>CAOKZL010001715.1:0-463967 GCA_948472985.1 Iguana delicatissima | reverse complement strand
ACCTACCATGAAATAATGAGAAAAACAAAGATACTGAGTTGAAAATATGGTATTTAAATAAATACCCCTATTTCAGATTATTTTGGGGATGTGAAAAAGGGGGCAGCAACCTACTGTGGGACATTGAAGCCAGGGTCTCCCTCAGACCTCATTCCAGCTTCTCCTGGGTAAAACCCCTAGCCCCAAGGGGAAAACCCCCAACCCCATGTCCGGGTTTTTTTTTTTTGGAGATATAAACATACTAGCACACTATTGCATTTTCACTCATAATGCCTAAAAATGTAAAAAAAAAATTAAAATTTTCCCAAAAAAAATTTTAAAAAAAATATAAGAGGTTGATTTTGAATTAAAGCCCGGGAAGGGGAGAGCTGGCACCCCCACAGCCCCCCCACAGCTGGAAGGTTATCAAGATTTTAGGTTGCAGTGAGCTGGCTGAGGGGATTGAAGTGTAAAGGAGGCTCTTAGTGGATTTTTCGGGAAAATAAAATGGCAGTTTGGAACACTTGGGGATATAGCGGCCCATGGGGTACATGGCTGCTGAACCAGAAACAACTTGCTGCAGGCGGATGGAGTTGGGGGAAAATTGTTAAGTATCAAAATTTAAATATGAGATAAATATTCATCATCTATTGTTCTTTTTATAAAAAGATGTTACTGTTTTAGCACCTATAACATGTGTTTTGAATTATAGTTTTAAAAACATAAAAGAAATCACAAATAATTTTCATCTCTGGAAAAAAACTTAAGATTTTAAAAATTCAGATGTGGGACAAACTGAAACTTTGTCCATCCTGACCCTGGGTTTAGTTAAAAAGTCTGATTTTAAATCTATGTATATTCACACATGTTGGTGGTAAATTAGGAGTGCTGTGTTTTTCTGCCCTTCAGAAGCTTTAAATTTTTCATTTGGCAAGAAGATATAACATGCGGCAAAGAGCTTTTTAACTAATTTCACCATTGCCAATATTGTTTCAGTTCAGTCTTTAAAAAATTTACCATCCCTTTGTATGTAAATGGAAAAATTGAGGTTTAAAGAATCTGAATCAAAAAGTGACCTCATGCATTTTCCCATCTTATTCTTTATCAAGTAGAGATTTGCAAAGAGTGGTAATTGTGTAATGCATTTTTACAGAAAGGGCACAGGTTTTTTGATTGTGCCAGTTCTATTTTTAAAAAGCTCACAGCCATTCATTACCTCCAATCGGGGTTTTTTTTTTTTTCCTGCGGGGGAAATGAGGATGGGGAAAAAAGCACCTTGTCCTTTCTAAATACTATTGGTAATAAGAGGTGATGGCACAACACTTTGCCTTTAAAAAAGCCAAAAAAGCCAACTTTTCAGACCACAAATTGCTGTCCTTGTGCGAGAGCAATCTTAAAAAACAATGCAAATTACTTAGGAGACACATTTCCAAAAGAAAAATACGTACAGAATATAATAGATTTAGATTTGTGTATATGTGTTTGTGTATTGTATGTGTGTTTTTTTATGAGATAAATGGGACCGTCAAAAAACAGATGATCAGGGTACTGCCATTAAAATAAAACAATTGCAAGGTGTCATTTTCCCTTTTTCCATGTCCATTTGGTTTTAGCTTCTTTTGCACTTTATAATGATTTTAGGTTTCATTTTTAAAGCAAACCTCTTTAAGAAAAAAGATTTCGGAAGTAATGCTTTACTGGACAAAAATTTTTGGTCTGAATCCACAGACTGTTTTATTTCCATTTCATGGAACAATTTTCATGCACAACCAAACATCAAGAGATGTTTGGCAAAAATGGTCGAATTCCCTTTCTCGGTTTATTTATATCTGCTGATTATTTATTCAGTTTTGGGGGAAAAAAGACTATAGTGCTAGATACATTTCAGAGTTTTTTTCCCCCCTGGAAAAATGAGAAACATCTAGAAACTGCAATCACAGATTGTGTAGTTATCCTTTTTTTTCTCCTGCTTAAAATAACTGTATTGTTTATGTATTTGCAGCACCTGTAGCAGAATTTCAAGCTGAAACGGTAATAGGACACAAAGCATTGGGCAAAGAAAAGGGTTTTGAAAATCCCATTTTGAAGGGGCCCTTTTATTTTAATTTTTTGCCATTTTAACAAAATAGCCTTTCAGTCATCTAGAGATGGCTTGTGATAGTGTCTAACCATGAAACTTACATACGTTTACTTAAAAAAAATTAAATTTTTTTTAGAAACAAATAATACAATTAAGACATTACAATACATTAAATGTATAAATTTAATATTGGAAAGAAAAATTTCAAAAAATGAAAATATTAAAAAACATAAAAAACAAATTAATTTGCAAATACATTTGCTAGGATATTAGCAACAGAACAAATTTATTTTTTGTATTAAAAAAGATGAAATATAGAAATATTTTTAAATAAATACTATATAGAGACATATAATCTATCATCTATTTATAAAAAATATATATTTGATATTATTTAATATTTAATGGCAAAATGTAGGAATATAATATATATATATATTTTGATGTATAGCTGTAATCCATTTTTTCATTAAATTAAATATTAAATGTTAATGATTTTTACAAATATAAATTATGTTTAAAAAACCCAAAAAAATGTAACAAAACAATTTTTGCACAATAGAGGTATTAATATAGCATTAGCATTGAAAAGAAATTTCATTTATCAAAAACACAATTATTCAGACTCTTAATTTTCTTTTAAACATATGACATCAAAATGAATGGCAACAATTAGTGCCAATATTATGTCTGTCCTTCATACAATCTGTTAATAAGAACAATCATTCTTTTTTAGAAATGTGCTCAGTGGAGGTAAAAATGTGTCAGCTAGTGAAATTTGGGGAGGGCCAAATTAAAAATTCTGAATTGTCCTTTCACTACTTGAACTTCTCCACGTTTTACATACGGGTGTCTCTTAACAACAAAATATATATAGAGTGCTTTAAGAGGACAGGGACAAAAAAATGTCTGTCTGTCTGTCTGTCTGTCTGTCTATCTGGATAATATGAAGAAAAAAGCTTTAAGAGGATAGGCCCCAAAGACATGTTTGTGAAAGCAATATGCAAAAAGATCATTATATAAAAAAACCCGCTTTAAAAAAATATATTTGGCAAATGTCTACAAAAATGCATTTGTTAGGGAAATGCATATAACAGCCGCATAAAATCCATATGAATTTTCATGTATTTTTCCCCACAATAATTCATCACATGTCATTTTAAACACATTACAGTTTTTCCTGATATCTGCAATATGAACAAATACCCAACATTGCATTGTGTCTTAGAACTGTTTAATTTTTCCCCTGAATGGGGGCCCACATACATTACAGGCATATTAGAATCTAATCTAGGGGCTGTGTGGATTATTTTTTAAAAAAAACATAGAACCAATTTTAGTTGTTGATTAGGGCTATTTGGCTTTTTATGTAACAGGGCCAGCTGCTCGAGAGATGATTACTTTATGCTGCCATTTATTTTTTTCCCAAAACAAAATTTCTGGTTATGAAATTTAAAATAATCATAATACAGTAAATGCAACAACTACACCAGTAATGGAAACTAAACACCCCCAAATTTTTAGTAAAAGGGCCCAAAGGAAAGTGGTTCTTCTAAACTGTTACAATGCTGAATTTGCCACTTGAGGCCTTTTTTTTTTGCTATTTTTGGGCAAATTTCAGAAAAAGGTGACACTGCCCAAAAACCAACATGAGAGTTTTTAGTTTTGGATTAGGACTCGGGGGAACCAGGGTTCAAATCCCTGCTCAGCCATGAAACCCACTGGTTTCCCCTTTGGGGAAGTCACACCCTCTCAGCCTCAGAGGAGGACAAAAAAGGCCACACCATTCTAAAAATTTACCAAGAAAACCCTGTATTGGTTTGCCTTAAGTTTCAATAAATAAGAATGACTTAAAGGCATGGAACAACAATGATGACACACCAGCATTGCCCATGTCCAGACTCCAAGGCTTTTTAAAAAAGCAGTTCTTCTTCGTTTCACCTCACATAATTAGGATTTCCCGCTGTGCAATACAGCATTCAGAACCTTCTCAAAGCTAAAAGTAGGCATTTTTTTAACCCCTCCCTCATCCTCCTAAGGTTAAAAACCCCCCTTGGGTTTTTAGTTCCTTTTTTTCCACTGTGGAGCAGCAGCAAAAGGAGCCTTTCTCTTATTCAGTTGATTTAATGGTTTCTGACAAGGATTTTTCTGAAGGTTTATTGGAATTTTTCTGTTTTGGGCATTTTGGACTGGTTTTATGGAGGATTGATTTTTGGTTTGGAATTGAACTGTCTTTGACTAAGTTTTTTCAGATTTTGGACGGGCCGGGGTTTTAAGGGAAAAGTCTTTTAAACGTTGAAAGTTGGGGTGGAAAAAAAATTTTCCTGATAAGGACGGCCTTTTTAAAGTGTCCAGAAGGGGCCATAATGTTTTTTGTGGCCGCTGCCAGTTATTCATGCCACAAACCAAAACAAAAAAGAGCAGCAAAAAAAAACCACTCTGGGAAAAATTTGGCTGCGGGTGTCGGGGAACGGCCCTCTCCATGTAACCCCAGGCCCCCCCCAATGCAAAACATCATGTTCCCAGCACCGACTTCAAGACCAAGGAATCGGTTCCCCCAAACCCCTCGGACCCCGGGGGCAAACCCGGGGTTTTACGGGTTACAAGGCCAGGACTGAGACCCTTCAAAAAAGTATCTTCGGTCAAGATTTTAATTGAGTGCGGGGGAAAGGGGAAGGAGAGGAAGAGAAAAGCCCAGGACCCCACCGGAGCCCCTGGGGGGAAAACAAATTGTTGCCTCCTCTACCTCAACCCTCTCCTCCAGCAGCTTTCCCCAAAAAAAAAAACAGTCTATCGGTGGGAAAAGGGGGGCATCATCTTCAACACCTTGACAGCAATCTGGGCCAGAGGTAGTCCAAGCAAATGAGAAGTCCCGCATTGCCTGAGAGGGTGAAATCATATCTTACCCCTTTAAACTCAATGGGATCGTTTTCACAACACCGTGAGCGTTCTAGATCCCAAAGAGGCTTCATTAAGTTACCTTGAAGGAAATAGAAACAAATGCCTCGATACCATAAGAAAACACCTCCTTCTCCTTTAGGTTGGCATACGGCATTTCGTTTTTCCCGTTCGATCGCCTGCTTGGTATCGGGCATGGGAAAAAGGAAAGTCAGCTTCACAGACCGGAAAACCATTATGATTTTAAAACCCCTGTGGATTCAAAAAATATTTCTCCATGGTCAGAGGACTACTATGTTCTGTGCAGAAAATTATAAACACCATAAGATTTTTAAAGTAGATATCGTTATTACCTAACCCCGATCTTGGCCCTTAGCCTTCATTGTCGAAGAAATTATGAAAAAGTGAGGATCAAGATGGGAAAAACAAAATGTCTTGTCAAAAGAGGTTTCACAAAGAAAAAAACATTATGTTGGGGGGATTTCAAAATTTCCCTTTCTAACGTTTTTGCCCAAACCCCCTTTAGTATCGGACTCAACCCCTTTACACCCTCACATGGAACGGATAAAGGAGAATTAAATTTTGTCGGGAATCCAGAAAGGATCTCTTCTTCAGATGATGCATAAACCATTTTTTTATTTGGTGTTAGAATGTCTAGATCATTGAACTTGAAACGGAATGTGAAACACATGACTTGAGAGACCCAATTTTTTTAGAGCTACAAAGCAACAAAGTAGCCTGTGGTTTACTGTGATTGTCCCCTTCCACATTTTTCCTACAAACTATTAAGAAGTCTTGGAGTACACCATCATCTAACCTGTGACTTTAAAAACGTAGAATCTTTGTACCACTTAATGGAAAATGATCAGGGATGGTTAATCCAACACCCAAAAACCCAAAATTTTCTTTTTGGGGGATGCTGCCCAGTCAAGGCAATCCCAAAGGTTACATGCAATATTTGGCAGAAAAGAGAGGGCAAGAAGTTGGATATTTTGGGGGGAAAAGATTTACTCCAACCCTTTTACTGTTAAAAATTTCCAATTATGCACCCCGCATGGGTGCATATCAACAATTTTAGGGGAGCAGAATAAACACATATCTAGATATGTTTCCCAGAGGGGGAAAAAGGAAAAATCATGGGGACCAAGGAGAAGCTTAACGATTGTCAGCTCAACAAATCATTCCCTCCCAAAACATATAAGGGGGATTTAGCAGCAAGGCAAAAAGCTGGAGCCATAGCATTAAAAGGGTTATGGGTGGCTAAGATCTTCAGGTCTATCTAAAGGGAAAGACCTGCCCTTTGTTCCCCAGATGAGTTGTTTAATGCCTCCACTTATGAGAAAATAACCATGTCAAAAAATGGGGCAGCACTGCAAAGAAGTATGGCTTCCCTGCAGCCTTGATAAGGTACTGGGATTTAAAGATACCAGCTTTTTCCAAGAAGGAATGAACCGGGCACCATCTCAACAACACAGGCAAACAACAGCACAACAGCAACAATAATCTTTGAGAAATTCCCTTCAATGAAAATAAACAGCCCCCCTATAAAAAAGGAGGATCAGAAAGGTTTTAGGGTTTAAAGGCAGGGAGCATGATGCCCTTTTTGGGTGCTTTTTTTCAGCAGCCCATACCTGTGTCACCAGCAAACATTTACCCACAAAACTTTCAGACATTTTACCTACAAATTTTTTACCAAGACGGTATTATTCCCCCTTTTTAGAAAGGGGAGGACCTAAAAACTACAATCAATCTGATTCACTAGTTGAGTCTATTAATAAATTACGAAAAGTCACATTTAACACCTTTGAGAAAGTTAAATTTTATAGGAGCATTTAATATTAAATTGCAAATAAAAATTTTTCCCTTTCCCGAAACAAAGGGGAAGAAAACACTACAATTTCTCATGAAATCAATTATGTTGATGGGGAAGGGCAAGAACTGTTCAAGTAGTTCTAGGTTTAATGGCTTTTTGAAGGGTGGCATAATTTTCCAAACTAGGATGCAACCATTGCAACATTTTGGTTTCCCGAAAAACCTTTTCTGGCACCACCCCAAAAAAAATTTTACGGGAAGGACCAGTTCTGTGGTCATTACAATGGTGGAGAAACCCAAGGCTAAAGGGGATTCCCTCTCTCCCTCACCCTCCATTAAAACGGAATTACAGATGCTTCACAAAATGGGTGGGGAGCCCCCCAGACAATTAACAGTAAAAGACGTTTGGGGAGGAGCAGAGAGGGAAAATTCCAAAAAGCCTTGGAGTTCCTTGCTGTAATGAAAATGTTTGTGCCCTTTCAACGTCATCTTCAAGGAAGATAAATTTCAAGTTGTGACAGACAACACAACAGTAATGTATTACATAAACAAGCAATGTGGAGTTGTTCCATATATTTTAAAACACTGACTATTCAGTTTTGGAATTGGATGCCAAAAGGAGGGACTTTCTCCCGGCCGTATTTTTTCTTCCTAAAAGGGAAAATCTTTTGCAGACAACTCAAGGAATCCGGTTCATTTTTTTTGTCATCCAGACCTTTTTCGTGAATTGGATGGACTGTGCATAGACCTCTTTGAAATGAAGGAAAACAAATTATCATATTGCTCCCGTCAAAAGGAGGATAAAAAAGCAGGGGGGATGCTTTCCTTTTTGATTGGTCAGGAAGATGGGGGTACCATTCCCACTTTTTCCCAAATGAAGGTTCAGAAAAAAGTTTGACGGGAAGGGGCAAAGGCAGTTTAAAACATGGGTGGCCAAGGAAACCCCCTGGTTTGCACCCCTACCCACAGCTGTCCAAGGTCGGTATCGAAAGCTGCTGTCAAAACCTGTTTTACCATTCATGATGGTACCATCTTCCTCCCCATTTAGTCGCTGCAAATGACAGCTTGGAATCCGCTGGAGTGAATGATTTTCCCGATGTGGGACGAAGGATTCTTCTGACAGCGCACAAACCCCCTTTACTTCAGGTCGTATGCGTACAAATGGGAAAAGATTCTGCAGTTATCTACATGACAATGGGATTAACCAATGGACTTTGCGGGACCCTTGGCAATTTTTACATTTTTTGAAAGCTTGGTTGGATGGCCTATCTTTGTCTTCGATGGGACCTTACACAATTTCTTTGGGATTTACAACAAGAAGGGAAAAATTTTTTGGGTTTTTTTGGCCCTTTAAAATTTTTGCAAAAGGGTTTCAAACATTTACACCCTCCAGTCCCAAACCCCCCGTACCAGGTCGGGGGCCAAAATACTGATTAAATTTACTTGTAGACCTTTTGAACCCATGGCGAACTGTGACATTAATTTGTATCCTGGAAAATGGTGGCCAGTAGCAATAACTTTGCAAGGAGAGCGAGCAAGCTATTTTTGGGGCTTAGGGTGGATGCACCGTATTTACGGTTTCACAAAGAAAAAAAGTTTTTCAAAGGGTGAAAAATTACTCCCTAAGGGGGGTTTTTATTTGTTTCATCAAACCCGGATATAAGTTTGCCTGCAAAATATGCAGGCCCCCAATGGAAAAGAGATTACACTGTCTTGATGTTAAACGGGACTGGCTTTTTATGTGCCCGCACACAGCTGATTATAAAAAGTCAAAAAAGTTTTTTTGGGGTTTCTGTAACTAAAATTGGGGAACCTGTTTTAAAAAGGGGGGCGGGCAAAGTGGGGGGTATCGGGAAATTGGGGGCCTGGCAAAAAAATTCCCAAAAAGAACCTTTCCAAAATTTGGTGCAAGCCTTCCAAATTTTTTTTCTTATAAACTTCTACCTTTTTTCCATTTTTTCCAGCTAAAAAACTTAATTCCAACCATTGAAAGAAAAAGAAATTTGCCAAAAATGGGTCACCCAAAAACTCTTTTGGGTGAATGTCAATGGTTGTGACCATGTAGCAGCTCTACATATATCATGCAATGGCACCCCATGGAGAAAAGCCGTAGAAGCTGCCATAGACTAAATGGAATGGCTCTGCACCAATTCTGGAAGGTTCTTTCTAGCAAGTTCATAAGCCAGCCTAATAGCAGATACCACCCACTTTGCCAGCCTTTGGGAGGAAACAGGTTCACCCAATTTAGTTGACGAATAACACACAAACAACTTGTTTGACTTTCTAAAACCAGCTGTGTGCTGCACATAGAAAAGCCAGTGCCCGCTTAACATCAAGACAGTGTAATCTCTTTTCCATATCAGGGTTCTGCATATATGCAGGCAGAACTATATCCTGATTTAGATGAAACGATGAAACCACCTTAGGGAGTAATATTATATCAGCCTGAGAACTACTTTTTCTTTGTGAAACCGTAAATACGGTGCATCCACCCAAGCACCAAATAGCTTGCTGCTCTCCTTGCAGAAGTTATTGCTACTAGGAACACCATTTTCCAGGATAGCAAATTAATGTCACAGTTCGCCATAGGTTAAAAAGGTTACAAGTCAATTGCATAAAGTATAAATTTAGGTCCCAACCTGGTACGGGAGGTTGGACTGGAGGGTGTAAATGTTTGTAACCTTGCATAAATCTCCTACCACAGGGTCCAGAAAACATAAAGGTTTCCCTTCTTGTTGTAAATACCAAGAAATTGCTGTAAGGTAAACCTTCTTTGAAGACAAAGATAGGCCATCCAACGCAAGCTTTGCAAGAAATGTCAAAATGTCCACGGTACCGCAAGTCCATTGGTTAATACCATTGTCATGTAGATAACTGCAGAATCTGTCCCATTTGTACGCATACGACCTCGAAGTAAGGGTTTGTGCGCTGTCAGAAGAATCCTTCGTACAGCATCGGGAAAATCATTCACTCCAGCGGATTCCAAGCTGTCATTTGCAGCGACTAAATGTGGGGGATGGAAGATGGTACCATATGAATGGTCAACGGGTTTGGGGTCTGCACAGCAGCATTCAATACCGACCTTTGGACAGCTGTAGAAGCGGTGAAAACCAGGGTTGCCTTGGCCACCACAGTGTTATTAGAACTGCCTTTGCCCTATCCTGTCAAACTTTTGCTAGAACCTTCATTTTTAAAGGGGAAAAAATAATGCATACCCAGTTTTCCCCCACCAATCAAACAGGAAAGCATCCCCCAGTGCTTTCTTATCCTCCTTTTTGACGGGAGCAATATAGAGTACATTCCCTTTTTTCCTTGGTTGCAAAGAGGCTATGCACAGTACCATCCATTGCACGAAAATGGTCTGGATAAACAGAACGTTCAATTTCCATTCATAGCATACAGGGGGAGTTTTTGCTCAGCTTGTCTGTCAAAAGATTGTCCTTTTCAGGAAGAAAAATAGGGGCCCGGGGGAGAATGTCCCTCCTTAGGCATCCAATTCCAAAACTGAATAGTCAGTGTTAAAGTATAGGGGGAACGATTCCCACATTGCTTGTTTATGTAATACATTACTGTTGTGTTGTCTGTCACAACTTGAACTCATCTTCCTTGAAGAGGGAACTTTGAAAGGCACGGAACACTTTCATTACAGCAAGGAACTCCAACGGTTTTATGTGATGTTCCCTCTCTGCTCCTACCAACGTCTTTTTACTGTTAATTGTCTGAGGTGTGCTCCCCAGCCATCTTGTGAAGCATCTGTCATTACCATTTTGAGGGAGGGTAAAGGAAAAAATGGCATCCCCTTTAGCACAATCCTTGGGTTTCTCCACCATTGTAATGACCACAGAACTGGTCTCGGTACCGTGAGAAATTTGTTTAGGGGGTTTGCCAGAAAGGATTGAATGTCTTCAGGAACCAATGTTGCAATGGTTGCATCCTCATTTTGGGCTTTCGATGTCACCATTGTTGTCGAAGCCATTAAACCTAGAACTACTTGAACAGTTCTTGCCCTTACCCATCAACATGATTGCATTTTCATGAGAAATTGTAGTGTTTTCTTCCACCTGTCTTCGGGAAAGGGAAAGGGACTCTTTGCAATGTTGAATCTAGAATGCTCCTATAAATTTGACTCTTCTAAAAAGGTGTTAAATGTGACTTTTCGTAATTTATTAATAGACTCAACTAGTGAATCAGATTGATTGTAGTTTTTAGGTCCTCAACCTATCTCCAAAAGGGGACTGATACCGTCTTGGTACCGCGATTGGTGTAGGTGACAATGTCTGCAAGTGACTTTGTGAGGTAAATGTCTGCTGGTGACACAGGTATGGGCTGCTGAAGAAAAGCACCCAAAAAGGGCATCATCCTGCTGCCAGTCAAACCCTACGCTTGGTCTGATCTTGCTGCCGTTTTTTATATTGGGGCTGCTTATATTTCATTGAAGGGAATCTTCTCAAAGATTATTGTTGCTGTTGTGCTGTTGTTTGCCTGTGTTGTTGAGATGGTGTCAGATTCTCATTCCTTTTTGGGGAAAAAGCTGGTATCATTGATACCAGTACCTTATACAAGGCTGCAGGGAAGCCATACTTCTTTGCAGTGCTGCGCATCTTTTGAGCATGGTCTAGTTTCTCATCAGTCGAGGCATTAAACAACTCATCTGAGACAAAGGGCAGGTCTTTGCCTGATTAGATAGACCTAAAATTTTAGCCACGCATACACTTCAATGCTATGGCTCCAGCTATTGCCTTGCTGCTACAGTCCATTATATGTTTAGCAGTAATGATTTGTTGAGCTGACAATCGTTAAGCTTCTCCATATAGTGCCGAGGGATTTTTCCTTTCCTCCTCTGGAAGATATCTAGATATGTGTTTATTCTGCTCCATAAGAATTGTTGATATGCACCCATGCAGGCTGCATAATTGGAAATTTTTAACAGTAAGGAAGCGTTGGAGTAAGTCTTTCCCCCCAAACTTCCAACTTCTTGCCCTCTCTGTCTGCCAGTATTGCATGTAACCTTTGGGGTTGCCTCGACTGGGCAGCATCCACAACAAAAAATTTTGGGTTTTTGGGTGTTGGATTAACCATCCCTGATCATTTTCCATTAAGTGGTACAAAGATTCTACGTTTTTAGAAGTCACAGGTATAGATGATGGTGTACTCCAAGACTTCTTAATAGTTTGTAGTAAGTATGGAAGAGGACAATTTACAGTAGCCACAGGCTACTTTTGCTACTTGTAGCTCTCAAAAAATTGGGTCTCTCAAGTCATGTGTTTCACATTCCGTTTGCAAGTTCAATGATCTAGACATTCTCAACACCAAATCAGAGAATGCTCATGCATCATCTGAAGAAGAGATCCTTTCTGGATTGCTGACAAAATTTGATTTTCCTTATCCGTTCCATGTGATGCCTGTGAAGAATCTGAGTCCGATACTGAAGGGGATTGGGCAGAACGTTAGCAAGGAGATTGGTGTCTCCAGTAAAAACCGCCCAACATAATGTGTTCTCTTTGTGAAACCTCTGTTTGACAAGACACTTTGTCTTTCTCCAAATCTATGATGCCTCACTTCAGTTGCCATAACTCTTCGACAATGAAGGCTAGATGACCAAGATCGTGACCTCAGGTAAGTAGAACGATATCTACTATCTAAATCTTCATGGTGTTTATAATATCTGCACAGAACATAGTAGTCCCTTTTGACCATGGAGAAATATCTTTTGAAACCCAAGAGGTTTAATCATAATAGTAATCTCAGTACTGTGAAGCTGACTTTCCTTCTTCATGTCGATACCAAGCAGGCGATCGAACAGGAGAGCGAGATGCCGTATGCCTTGATCGTGGAGGAGAAGGAGGTGTTCTCTTATGGTATCGAGGCAGCTACTGTTGTCTATCTAAACTCCTTCAAGGTGACGTTGACTATGAGCCTCATTGGATCTAGAACGCTCACGGTGTTGTGAAAACGATCCCATTGAGATTAAGGGTGAAGACTCCATGATTTCACCCTCTCAGGCAATGCAGACTATCTCATTTGCTTGGATACCCTGGCCCAAATTTCTGTCAAGGTGTTGAAGATATGTTTCCCTTCCCACCGATAGACTGCTTTGTGTTGTGGACAGAGCTGCTGGAGGAGAGGGTTGAGGGGAGAGGAGGCAACAACTGTTGTTGCCCCCATGTTTGGTCCAGTGTGGGGTCCTGGGCTTTTCTCTTCCTCTCCTTCTCCTTTGCACCACTTTGTAGTTTTTACCGAAAATACTTTGTTGAAGGGTCTAGTCCTCAGGCCTTGTAAACCCAAAGCCAAGGGTACCTCACCTCGGGGTCCGAGATGTCAACCGATACCTTGGTCTTGAAGTCGGTGCTGAAGACCCCCGCATGATGTTTTGCATTGAAGAGGAGGAAGTATGAGCCAAAGGGTTGCATGGAAAGGAGGCAGAACCCCCAGTTCCCGACCTGACCAAATTTTTTCCCCGAGTGCGCTTTTAGTTTTGCTGCTCATTTCGTCTGGTTTGTGGCATGAATAACTGGCAGCGGCCACAAGAACCAACATTATGGCCCATTTCAAACAAAGGAGGCACTTAGAATGGCCTTTCCCTTTTCAGGAATTTTTCCTCCACACAACTTACAACGTTTAAAAGACTTAGTTACCATACAACCTCTCAAAGTTAGTCCAAAATCTGAAAAAACTTAGTCAAAGACAGTTCAATTCCAAACCAATATCCCAAACCTCCATAAAACCAGTCCAAAATGCCAAGCAGATCTCATAAACCTTCAGAAAAATCCTTGTCAGAAACCATTAAATCAACTGAATAAGAGAAAGGCTCCTTTGCTGCTGCTACCACAGTGGAAGAAAAGGAACTAAAAAACCAAGAAAGGGGGCCCTTTTTTACCTTAGGAGGATGAGGGAGGGGTTAACCACCAAAATGCCTACTTTTAGCTTTGAGAAGGTTCTGAATGCTGTATTGCACAGCTGCGAAATACCTAATTATGTGAGGCATAGAGACCACGGGAAAAAGAACTGCAGTTCAATTCAAGCCTTGGAGTCTGGACAGTGTAAAGGCAATGCTGGTCAGTGTCATCATTGTTGTTCCATGCCTTTAAATCATTCTTATTTATTGCAACTCTAAAAGGGAAACCAATGACAGGGTTTTCTTGGTAGAATTTGTTCAGAATGGTGTGCGCCTTTGCCTCCTCTGAGGCTGAGAGGGTGTGACTTGCCCAAGGTCATCCAGTGGATTTACATGGCTGAGCAGGGATTTGAACCCTGGTTCCCCAGAGTCCTAATCCCAACACTCAACAACTACATCATGTTGGTTTTGGGCAGTGTCACCATTATTGCTGTAAATTTGCACAAGAATAGCAAAAGAAAAATGCAGAAGAAACAGGGTTTTCAAGTGGCAAATATCAGCATTGTCAACAGTTTAGAAGAACCACTTTCCTTGGCCTTCTACTAGAAATTTCAGTAGTGTTAGTTTATACCATTACTGGGGTTAGTTGTTGCAGTTTCACTGTGACTTATGATTATTTTCTAAAATTTTTATACCGGATTTTGCAAAGTGCTATGTGCTTTAAAAGGGGAAAAAAATAAATGGCAGCATAAAGTAATCATCTCTGCAAGAGCAGCTGGCCCTGCTTACATAAAATGCCAAATAGCCCTAATAAAAAGACTATAAATATGGTTCTATGTTTTTTTAAAAGATGCAACTCCACACAGCACACTAGATTAGATTCTAATATGCCTGTAATGTATGTGGGCCACAACATTACAGGGTAAAAATTAAAAAGTTCTAAGACACAATGCAATGTTGGGTATTTGTTTATATTGCAGATATCAGGAAAAACTTAATGTGTTAAGATGACATGTGATGAATGGTGGGATCTGTGGAAGTCTACATGAAAATTCATATGGATGTTTATGCGGCTGTTCATATGCATTTCCCCTAACAAATGCATTTTTGTAGACATTTGCCAAATATATGAATTTTTTAAAACAGGTTACTTTTATATAATGATCTTTTTGCATATTGCTTTCACAAACATGTCTTTGTGTGCCTATCCTCTTAAAGCATTTTCTCTCATATTCATAGCCAGATAACAGACAGACAGACAGACAGACAGACATTTTTTTTTGCCTGTCCTCTTAAAGCATTCTCATATATATATTTTGTTGTTAAAAAACACCCGTATGTAAAACGTGGAGAAGTTCAAGTAGTGAAAGGACAATTCAGAATTATTAATTGGCCATCCCAATATGCTTCACTAGCTGAGCACATTTTACCTCCACTGAGCACATTTCTAACAAAGAATGATTGTTCTCTATTAACAGATTGTATGAAGGACAGACATAATATTGGCACTAATTGTTGCCATTCATTTAGACTGTCATCAAAGTTGAAAAGAAAGTTAAGAGTCTGAATAATTGTGTTTTTGATAAGTGATATTACTTTACAATGCTAATGCTATATTAATACCTCTATTGTGCAAAAATTGTTTTGTTACATTTTTTGGTTTTTAAGCATAATTTATATTTGGGAAAAATCATTAACATTTAATATCTGTAATACTTAATGAAAATATGGATTACAGCTATACATCATATATATATATATATATTATATTCCTACATTTTGCCATTAAATATTAAATAGATATCAAATATATATTTTCTATAAATAGATGATAGATTATATGTCTCTATATAGCTATGTATATCTAGATATATTTCTATATTTCATCTTTATTAATACAAAAAATGACATTTAGTTAGTTCTGTTGCTAATATCCTAGCAAATGTATTTGCAAATTAATTTGCTATCTTTTATGTTTTTTAATATTATTACATTTTCTGAAATTTATCTTTCCAATATCTAAATATTATACATTTGAATGTATTGTAATGTCTTAATTGTATGTATTTGTTTCTCCAAAAGAACTCATTGAGACTTTTTTCTTAAGTAAACGTATGTAAGATTACATGGTTAGACACTATCACAAGCCATCTCTAGATGACTGAAAGGCTATCTTGAATTAGAAATGAGCAGAAATTAATAATGAAAGAGGCCTGTCAAAATCAGGATTTTCTAAACCTTTACTTTGCCCAATGCTTTGTGTCCTATTACCGTTGTCAGCAAATTAGAAATTCTGCTACAGGTGCTGCAAATACATAAACAATACAGTTATTTTAAGCAGGAGAGAATAAAAGGATAACTACACAATCTGTGATTGCAGATTCTAGATGTTCTGCTCATTATTTCCAGGGGGAAAAATCAGCTCTGAAATGTATACTAGCACTGATCAGTCTTTTTCCTCCAAAACTGAAGTACAATAATCAGCAGATATAAATAACCAAGATGCTACATGGTAACTAGTACGACCATTTCAATTAGCCAAACATCTCTTGATGTTGTAGGTTAGTGCATGAAGAATTGCTTCCAGTCGAAATGGAAATACAAACTGAGTGCATAGCTGAGATTCAGCCACCAAGAATTTCTGTCCAGTAAAGCATTACTCGTACCGGAACGGTGTCATTTTCTCTGAGTAAAGAGGTCTTGCTTAAAACTGTAAGCCTAAAATCATTATAAAGTGCAAAAGAAGCTAAGAGACCAAGATCGGACATGGAAAAGGAACATGACACCTTGCAATTCCAGTTGTATTTTAATGGCAGTACCAGCTGATCATCTGTTTTGTGACGGTCCCATTGTATACTCATACACAAATACACACATACAATACACAAACACATATACACAAATCTAAATCTATTATACTTCTGTACGTATTTTGCTTTTGGAAATGTGTCTCCTAAGTAATTTGCATTGTTTTTCAAGATTGCTCATACGCACAAGGACAGCAATTAGTGGTCTGAAAAGTTGGCTTTATTGGCTTTTTCATCAAAGGCAAAGTGTTGCTGCCATCACCTCTTATTACCAATAGTATTTAGAAAGGACAAGGTGCTTTTTTTCCCCATCCTCATTTCCCCTGCAGGAAAAACAAACTGATGAGATCATTTCCCTTGCCCACCTTAGGAGGTAATGAATGGCTGTGAGCTTTTTAAAAATAGAACTGGCACAGATCAAGAAAGCCTGTGCCATTTCTGTACACAATGCATTACACAATTACCACTCTTTGCAAATCTCTACTTGATAAAGAATAGAGATGGGAAAATGCATGAGGACTCACATTATCTTGCATTCAGATTCTTTAAACCTCAAGTTCTTCTGATTTAGCATACAAAGGGACTGGTAAATTCTTTAAGACTGAACTGAAACAATATTGGCAATGGTGAAATTCAGTTCGAATGCTACTTTGCCAGCATGTTATATCTTCTTGCCAAATGAAAGAGATGTTAAAGCTTCTGAAGGGCAGAAAGACACAGCACTCCTAATTTACCACCAACATGTGTGAATATACATAGATTTAAAATCAGACTTTTTGAGACTAAAGCCCAGGGTCAGGATGGACAAATTTGTTTCAGTTTGTCCCACATCTGAATTTTTAAAATCTTAAGTTTGTTTCACAGAGATGAAGAATGTATTTGTGATTTCTTCTATGTTTTTAAAACTATAATTACAAAACACATGTTCATAGGTAGCTAAAGCAGTAACATCTTTTGATCATAGAACAATAGATGATGAATATTTATCTCATACTCTAAGACTTAAGATACTCTAAGGGCATTTCTGCACAACATCGCTATACCGCCATAGCAGCAAGTTGTTTCTGGTTCAGCAGCCATGCTACCACATGACGTCCTCACTATCCAGCCGCTATCCCATCCCCAAGTGTTGCCAAACTGCCATATTCTATTTCCAGAAAAAATCCACTAAGAGCCTCCTTTAGCACTTCAATCCCATCAGCCAGCTCACTGCGGAACCATAATAGTGCTTGATAACGCTTCCAGCTGTGGGTGGGCTGTGGGTGTGCCCAGCTCGTCCCTTCCTCGGGCTGTTAACTTCAAAATCTATGACCTCTTCATATTTTTTTAAAGTTCTCTTTTGAGTTAAAACTTTAATTTTTTTTATACATTTTTAGGCATTATAGAGTGAAAATGCAATAGTGTGCTAGTATGTTTAGTATGGCTTCCAAAGAGAGAGAAAAAACCAGGACAGTGGGGTTGGGTTTCTCCTTGGGGCTCAGGGGTTCACCCAGGAGAAGCTGAGAATGAGGTCTGAGGGAGACCACTGGCTTCAGATGCTCCCACAGTAGGTTGCTGCCCTCCTTTTGCACATCCCAGAGAATAATCTGAAATAGGGGTATTTATTTAAAGTGACCCATATTTTCAACTCAGTATCTTGTGTTTGATCTCATTATTTCATGAGTAGGTCAGCAAAAGACCATATGCTTTAACGCCAAAGATTTTTCTAATGCAAAATTAACACGTCGTAATATATCCAGCCAGAAAGGGTTAACTAGTGGGCATGCCCACATCCCATATCACAGGGAAACATTTTCTGTTTTACATCATCAACATTCAGTTGAAATAGACAATCTCTTAAAAGCTATAATGGTGCCCAATATATCCAAAACATCTATTCTTTGCCAAACCAAGCATAGCTATGTATTTGTGAGACTAAGAATTCATGGATTCCAGTAAATTCTTATCTAAACTGAACAGTTTTCTGATAATAATAATAAAAAAGAAAGTAAATTCACATCTATCCCTATTGGTTTAAAAAAAGAGGAAAAGAGAAGAGCATGGAGCAGCTGCGAGATCAGCATCAGCAAGCTCTGGTTTCTTCACCAGGGGTTTTATGCCACTGGGGACTTGGGCACATATCGTAGCAGCAAGAACAAAAGCTCCTGGGGCATTCTGGATGCTAAAAGAAGCACAACCATGTGTGGGGCTAGCAGCTATAACTGGCCAATGCACACAGGCAGTTGCTTCTTTGCAATGTCAGCACAAATTAAGGAAAAGCAATCAAGTAATGTTAGTAATACAAGGGTATAGCTATGGGAGGAATGAGGGCATTGCCCTCACCAAATAAGAATTTGTTCACTCCAAAAAAATTTTTTTTCTCCAGTCTCCAAATCTATATTGTTGTTGTGTGCCTTCAAGTCATTTCCGACATATGGCGACCCTAAGGTGAACTTATTACAGGGTTTTCTGGGGCTGAGAGTGTGTGATGTGCCCAAGTGGGTTTCTATGGCCAAGCAGGGCATCGAACCCCAGTATCCAGGGTTGTAGTCCAGTGTTCAAACCACTATACCATGCTGACTTTTCTCCAATTTTATAGCACTGCAGAAACAATGAAAATCACATACCTTGAACTTGTTCACTGTATTCACATTTCCTTGACAATTTTGCCTGCTCCTCTTCTTTGGATGCTTACATTGTATTTCTAAACATTGACTGAAGTTTTAACATCCTGCAATGCTAGAGATTTAGGGACTGAAGGAAAATTTCGTGGGAGGCAGAATTCCTATTTGGGAAGAGTGACATCCTCATTTTGCCATCCTCATCTACATCCCTGTGATACTATACTGTGGAGCTTGGAAAAGTTAAATTTTTTATCTAATGTTCCTGAAATGGTCATGCTGGGTGAAGGGTTCTGGAATTCTAGTCCAAAATTACATTCAAAGAACACAAACTCCACAGAGAAAACCTGAATAAAGTCTTGCCATTTAAATAAAAAGTAAAATGTATCTGCTGGTTTCCAAAGCTCTTCAACCTCTGAAGCTCAAGCACTGAGATCATTTTTCACATGTGATTCTGCAAAAACAGAAAACCAAACCAAATAAAAAAAACATTAATCCTAATTTGTATCTCATGTGGATCTAGAGAATGCAAAAAGAGCAGAAACCTGAACTGAAATTTGAATCACTTTTGCTTTACATCTAACTTATGGTTGTGCATGTACAAGACATGCAAACCTCATCTGCAACCTGCTTAGCATTTTTACATATGAGTAACTCCCACAATATTCAGTGCAACCTACACCATACACTGTGCATTGGATTTGAGACTTAAATGTTAATTGTGAAACAGAAATGAAACTACAACCCTAACTACACTTTCTGAGGTGTAAGACCCATTGACTTCAGTAGGCATCTTGTAGGGATAAGACCAGGCTGTGTATCTACATGAGTCTGCTTCCTGGAATACATTCCCCACCCAAATGAACACTGCTTAGTTGTTCCAAACATTCACCTTAATTTGACTTACAATTGGAGACTAAAGTCACAAGGCGGTGGCTTTGCCTGTATGAGTCTACCCGCACTGGTGTTTGCTCTGCTCATCCTCTTAGTTATGAAGTGAAGGAAGACATAATATTATGAATCATCCTACATTTCTTCAGTCCAAGTGGTGCTGTTAATATTATGGCAAGTATTAACAAGCCATAGCTTTTGTGAGGAAACTTTGGCTCTTTTTTGTGTGGCAGACAGATCATAAAAACACAAGGCAAAGAAATTATGTAATCTGGAACTAACAATACTTCTGGGATTTCCATACACAATTCAGATTGAGAACCTCAAAATAGAGAGTATTTAGAAAACCAAAACAGACTTCTCAGGATTGCTAACTAGGTAGCCTGAACAGGATTTAGAATAGTCTTACAGCCTGGAAAAGTTACCTACAGAATCACCTAGACAGCAACTGGATTTGTAATTCAAAAAAGTCATTTTTTTTTACCAAGATTTCTTTAGTTTATTTTTGTCAAATTTAAAGGAGGTAAGTTAGGAGTTAGGACAGAATTGCACACACAAGACTGATTTTGTATTCTCTACCATCACTAAAATTTAGTCTAATCCAGCAATCTGTTGCCACAGTGACCAACCAAATGCCAACTGGAAGCCCACAATTTGAGGAAAATCCAACAGTTGACTGTGCTCCCCAGCAGTTAGTACTGAGAGGCATTTGCTTCTCATACTGCAGATCAGGAGTGGGCAACTTCGGCAGGCCAGGGTGTTTTCTCGTGGAACCTTGCTTCCAGGAGAGGCAGCTTTGTGGACTGCCAAAAATGGCCAATCAAAACACTTTTTTTAAGGTGCTTAGAAATAACTAATTAATTACTTATCTAGTTATTAACTTGCTAAATGTTTCCTAACATGGCTTGACTCTTACTAGATTTCCTGATTAAGATAACCAGATCCAAAGAATTCATTATTTTTAGAATACTAGCACTCTTAAAATAGATTGGATCAAGGAGCAATTAAAGAAGAATGGAAAGGAGGAGGAAAAAAGTGAGTCCTGGTGTGGAAGCGAATGGGAATGGGGGAACATTCACTCCTCTGCACCACACTGTCTTGTTTCCCCATTCACTATCAAGTGTGACTAGGACTTGGTAACTGTCTGCTCCTTTTGTTTAGATACCCCAACTTTATCTTTAAAAGCTCAACCAAAGTTACTCCAGTTTGGGGACTAAAATTTGAAGAAATTTAGAGACCGAAGGAAAATTTCATTGGGAGGGGCAGACTTCTTATTTGGGGAGATGATGCCCCCATCTTGCCCCTCCCATAGTTATATCTCTGCCCAAAAGATACAGCTACCCAACAGGAAATTCATACCTTCCATTCCCTGCCCATGCTTTTTTACTTAAAAAGTCTATTCAAAGTAAGTGTTGTTGAAATAAGTGAGCAAAACATGTGGTTTACTACTTTTCCTAGTCACACTTGATAGTGAATGGGGAAACAAGACAGTGTGGTATAGAGGAGTGAATGTTGAACTAGGATTCTGAGAGACCAGGGTTTGAATCTCCACTCAACCATGGTAGCCCACTGGGTGATCTTGGGCAATTCACACTCTCTCAGCCTCAGAGATAAGGCAAAGAAAAACCCCTTCTGAACAAAGCTTGCCAAGACAGATTCGCCTTAGAGTTGCCATGTCAGAAATGACTTGAAGGCATACAACACACACAGACATAGAACACACACACACATAAGACAGGATGCAGTGGTTCAGTTGTGCAGAAAAATGTTCATTATATTCTCAAAGGCACTCAAAAAATTTCTGACTGAGAATTCTCCACCCTTGATTACTGACTGATCTCTGTAGCCAGCCAATCAGTGCTCTACTTGTAGTGGTTCAGTGTCCTGAAGCTGAAATTAATGCATCATTCCTTATTAACCGTCACTCCTTATTAACTTTCAACAAACAAGGTGCTAGACAGCAAATGAACTGTGTATGTGAGAGGGGAACAAAAGAAGATGAGGAAGACAGAAATAGGTGAGAAATTTATTTTATAAGATGAAACCCCAGGACAGCCTTTCTGAACCTGGCAGTTTCCAGATGTCTGCTCTAGAAACCAACATTTTATTAATGGTGTCAGTTAATTTCCCTGTTACTAATACTAGACATTATTATATTGATTTTGTTCCAAACTCTCATAAAAACAAAACTGGAAGTGGTTGGAAGTCCATGTCTGGCTTTGCAGAACAACAACCTTTTTTAAAAAGAAAAAAAAAGTTGAATGGTGTGGGGTACCTATGTGACCTATTTAAAAAGTAGACCATCACTTCTGGACATTTCCAGGAAAAAGACTAATCTGTGGGGAAGATGGTGGCCAGACAAGGTGCTAGAGTCTCATGTACACAGCCAAGTTTTAGGTAATATAGAGCTGTTGTGACTTATTGCCATTGAACTTCTGCTTTAGCTTCCACATTAACTGATCTGCTATAGAGAAACTCACATACTGCATTCAAGAGTCATGCTGCAGCCTGAAAGGCAATTGAAATAAATTAATAACCTATAGTAATCTAAATTGTTGGCCTTTATACTATAGAGCTAGGTTTGTGTCTGTGTGTGCAACAGTGATGTACAAAGAAACTAGTGAGACTTCTGACAACTGCACCAAAATCAGTGGGTGAACTGGCTTGCTCCTAAGGAAACCACAAAACCACAACAACTATGGAAACCAGACCACATGAGTTTCTAGGCATAAAAATCGGCTGGTGCATTTGTTTCCTTCTAAGTGGAACTGTGTAATATAAAATACAATGGAAAAAATGTAGTTCCTATTTCTATATTGGTATAGAACCAAGCTTTTTATAGTGGTATTCTAAGAAAGGAGATCCGATGTGATGTAACAGTTTGAGCACTGGACTACAACCCTGGAGACCAGAGTATGATTCTCTGCTCACCCATAGAAACTCACTGGGTGACACTGGGCATATCACACACTCTCAGCCCCAGAAAACCCTGTGACAGGTTCACCTTAGGACTGCTTCAAGTCAGAAACAACTTGATAGCACTCAACAACAAATTCTAAATTCTAAAGAAACCCTATGAAATTCATGGAGTTGCCATAAGTCAACAGGTGACATGAAGGCACAGAAACAAAACAAACTGACAATAAGGCTTGGTGCAGACATCCAGGACTGCACTGAGCAGAATAAGAAGAAAAGACCTCAAGCAAGAGTGGGGAAAAATGAACACAGCCCCTGGGCTGCGTGTGTGCGTGCAAGAGAGAGAGAGAGAGAAATGCCCCAGAGACCCCCCCAAACTTTTTTTTAAAAGTTGATTTTTTTTTTTACCCTCAATCTGTACCCACACTTAGGTCCTGAGTATATCTTTATCTAATATGCTATTTAAAGAGTATATTTTAAAATCTTGTTATTTCATTTATATCCTGCCTTTCTTCCAACTTGGGACCCAAGGTAGCTTACAATATGAGTTAAAACATAATACAGTTAAAAATGAGGAATAATACAGATAGTTAAAAAGTTACAACATTAAGTTAGAACAATTTTAAAAGCAGTTAAAAGATAATAATGACAATAGAAGGACGGCACATCCCAATGAAAAGACTTTCTGTAAATCCAATTAACAATTATAGTGAGCACTGAAAGAGCTTTTGCATATTACATCTGTTGTCTGTGTGTGTGTGTGTATCTTCAAGTTGCCTGCTGATAAGGTTTTCTTAGCCAAGGAATACTCAAAGGTGGTTTTCCCAGTGCCTTCCTCAGAAATATAAATAACAGCACTGGTATTCACTGGCAGTCTCCCATCCCAAGTATTAACTCACCCTCTTTATTAGCCTACCCTCCTTATCTTCCAAGATAGATGGGATCTGGTGCCTTGGTATTGGATTACCACTTCATTTTAGCATTCAGAGCACCACTGCCTCTTACAATCATCATAATGTTTGGGCACTGCTATACAGTTCCAGACATTGTGCATTATTACACAATACCCTTGGAGCACTGACCATTTATATAAACAGTGTTATTTGCTGACTAATAGGGTGTAAGGAGCATTTCAAGCTGATCAAACAACCACTCCACTGTGGGCCAAAATCTTTACAAGATGGAAAAATCCATCTGGAACCTGGAAATTTTATTTCAAAAACCTCCACATCACTGCTTATCCAGTAAATTCACTGAGCAGAGTATTGCTTATTAACATTACACAATGTTCACCAATAACAACTGAAGTAACACATGATTAACATATTATTCTTATTTTTACATAATTATCATTTAAAAAACAACCCCAAAATTTTGACCTTCCCTCCCCACATTCCTTCAACTAACATTTTGAAATGACAAGTAAATTTACAATTATGAAAACATTATAATAGTGGTTTTATTAAAACATTTAAAATGTCTAGCTGGAGTTCCTGCACTGAGCAGGGGGAAACTCAATGGCCTATACGGGACTTCTTCCAACTCTATGACTCCATGCTATTAACCTTAGTGTGCTTGAGAGAGAGTGTGCATACACACACACCTTCAAGTCACCTGTTGAATTAGCGAGACCCCATCAATTTCATAGGTTTTTTTAAAAGGCAAAGAATGCTCAGAGGTGGTTTTGCTAGTGCCTTCCTCTGAAACATAGCCTACAGCACCTAGTAGTCCTTGGTGGTCTCCTATCTAAGTAATAACCAGGGCCGACTCCGCTTAGCTTCCAAGATCAGACAGGAACTGATCCCTTAAGAGTATTTAAGCCTGTTCCTCCCACCCCAAAATGCATAAAAAACCACGCTGTTATTTTAAACAAATTGCTTCTGAGCTCTGCTCATCCTCCAGTTTTACAGCAAGCATAGAGTTTCTAAACTTGAATGATAAAGCTAGGGGGTGTTTACAATCTAAGCTGCTATTGGTCCTGCAGAAACAATAACATGAAACAACTACAATCTAACCTAATCTCACAGTAACAATCTAAACTGCTACTGACTGTAGAAAGAAAAATATATAGGCTCCCATGCTTTTGCTAACAGGCTAGTTTGTAGAAATGTAGCATGAAGCATGAAAATGCACTTGCTATCAGTTAATCGCCATAGCAGGAAACGCGTTGTTCATGACACATACCTCTACGTATATCTGAAATCTAGGCCTAAGTCCAACTGCTAGTCCAAACGAAAGCAGAAACGCTGAATCAATTGCTGAATTGTAAATCAACACATATATAAATCCTGCCGATTCAGTGACATGCTGATTAGAACTAGCAGTTGGATTTGATTCCTACCATCCTTCATTCTTCAGTCTTTCTGATGCAGAAATAGCTAGGGAAAATTACAAGATTGCTAGGGGACTTTCTTCCCCAACTGTTGTCAGTTGGTATGGCTGATTCAGAAATTAGCATATTTTATTACAAATGTGTACCAGCACGGTACAGGTAACATTATGAACTTCAGTTTAAATAAGGGAGTTCCCTTATGAAGTATTGGTGAGGAAGTAACAAAGATAAGGTCTAACCTTTTCAGTAAAAGTCCTCAGTGATAAAGTGAAATCAAAGGCAGATTCCAATGAGTATTAATTAAAGTGGAGAAAAGGAAGGGAGAGAGATTAGGCACCAGCATGCCCTGGGTACTTCTGTGTTGATTCTTTATCATCGGGGGGGGGGGAGGAGATAGAAGTGTTGGAAACTGGAAAGCTGATGAGAGACAGAGATTTTGGAATAATTGCCCCTGGAGTTGTGGATCAGTTCCCATTCTTGCCATCTTTAGCAAGGGTGTGAAGACACATCCTCTCAGTTTGGACATTTAAACCATTTTGTTTTTACTTTTATGTTTCTCTTGCTGATCGCTATTTTTACTGCAAAGGCAAGAAAAAAAATTCAATCAATCAATCATGTCTATCATGCTGTTAAGAGCTCTCAAAAGTGTTCCAGAGGGATGTGGAGCAAAAAATCTTCAGAGGGAGAGTGAAGAGCACAAATTTTCTAGCGGTGTCTGAGCTTTTAAATCAGGCGAGGAGTGCAGGATGATGGAGTGCAAGCATGGGGACCAAAAGCTAGACATTTTGGAAATCAGCTGTTCTGTGTCAGACTGCTTTCTAGAAATCACACTTGAGTTCAAGAGCCCAAGACCATCTATAAGCCCAGGAAACCTAAAAGTGGTATTGGCAACTAAAAGATAGATTTCCAGGTAAAAAGTCAGGGGTAGGAGGTGGTCTGTGTTTTTCTAAATAGAAAATATCAGCCCCGGCCTTTTGAGACAGCTGATCTGCCCTATCATTTATGCCTTTTTTTTTTTTCATTCCAGGACTCCCAGTTCATGGGAAGGCTGAGTCTAGCTGGCCTTTATAGAGAACACTGTGGGAAATTTAAATAGCAAGTAGGCCCTGTGGTTGCTCTAAGCTTTCACCTCACCCAAGATGTAAGTTGATCATGGTGACAGGTGAATCTCCTAACCTCAGATCACTATTTTTTCTCCAGATGGAATACCAGTTCCTATCAAATGGAACAGGTTGATGCCAGGACAGCCACACTGATCACACGGAAGGCCATGAAACCTCGAAAGAGACATACTCAGTAGGAATGCTGATAAATGCCGTGGGTGGGGTATCCTTCATGCCAGATTCAAGATCTCCTTTATTTATCAGCTTTGGCATTCAGAGAGACTATTAGGTGTCCAATACTTTCATAACAAACTGTTCAGCTACAAAATGAACTGTCTTCTTTTTTAAAATAATAATCACAATACTCATCCCTCTCTCTCCCTTTCTGTGTCTCTAACTCTGTGTATCATCAGGGAGTTTGACAAAGAGAGAAATAAATCACTGTTCCTTACTGCCACTTTGTCAACAGTTCTGTGTGTTCTCTATACTTAAGTAACCAAGTATGACCTAACTTGTGAATAATCTTTCCTATTATAGGCTGGAACAATGCTGACTGCTAGATCCATTCATTATAGGCTTCCAGTACTGAAATGGTTCTTGGTTGTTTTCAGTGGAGCCTGGGAAATACATAGTTGAAAGGAACATTACAAGCAGCAGAAAATGTTGCACTGTTTACAACTTGCAGCTGTTTTCCTGCATCCTGCCTTTTGAAGTATTAGTTCCAGCCTTGCTATTTTCAGCATAGGCCTCATGGCCACCAGAGTGGTGGTGAATGTGTCTCCCTCAGGGATATTCCCTGAGTTTTAAAATGTTGTGGCTGCTCCATAGTATAGTGTCTACAGGCCTAGTAAAGGCAAGGGTTGGGAACTTTTTGGCACAAATGGCAGTTTCCCCTTGCCAGTGAAAAGAATCTTGAGGGAGTAATTTTCATTGGGATGGTACTGTGTAGGAAGGATTTAACTCACCCAGCCTTCATGACACATATCCATGCGGCTGTTGCTTTTTCTCCCCAAATTCATTCACACATTTAATACACCCTGTTAGCTGTGGGCAGATGTCAAGCTTGCTGGATCTACTTAGTTGTTGTTTTTTAATTAGACCTGTGAGGTCCACCAACAACATCCAGTTGTGGGAGACCCACACTTGACTTTTAAAAAACAGTGCTTCTGAGCACATTTTGAAGCTAGAATTTGTTTCAGTATCAAGACTGAACCAATCTTATAATCCTTTAACACAAATGCTTTATACTCAGGGAATTTCCTGTTGGTATGGTTGGAACTCCTGCCAAAGCCCTGAGAATTCATCAGTATATGGCAGTTTCTCTCTAGAAGCAAACTGGGGAATGAGATAGAGGGAGGTTTTAGAGACCCAGTGTTGAAGGAAAGTGTTAACCTCAATGTCTCAAGCTATACATTAATGTCTCCTTTCTGGTATCAGTAAGATATACTGTAATGTAACATGTAGTGGAGAGTTAATCTAGATGTTTCCACAAGCAAAATGAAAACTAGCTCTCACTAAATTATTTATCAATTTAGTTAGAACCTGTCCCATGCACAGACTGATTGGACACAGTTTAAAACATTTAACAAGAACACAAAGCAAAGTCTTTTTTTATTGCAAACCTTACTATTTTTCTGCAATTTTTCATCTGCCCAATACATATTCTGATAAGAGATTTGCCATGATTTTGCCTATTCAGAGTTATGTGCCTCTCCACAGTCTCCAAGTAGATACCACCATTGTTCAGTACAACATTTAGTCATGTGCAGTCCTAAAATCATAGGATGAATTGGACTTCCTAGCATCCACAAACCTATTCAACACCAGCCCGGGTTCTCCTTATAGTAACACCTGCTCAGTGAACAGTTCCTTATTCATTTACTTGGGAAGTAAATTCCATGGATTCCAATGGGATTTGCTTTCAGATAAGTGGACGCAACTTGAGGGTTGTAGTCTTCTTTCTCTACATCTTAATTGGTTAGACTAAGCTACTGAAACTGTCAGGTAACATCAAAATTGTCAACGCAGAGCATTTTGCACTGGGCAAAACAGACTGTCATCCATCATGCTCTTACTTTCTGAAAAAGAAATTCTGCTTTCAGTCTACTTGCTGTAAGCTGTTTACCGGCATTCAATATTTGTGACTATACTGAATGCATTCAGTGCCTATATCTAATAAATATTAATCAAAGCTATCAGTGGTGTGGGAAAGAGTTTGCCTTTTCAACTGAAGTTTGAATGGAGATTGAAACAATATATCAGATTTGCTTCCACAAATCTAGAGAGTTAAACATTATGCCTTGCTAGGTGAGTGATACAGTTACCACCTACTAAGCTAATAAACACTGCATTTTTAAATCAGCAGTGATACTAGTGGACAAACATTCATTGTTCTACACAAAGAGCATCATAAAAAAAAGGTCTGAATATTCCATTATTTTTGCAAGCAATAGTGTTTCTTATGTATTATGGTACTGAAGATTCTTTAATTTTCTTTTTAAATACTGAAACATTTTATCATCAAAAGAATACACTTAAATGTCAGTGCCTACTTTTAAAACTCTAGACAGGTGGGCATCCCAAGGAATACTTGTGCCCATAAGAGGCACCAAGATCTTCTGAAGCTTTCCTCGGGTGCTTTTACCATCTCAGGTAAGCTACATGATAGCTGCAGGGGAAGGCACTTTTCTTGCTGGTGGCAAACTGATGTGGCTGCCTCCTGCCACTTTTATTATGGACACATTTTTGTTGCCACAGAGGGGAAGAAGTGTTGTTGTTGTTGTTGTTGTTGTTGTTGTTACTACTACTATTTGCATCAAATACCAGAATGCTTTGACTCATATACCATGAGTTGTTGCAGGGAGGAGTACACAGGTACCACAATCCCTAGAGCACATCCCTGCTATTCCAGCATGTCTTTACTAGGCCTTTCCACTGTCAACTTGTTTTATGCTGCTTTGGACTTTTTAATGCTGTTGACGTTTTTATGAGGGTTGGTAACTTGTTTTAGTTGTTTTTAATGTTTATTGGGGGAAATGGGGTTTATTTAAAAAGTTTATCAAAAATGTGTTCCTTTAGTTTGTTCTTGTTTTATCAAAATTACTTGTGAGCTCCCCTTGAAATACACTGAAGGACAGGATATAAATATGTGAATGAATAGATAAAAGTACTGTACCGACCTACCATAGACACCAATATTTCTTGTCTATCTTGGACATGCATTTCTTCTTGAAACTGTCTTTTATAAAAATCAATAAATGTATGACAGTTTAAATAAAAAATTCAAGTATTTTTCTTCCTTAAATAATTAGTTGATCTGTCAGTTTTGACACTGTGCCTAATGTCTTAACTTCTTTAATCAGTGATCAGTGGCATCTCAATTTATATCCAGTTTTGATGTACAATAGTTTAACTGTTATAACAAAGAACGAAATTTAACCTCATGTAAATAGACTCTTGTCCCAAAGGACTGAGAATTGTCCACATCAGCAGAAAGGGCTAACTGACTGTAACTTTATGTTATTCCATTTTGCAGTTTTATAACCCATTATTCTATATCTTTGAATTTACATACCATCCCACTATTTTTAATTTTGGGACAAGTCTACCAGGAAGGAATGGAGATTTTATTAAGTTTATTTGGCATTATGCACCTTTGAACCATTAATTTGAATATTCCTGTTTGATTATTAATTTATTTGTAACTATTTTACGATCTCTTTTTAGGGTTTTTATGTCTTTTTGACGATCAAAGTCACACTTTAAGTATGATTAATTTCTAAAATTTACTCTGTGTTCTTAAAAGACTATTGTTTGTCAACATACACTGCAAAGTGTTTTATTTGCAAAACTATTGTGCAGTTAAGATACATTTTTCATAATGTAACAATTATGTTTGCATAACAATTATATTCTCATAATATTTTATTTTCATAACAATATGAGAAGTATCATTAACAATTAGATAAATTATATTTTTATACACAATTTGGATTCAAACTTTGTCTTGCATACAGTACACTAACTAAAATAAATGGATTCCACATTAAACTATTCTGAATTCTCAGGACAATTGATAATAGCCAATTTTCATAACCCTTTTTTTTCTCATAGAGAATTGTAGCATGCATCCAAAGAAGTTTGAACAGAACTTCCTTGTGAAATGGGTCCTTCTCTGATCTGGAATTCCCAGAACTCCTCAAATGTAACTGTCCATATACCTGCACAAAGATATATAATTTAAATGTATATTCTTATATAGTCTGGAAAACAGCCAAGATTCTTGTAAAAGCACTGTAGTCCACATTTAGTAATGATATGCATGGTGAGAACTCTGACAGCTTTGAAAATTGGTTGTATGTTGGTATGATTATTATTCTTGTTTCTTCCAAAAAAAAAAAAACCTACTTTTTAACTTTTTATATGAATCTCCATTAATAGAGTTGCAGGTGTATCTCAACTTAAAGTCAAGTGTTTGTCCCAATTACAGTTGATCCATCAATGAATAGGAACTTGGTAAGACAACACTTAATGTATGTTCCACTGATTCACTGGACCTAGTCTACTTGGGATTTAGACCTATATATCACAAGTAAGTGATAAAAAGAAGCCATTTGTTCTTTATGAGGCCCAGAGAACACAGTCATCCATTTTATTTGTATTTATTTAGATGTTTTGCATCCCTTGTGAGGCCCAACATAGATTTGTCAAGGGGGTTCATATTGTTTCTGATGGCAATATTTAAATCCTAATAGAAGAAGTTCTGTTCCAGATACAGAGCTCTTACTTTCTGCTTTTTTATAAATAACTGGAGCCAGACCTGTACTTCCACCAATGAAAAGGTTCCTTTTGTTTATGAAAGGAACTGAGATTGAGCAGGTGCTTTCCCCTCAAGGAAAGAAAAGGATAGTAATTTCCTCCCATTCCCCTGTACCTCTACAGCTCCCCAATGCCAGTTCTCCTGCTGTCCTGGGGCTACCTCAACCCTCTAGTCCACAGCTTTCCAAAGGAGGTAATGCTGGGAGCCTACAGAGATAATCAAAGAAAATAACTCATCCAATGATGCCTGGTGGCTCCAGTGAGCTATCCAGAGCCCTGAACCTGTTTTGGAAATCAGAATCAGCCCCTTGGATCACTCCTGTAAAGCTTGGACTAAAGCCCAGAACAGATTCTCTGCCCACTGACATCAGAGCAACCAGCTGCCATTGTAACCACAGCAATCTCTTCTTCCTGAGCTAGTGAGACTTCATGGAGTGTATGTTTCAATACAACCCATTGTTTTATTCTTTCTTCTGAGTTGTGAGCAACTTATCAATTTTTCTCTTTTTAAAAAATACATTTCCTCTGAGAAATTAATCAGCTTATAATTAATATTGTTGTTTTCCATTATCTTTTAATCTAATTGCATCTGGCTGTGCATTTCACACTTTCTAACATCATCTAATAATTTCACTCTCCCCTCCCACTTTTTGGTGACCACTGTCTTTGTGCCCATTGTAATCCTATTCCCCTGCTCCCCAACTCTCCCATCCTGGAACAGTGGACAGGGAGACTGTAGTTGGTGGAACAAATGAACTGGAACCCCAGCTACTCTATGACAGAGCCCACCAACCCTGTGTTCCTTGAAAGAAACCTTGTTCTAAATGTTCTCACATCTTTGAAAGATCAGAAACATAAGAAGCATAGGCACTGTGGGTCTGAGCAAAGAGAGTACATCATCCTGAAATTTTGGGATGAGCTTGTCCTCTTGATCAGACTGCAAGCCATCCCTATTAAGAATTTAGGCTATTAATTTTAGTGGCACTCAGATTTCTGAGCTTCTTTCTGACATACCCTTTAAGAACCTTTCAGTTTATTATCCTCTTCTCCTCAGTTCTGTCCACATTCTCATTAGCTCTAGCTGACAACCATTTAGAATAATGTTTCTCAATATTTAAATAAAACTCACACGCATATGCACCTCTTCTGGATTAAAATGGAAGACCACACTTGCACAGTAAGTTAGAAGATTTGCTTTTCAGTCTTTGAAAATGAGAACTGAGCTAAATTTGACACCTTGATGACAAGTAGTGAAACAGGGCAGGAGGGGCAAGCAGTATTGAAAGCCTAATTTGGGGGAGGCAAAACTTGTTATATCACAATTTGGAGTAACCCCCGGTGTCTCCGTCTTCCCAACAGGATCCAGATAGAGAGATAATGTGATCATATAATACTGCTCTGCTGGAACTCTTGAGGTGGTAGTAGTGTAGTGGCTACCATTGGCCAACAGGAAGAGCTCTGTATATCCCCCCTCATATGTTTGCCAGTGTTTGGGACTCCTTTCCTTCATTACACATCTCTGAAATTAGAGCATGGAGAATTTTCAGCACCAGTAAGAATGATCTGCCTTCAGAAGAGCCCATATCTTGCATGTTTTGGTATGAGCCACTCCTCTGAGGGTCAAATTAGACATGACTCCAAATGTGTTACTATACTTAACATGCATGCTTAAGAAATACAAATAGATCCCACCAGGGGAAGTGAATATTACCAGGACCAAAGCAGGTGGGGAGGGAATTTATTTCCTTCCCAGCTGCTCACTAAGAGCTGCTATTTGCACTGGAAGGAAATGCCTAATTGGTGCCTACAGGATTAAAAATCCTCATTATCATTATCATCATCATCATAGCTGTCATCAATACAAGAGAACTGACACATTTTTAAAGAGTTGTGTTAAGATAGTTTAATAGCAAAGCATTATGAATGGACCTGATCAAACAAGATCTACTTGCTATATTAAAATATACGCCTGATTTTCCCATGTGCTCATCTAACATAATACTACCTTGCCAATCCTTTTTCTATTAGCTTTGAATGCCAAGTTGCATCCTAACATTTCAGAAGAGCTCGGAAAAAATATTTTCTTAACCACAGCTTCCCAGAATTCCCTAGCCAGTATGTGTTTAAAGGCATTGTGGTCCTTAATAATATGTGTATATATCCAGAATCCCCTGAGTCATCTGGAAAAGGAGCATCTGGCTGTGGCTGCTGGGATCTCTAGTAACAAATCAAAGTAGAGCCACCAGTTCTTCCCATGTCTGTTTTCCCTGCCCAGCTCAGATGGTTAAGTCAGGCCGGGTAGAACTTTGTGACTTTCTTCCTGAAGCAGTGAGCATACAGCTTTAAGATGAAAACAATATTCTCCTACTAAGAGATGACCATCTGTCTTCACCTAGGGAAATCACTTTACAATGGATTACTTCACTAACCTCAGGACTGCTTCAGATCCAGAGCTTGGAAGGTTACCTCTAAAATTATACCGTTGTCCTAACGCCTACCATTACAGTAACATTTTTCAACCAAGTAAGGCAGCCAGTTCATGCAGCAGATTTGGGTGTCATGAAAGGACCACAAATTGTTGAATAATTTGCTATTGTTTTATTTTTACTGCTAGAGATTGGTGGAGACACTTGAAAGATTTTCTAACTTCAGTTCCTAAACTACTTGGCTATCTTTGGGTACTGTGTGTTGTTGTAGCCTTCACAAAGGGCATAATGCAACAGGACAAGGCAGTACTATGAGCCAGCACTTGAACCATACGATATTCCTCCTCCACACCCCAGAACAATATGAGTAATTAAGAAGCTAGTTATACCACACAAATAGAGGCAAGTCATTCCTTATCAAATTGCAGTCATAATGTTATTAATTTTGCCCTGGTCATTCCAAAAAGAGTTGCTGTTTGTCACTAGTTGCCCCTAAATGCTATCTGAAGCTGATACCAGAACCTCACTAACACTACGGCCAACTTTTAAAAAGCTCGCTGCTGCACTTAGATGTCAGATCCTTCTTTCATCTACCCCTTCCCCCGACACCATGGCTCTGACACTTTAATCTACTAAATGGAAGGACTGTCACAATGAGCTTGATTTGTTACTAAAAATTGAGGACATATCAAAATACTACATTTCATCATTTATATATAGCCTAGATTTGGCATTCATAGACTGCAGTCCAGCCCACAGTTATGAACTCGAAGATCCTTCTGATTTAAATGGGCCTTAAGCATCCATTAACTGTGTGCTGAATTACAATCATGGGGAAAAATGAGTTATAATTTAAATTAAAGAGAAAATGATTGTAACTTTAAATAAACTTTAAATCAGATCATCATCTGAGTCTATAGGGACCTCATTCATTATCATGGCTGAGCATATTTTTCCTCAGTATACAGGGTATTAATTTGTTAGAAAAGTATAAAAACTGAAAGCTGTTTATCTCAAAACAGGAACAGACTTCAGAGGGAGGAACCTTATCAAGAAATCTTTAGACATGACCATTACATATACCCTTGGCAAGTTTGCTGCTTTTAAAAACCAAATATACATTATTTAGGGGGGAAATCCTTGTTTAAGTGCTCCACTGCTACTGTAGAAGTCTAAAATCTTTATTGAAGTAATGATAGGTCAATATATACTTTTTTCCCCACAAGTTTTATGACAGGAGTTTTCAGCTGAGCTGGAGACTCACTGAAATAAACCGAACAGTTAAACATAAGGCATCATGATGATTTCACATTCTTTTTTAGACATACTAATCGAAAAACATGCATGATAAGAAAAAGTAGTAAGGACTTAAAAATAATGGCATGAGCTAGGATAAGAAATAATATGGGGGAAGGTTATACTAGAAACAATTAAAAAATAAAAGTGCTTGTAAAAATATTAATCGACACTATTTTATCCACTCTTTGATATATAATGAAACAACTGTAATTTTGTACCAAACAAAAAAGTAATCAATTGATAATCAAAATACTAATGCACACTTGGATTCTATATGCACATCTTGGAAAGTTTTTTGGACAACCAGTGTCCATACCGGTCAAGAGATTCTGGGAGTTGTAATCCGAAATAACAATTTTTCCAAATTACACCTAACCTCACCATGGCAGTACAATCAGAACATTTGGAATGATTAACAGCACAGAACTAAACCAATCATTACCAATTATACATGCATTTTTATACACATTTAATGCTAAATCTGTTTTCTGGATTAACATTTAGTTTGCATGCAGAAGATTTCAGGATCAGTCCCTAGTGCCTCCCAATATAGCTGTGAAAGATTGCTGGGAAGTTGCTACAAGCCAAGATGGACCAACAGTCTGACCTGGTATAAAGTATGCTACTGTGTTTTCTAGTTTATGTTTCCCCAGAATTGAAAGTTTAGACACATTACATCTTTGAACTACAACTCCGAAATCCCCCAGCCAACATGATGCTACCTGAAGATTCTAAGAGTTGTAGTCTAACACAGGCAATTTTTCTTGGCCTACTCAGAGCCACACAAGTAGTCCACCTGTTCAACTCACTCATTACCACATCTGTTTCCCTATTTGAGGCTGCACTGTGGACAACTGTTAGTAACATCATTTAAATAAAAACAAATTCTATTGCTGATAGGATTATCTCCTGCTTTTCCTCTAATTTTGCATTGCAATAGTTCGTTCTTACTCACTTCACTTCATATTATCCTAGTAAAAATACATGTGACTACATTTTTTAGGTTTTATTTCCATGCTTACATTAAGTCACCATGACAGGATTTGGTGTAACTTGAACTACAGTTTTAAATTATAACCTTTGCTTTTCAGTACAGTGTAGCCTATAATTAGAGACCCAGTTTAAGCAGAGAGAAACGCCAGTCAAATTCAACAGTGAAGAGAAGTTATTTTGCCTTTCAATTTACTGAGCCTACATACAATTGAAACATGGTACCACTTCAAGCAGTGAGTTTATGTGACAGAACAGTATAAGAATTATGGCTTACATATGTGTGCACAAATTTGGAAAAGTTCAACATTTGAGGAAAACCACTTTTACTCACCCACCTCTTCTCCATTTCTGGCTCTCTTTCCTATACTTTTAGATTTTTCCCCCTCAAGGTTGTATTCGAAGTACGTTGAACAATTAAATTAATTGAAAAGTCTTTGAGCGCACTGAATATCTAGAAAAGAGTTTGGGAAATTAAATTTAATGTGTAGCTTCTCCTTACATTTCACTATGTTTCAGAAGTAATACTCATTGTTACTCATTGCCATTTTAAGAAAAGTAACTATCTATGTTGCTCACAACAGTGCCATTAAAATTATTTTTAAAGCCCTTAAAGGTGCCATGGGAATGGTATAAAACTAGTAAAATTCCTATCAAATTGCATCTAAAATGTTTTCAAAAGTAATTTGAATGTGTTACTGAATATATCAAATTCATTTCATTCCCACTCATTGTGTTACCTTTGAAGTATAATTTAACTGAACTCTTACTGCTCTTATTGCTAAAAAGGGGGCATACTATATAATGTTTTTAGTATAAAAACATTACTTGTATCCAAGCCCACAATCACAGGTAGCCTAATGTGTTTCAGGTTTTGTAAATATGTTAATTATTAATAAAATACAATGAACATTTTACATGTATTTTAATGGATCCCAATGCTTACGTCTTATTTCAGCAACCTTGCAGTTATTGTCTGAAATAGTGAAATATTGCAAATATACTGAGTAACCAGAAGGGCCTAAATACTCTGAAGGACCCAGAGGGTCAGGTACATGTGCTGTAGGCTATGTTTCAGAGGAAGGCAATGGCAAACAACCTCTAAGTATTCCCCACCTAAAAAAAACATGAAATACTCGAGGTCACCATGAGTCAACAGGCAACATGAAGACACATACACACAAACATGGAGTAACCAAGTTTACTAAGCAGATAACAAATTGATGAACAACCGTATGTACCTTCAAGTTACCTACCATAGTGTTTTCTTAGACAAGGGACACTCACAGGTGGTTTGCCTTGCCTTCCTCTGAAATACAGCCTACAGATCTTGGTGGAATATAGCCAATATTTCTGTACCTCTGCAACTAAAAGGGCTCAGTCTTATAATTTAATCTTCTTATCATTTAAGCTTCAAGATAAGGTCTGGCATTTTCCTGAGGATAACAGCCTGATGTGTAACCATGGCCCTGGCCTTGACTTTTCAATACAGAGCACTTTGATGAGGATCACTTGAAGTCTCATGGAATAAATTATTCTCTCTCTTCCCCCACCATCCTGCCCAGAAACTTCGTAAGAAAGAATCAGTGCAGATGTCATTCCTTCATTGAAAAGCAAGGGGATGTCACGAAGAATGAACTGGTAGATGTTGGGGCCAGCTAGAAAATACAAGACATCTGTACCAGCTGTGAGTGGCTGCATCTGGAGACATAGCTGCACTGACAGCTCCATCATTGTAGCTATATCTCCTGCTTCTACCCGCAAACCCTACCTTCTCATCACCACAGGCCCCTAACTAAAGGATTTCCAAGGCACTAGAGAATAGGGTAGTGTGCAGTGATGCCTCCAGCCCCCTGCTGGCAGTCTGGAACTTTGTGACATTCCCACAAAGCACCTTTCTGTAAGGCCACAGGTTCCCTGACATCAGCCCAGCCCAGCCAATGGTGAGGAATGATCAGAACAGTAATTCATCAATATCTGGAGGGCAATAGGTTCCACGCTTCTGGTATAGGTAAACCCTGTGTACTACAATGGAAGTTCTTGGAAATGTGGGTGCCCACAGGACTGCAGCCTTGTTATTGTTAATTCTATCATACATAAACCATAAAAAGGTACTACAAAGATTATCCGACTCAGCACAGAAATATGTCAAAGTCATGACATATAGGAGTTAAGTCTGATAAAGACGATCTATCCATAGTGATATTTTTCTTTTAATTAGGGAGAACATTTCTCTAGTTATTTATTTTCTTAACCCGCAAATTAAATAAGTACACATAAAAGCTGTAAGACAGTATTCAATAGTATGACCAACATATTATGTGTTGTCGAAAGCAGTGCTACTCAAAATGATGGTTCATGCATCAGGACTGGTATGTGAGCCCCCAGTTGCCAGTCCACAGAAAGTTTCCATGAAAGACAGTTGTAGCCAATGTGTACAAATATGGTACAAGTCCCAGGCAAGACAGAAGAAAGGAAAGCCAATTCCTCACATTAGATAGTCTGAGAAGCACTGATCTGAAGTGTTAAAATTAATAGTGCAAACCTTTATATGTCTACTCAGTAGACAATACATGAAAGGGGACTTAAGTTCAGATGTGTATAGGACTACTACTTAATACTAAGTTGCTTGTACGGTAATCAAACGGCATGGCGTTAACAGCAAGGAAGATAAAACAATGCTTATTTAATATTTCATGTTGAATGTGTTTTTGCTTATAGTATGCATATAGATTAACTATTTAGTATACAGGTAACACAGATATTACTGAATTACGTTTATTGCAGTTGTATAATCTGCTGCACATTTTAATAAGTAGCAAGTAATTATTTTATTATTAAAATATTTCTATCTTATCCAATATCAAAATATCTCAGGTCTGTGTATAGGTAAAATCAATTATAGGAGGTTAAAATAGTTTAAAACAATAACAAGTTATTAAACAGATTAAAAACATATTAAATACATTAGCAAGTTAAACAGGATTAAATGGTTGCAACAGTTTGAAAACTGTGCGCATAGTATTTGAAGTAAATCAGTGGAGCCCAAAGGCTTTAATGAACAGCCTTGTTTTTATTAAATGAAACTACTGTTGGCAACCATCCGGTCCCCAAGGGAAGGGCATTCCTCAACTGGGGTGCGGAGAGGGTCTCTCCTACATTCTCACACAGTGTATTGACTTCTATGGTGTGACACAAAAAAGCTCCTGCCTCTTACAGACCTCAGCCCTCAGGTAGGCCTATATAGGAAGAGGTATTCTCTCTACTATTGAGCTCCCAAGTTGTTTAGGGTTTTAAATGTCATCCCAACTCCCAGAATTAATACCAGAAGTATGTTGGCAGTTGGTGCAGTTTTTAAAAGTCTGGCATTATATGATGTTTATGTAGCAGCCACTCTGTTTTGCATTAGCTGCAGCTTCCGAGTCATCTTCAAGGGCCACTCCATGTAGAGTGTAATCTAATTAGGAGATTACCATTGCATGAACTACTGTGGCTAGTTTATTTCTATCCAGGAAAGACCATTGTTGGCACACCAGATAAAACTGGCACCAAGCACTCCAAGCCACAGTGTGCATTTTTGTCCACTGACAAAAACAGATCTAACAGAACTCCCAAGCTCCTTTGCTGTGAGTGAAACTGCATCCAGAACAAGCCATTTACCTAGTTTCCAAACCTGAGAACCAGGATTCGATGGAGCCTCCATCTTAGCAGGATTTAGCATTAACTTATTTTGCCAATTGAGCTCATTGCAGCATCTGGGTGCTGGCCCAGCAATTGGACAGCCTCTGCTGACTTGATGCCAAGGAGAAATAGAACTAAGCATCATCTGCATACCCAACACCAAAACTCCTAATGACATTACCCAGTGGCTTCTTAAACATATTGAAGAGCATGAGGATAAGAAGGAATGCAGTGGCACTTCACAGCTTAATAGCCAGAGGCTAAACAGGAATCCCCCAGTGCTACTCTCTGGAACCAACCCTATAGATAGGAATGGAACCTTTGCAAGACGGTGCCACCTATATCCATTGCACTGCACTGGTCTAGTAAGACACCATGATCAGTGGTATCCAAAGCCACTGAGAAGATCGAGAAAGATCGACAGGATAGCACTCCCCCTGTTTTTTCTCTGGAAAAGGTCATCTGTCAGAACAACTAAAACTGTTTCGGCGTCATACCCTGGCCTGAAAGCAGACTGAAATGGGTGAAAATAACCTATTTTCTCCACAAGTTACTTAAATTTGCCATTACACTATTTTTCTTTTTCTGATCAGCATATTCTCAGTGATCTGTGCTGCAATTACATTGTTCCTGTAGATTATCGGCATGTCTGGTGCATAACCTCTGGAGCTGAACATTCCCAGATATTATCTGCTATTTCGACATTCACCAAGTCACATTTCAGCAAAGTGCTGCCAACTTAAACATAGCATCAAAACTTAAGGATTCAGACTTCAAATGAATGCCATTTATTTATTATTTGGATCAGTCTGAGTAGGTGTCACCTGCCAGTATAGATGACATGCTTGGCTGTGTAACATATGAGCTAGATCCATTTCTAGTTTAGTTAGCAAAAACTCACTGAAAAATCTGATGGGGTGGTAAGAATGTCATTCAGGAGGGCAGGGTGCCAGACAGCCTCAAGACTGTAGCTGTTCAGCCTCTGTTCAAAACAAAACAAATTACACTGCTTGCTTTTTGATTTCCTAGCCAGCTACTGCCCTGTTTGGAGAACACTGTTGAACAAGTGGTGGCTGTCTATCAGCTTCAGGGAGACTTGAATATTGTAAAACTTCTTGAAACTCTGCCAGCTCGGCGTTCAGTGCAAGTACAGTTTTAAGAGCGCTCTTGTGTACTCAGTTGAAGATCTCTGCCTAGATAACAATATGGATAATATCACTGGGTTGATTGTGTTAAACTTTGCTGCACCTTTTGATACTGTTGATTATGAAGCAATTGTAATCAAGGGCAACAAATGGCCAGCCATTTATTTGCTCTGTGTAACCGGCCTAGTGAGATCCTGGCTTCTTCTCTTTTCAACATTTACAAGGTTATTTGGAGACTCATTGCCAGCAGTTGACAGACGAGGATGGGCAATCTGTTTCAGCCTGAGGGTCAAATTCAGTTTCAGAGTTCTCAGAGACTGAATTCCAGTGAAGGGTGGGGCAACAGGGCGGGACCCTATCAGCATATTTTAGATTCAACTCTTACCAGCCAGTAAGTAAGCCTTAAGAGAAGTATTTCAACCATTCAGAACACAGGTAGGGGTGGCTGGGAATTCATACAAAAGCTGGGAAATGATAAAACAATACCATGATCCAGAAAGAGGCACTGCCCATCTGGGATGACACTATGCCCCAAAGGTGGGGACCTCATCTCACTGAATGGCATAATCTTGCAACCAGTCGAAGCCTTGGCCAACCAGATTAAGGTATTACATTAACTTTCATTACTAAAGCCTTTTTATGAGCAACTACTATAACAATGCCTCATTAGCGGTAATTAGGTGATGGTAACAACATTTTGGAGACCAAGGCATTCTTGCAGAGCTGTTATAACTCATGGGACATATTTTCTGCTACTTTTATAGAGGTTAAAACTAATTTTTAATGACAGTGTGGTTCTTTGATCAATATCTGGAAAGGCCTAAAATTAAATTCCATCAGCCCAAGCAGCTCTGCTGGAATAGATGTTTGCAAGGTTGCAAACAGCGCCTATTAAATAAAGTATAATACATTACTAGTGGTGGGCATAAATTATTTTACTCTTATTTTATCTCTTTAAAATATCTGCTTTACAGTGGCAACTATTTCATATTTACCTATCTTCATGGACCTTTTGAAAAGTAAACAAAACAAAACTACAAGCCTGTCGACTTTCCCACAATAACACACTGAGATTTAAAAAAGAAAAAGAAAAATGGTTGTTATGGAAGGAAGAGTCTTTGGACAGAAAGAGGAATTCTTAATGGGACAAGGGATTGCAGCTTTGCTTCTGTCACAAGGGTGGACTCGTTTTTAACCCCAGCAGCTAGGCTCTTCTTCCTCCTTAATTTTTATGCACTTATCAGGTCCTGTGTTACAATACACAAGCTTGTGCTACTCTTATTCTTCCATATAGCTCAGCTCATGTGGTGGCTTCACGCCTACAAAACACAGCTCTGTTGTATGCAAGAGTTTTACTGCCTTCAAGGTACATCCCACTTCTATGCAACAGCTTTCCTGCCAGTAAAGCACAGCTGAGTTTTATGCTTATTACTACTACTACTGGCAGTAGTCGTATTTGTTGATTGCTTTTCAGTCTAAAGGGCTCTTGAGTCAATGCACAGCAAACATTATTTTAAAGCAAATTTTAAAAACCAGTTTTTAAGAAATCAAAACAGTTGTCATAGCCAGCCCTGGTTTTAAGGCCATATGAAACAATGCTGTCTTAAGAGGCTGTTTACCAGCAGATCAGTAGAAATGGAACAAGTTTGACTTCCTTGGAAAGAAGTCCCACAACGGGGATATCACTAGAGAGGAAGTCTTGTCTTGTCTACTCACTTACCAGTCACTGGTATGGTGGGAACAAAACAGCACTTTCACTGGGGATTGCACATTCCTCCAGGCCCTGGGCAGCAAAGTGAATTGTTTGGAGGCAGAAATGATATTCTCACCAATTCTACTAGTGAAAGATAGAGGACCACACAGGGAAAGGAAGATACTGCAGGTGAATGACTGGCTACGCAGATCATGTTGATGAGAGAGAGAGGTTTGGCTTCTGGGACCATCATCTTCACTTTTTAGTTGAAAGACTACTGGCTACAGATGAGCTACACGTCACAAATACCAGGATGGATTTCTTTGGCAAAGACATGGTGACTCTTATCAAGAAAGCTTTAAATTAAATCCTGGAGTCTGGAGCTGACAGCTTAAATATCTGTCCAAAAGCCAGCTCTAAACACAAAAATGTGAACTCTGGAAGAGAAGCTGAGGGAGATAGTGGGTGCCATGGTAAAATTCACAGTAGAATAAAAGATTATAACAAGCAATGCTTTAAATGTCTATATACCAATTCACAGAGTTTGGGAAACAAAATGAGCTTAAAGTTCTAGACATTTATTTGAGCCTTTGTCCAATTCAAGCAGCTTCATTAAAAAGAAGAGGCTCTATTCCAGTTACTATATTATGAAGCAGCCGCACCTGGTTTTAAGTGTCTGGAGGAAATCAGACTGCTCAGATCTGATCATGAGTCTTCCCCAGTGGCAGAACCCTCTTCCTCTTGGAATCAGCTGAGTTGTTTTCTCATTATGTTGGTTTAAAAATGTTAGCTTGTTATGTTATAAGTGAATGTGATCATGTAAAGGTTAAGAGCTATATTCATTTCTCCACTACTTTCAGAAATGCCCCCCCCCTTGTTTCCTGTGACCATGCATGCCTCAGGAGGGAAGGAGAGAGGGGACAAAGAATAGTTTCATTAAATGTCAAAGAGCTAGGGTCAGCTCCCAAATGTGTAAAAATTCTAAGATCAATTAGGCAATTCCATCCTGATACTTTATTTCTACGAGAAACTTATAATGGAGGCTCTCAGATGGTATTACTTGCAATGCCATTTGGGAAGCAATCTGTGGGAGGCAAAGAAAGGCATAGGGAGTTGCCATTATTTTTTACAAAAAGACTTCGTTTCAGGAACACAGGGGTAGCTAACACATTGGAAGATAGGAACAAAATTCAAAAGGACCTTAATAAACTAGAAAACTGGAATGAAACTGATAAAATTAAATTCAACAGGGACAAATGCAAAATTCTATATCTAAGCCACAAAACCCAAATGCACATGTATAGGATGGGGGATACTTGGCTCAGCAGTACTACATGTAAAAAAGACCGAGGGATTATTGTTGATTATAAATTGACCATGAGCCAACAGTTTGATGCTGCAGCAAAGAAGGCAAATGCTATTTTAGCCTACATTAATGGAAATATCTCTTCCAAATCAAGGGAAATAGCAGTCCCTCTATATTCTGTGCTAGTCAAGCCTCATCTGAAGTTCTGGGTGCCTCATTGTAAAATGGATATAGACAAGTTGGAGTAAATTCAGAGCAGGGCAACAAGGATGGTAAAAGGTATAGTGAACAAAACATATGAGTAGAGGTTGAGGGACCTAGGCATGTTAAGCTAGGAGATGAGAAGATCTGAGGGATGACATGATCACATCAATACCTCAAGGGCTGTCACAAAGAGGAGGGTGCAGGCTTGTTCTCTGCTGCCTCAGAGGGTAGAACTAGGTCTAATGGTTATAAGTTACAAGAGGATAGATAACAGTGCATTAGAAGTAGCTTCTTGATATTGAGAGTGGTTTGGCAACAGAACCAATTGCCTGGGGAGGTCTCCTTCTCTTCAAAAAGAGGCTGGACAGCTGCCTGCTGGGATGCTGTAGCTGGAGATCCAGTAATGATCAGGGGGTTGGACCTGATGGCGCATATGGCCGCTTCCAACTCTATGGTTCTATGAAAGACCTCCAAGATACTCTGCCACCAACAGCCCTGCTCAGGTCCTGCAAACTCAGGGCTGTGACTTCCTTGATTTAGTCTGTCCACTTGTAATGTGGTCTTCCTCTTTCCCTAATGTCTCCCATTTTACCAAGCATTATTTTCTTTTCTAATGAGTCATGTCCTCTCATATGTTCAAAGTATGATAGCCACAGTTTGGCCATTTTAGTTTCTAGAGAGAATTCTAGAGAGGCTTGATTTCCAGCCTTGATTTCTAGGCTAGGACCCATTTATTATTTATTTTGACTGTCCAAGGCATCTGTATAACTCTTCTCTTGCACCACGTTTGAAATGAGTTCTCTTTGAGTCAGCTTTCTTCACTGCCTAACTTTCAAACCAAGCAAAGAAATCGGAAATATAATGACATGGACAATCCTGACTTAGGAATTCAATATGTCTTTATACTTCAGGAGTCTTATCCAGTTCCTTTACAGCTGCTCTTCCAAGTTCTAGTCTTCTTCTGTTTTGTTCACTATGGTCTCCATTTTGATTTATGACTTAGGCAAAGTATAGAAAATCTTCAACTATTTCAATGTGTTCATCATCCATTTTAAAACTGTGTGAATCATCTGTGGTCATTATTTTTTGTTTTCTTAATTTTCAGCTGCAACCCTGCTGTTGCACTCTCTTCCTCGACTTTCCTCAATAATTGTTCCAATTGGCTATTTTTTGCTAATAATATGGTATCATCTGCATATCTTCACTTGTTGATGTTCCTCCTTCTTCCCCTGAGTCTGATCCAGCTTCTCCAGGAATAGCAATGCATTTTTTAAATAGGTTGCACACAAATGCAAGAGAACAAGCGTAGTGATTTCAGTGTTCACCTACAGCTCTGAAGACCAGTGTTCAAACGTCCACTTGGCTATACTGGCTGACCTTGGGCAAGTCACACTTTCTCAGCCTCAGAGGAAGGCAAAGGCAAATCTCCTCTGAACAAATCTTGCCAAGAAAATTCTATGATCAGTTCACTTTAGGATCAACATAAATCGGGCACACAACAACAAAACCATACACCTCCTGTGCTGTTTAACATTTTTAAAAATGTTCAAAACCAGAAGCAGATTTCTGGTGGTTTTGTTCTGTGTTTTTGCATTTTTGACAGTCTGTGTGGCCCCCTGCAAGATGGTAGGCAGAAAATTGGCCCCTGGTCTTGTTGAAGTTGGCTGCCTGCTCCCTAGCCCAATCCCAGAAAGCAAATATTTATGCTGTCACAGTAACAGAGAATTCTGATTCGGAATAGCTTGTCTCAAGTCAGCTCATGGTTTTATATATTTAAACACCTCACAAAACTAGTTTGCCAGGTACTGATGGGGCAGCAGTCCTCTGGAATCTAGCAGCCTTACGCTGCAGGCCTACTCAGACGTAAAAGCCATTGTGTTCAATTGGCCTTATTCAGAGTTATCATAGGATTGTAGGTATTATGCACAATACGGACTCTCAGACCAGCATGCATGGGACTACCCCTCAAGACGGTTTGCCAATGCCAGGTCCATAAGGTTGTGATGAGATTTCCTTTACTGTTTAATTGGTGCCTCAGATGAATCACTTTCGCTGTTGCTTGAGATGCCAGTGGCATGGCCAATAATCATATTTAGGCTGTGTGCTGTTATGGTTAAAAATAAATTACCCTGTCTACGTACAGCCTTTTCAAAGGTGCATTTTACATTGGCAAACATGTAGCATAGGTAGTACACTTTAAACTTTTTGGCTTCTGTTGGGACTCGAATCGAAACGCAACTCCTTTCCTTCCCTCTGTTTCTGTGAGGCGTTTAGGAAATGAAACTGCGGAGATAAATCAAATCTCAGGGGTCGCCCGGCTTTGCGGCGAAAGGCAGACAGAGCTCCCGATGCCACCAACAGCAGGGGGCAAACATGATACAAAGGAAGCCAACCAACCAGTTTTTCTGGACTTTCCGCCCGATGGTATCGCCCGAAACCCCTCATCCCACTATGGAATATCCCAACGGATGCAGGCGTTTCCTTTCAGAACTTAGGCAGGCAGGCTCGCTCGCTGGCTCTCCTGTCGCTCCGCCTCTTGGGTCCCTCACCTCTGTTCCCGCCCCCGCCTCGCTCGGTCGGCTCCCTTGCGGAAAGAAGTGGGGCTCGCGCCCTCCGCGGGAGAGTCTCTTTGTGTCGGGCGAAGGAGCGCGGTCGCCCGCCCCCCCCCCCGCCCGCGTGGCCTCGAAGGAAAAGTAGCAGCAGCAGCAGCAGCAGCAGCTGGGGGAGAGGGGGAGAGAGAAAGCTTTGAACTGCGTGAAGTGGCCGTGCGGGCGGGCGCGCGAGACAGTAGTGGTGGAAGAGCGGGCGGGCGAATAGTTCGCGAGGGGGTGGAGTGAGCAAAAAAGAAGAGGAAAAGAGGAGGAGGAGGAGGAGGAGTCGCTCCTGCCGCCGCCGCCCGGGGGCAGCTGTCTAGGGCGGGCTGGGGGAAACGGGGTAACCCGTTGGCGTGAAGCTCGTCTGTTGGGGAAGCGCGAGGAGACGCTCCACCTAAGCAGGCAAAAACGGGGAGACGAAGACGCGTCTGTGCCGCATCCCTGGCTGCCCCCAGGTAGTAATGTATACTTTCAAGGAAGAGGTTTGGAAAGTTTTTGCGAGGGAGGAGGGGGGTGTAAAGTGAAGCAGTAGTAAGCCCCGCCGTGGAGGAAAAGAAAGGCGGCAGCAGCGGGGGAGCTTTGCCGTTGGCCCCTTTGTCAACCGCCGCCAGAGCTGGGTCTCTTTGCTCCTTCGCATTCCCAGCCCGGGGGAGGGGGAGGAGGGACTCGCTCCCCCTCCCACCGGGAAGCCTCAACTTTTGGGCTGAAATGCAGCGGGGGGGCCTGGCCAACTGGGGAGGAGTGGGGCCGATTCCCGGTGAGGGGAAGACGGCGAGGGCCGCGGGGAGGGCGGGAGGGGACGGTCCACGTATCCCATTCTTCCCTTGGAGCCTCTTGATTGCCTCCCTCGCTCCCTCCCTCAGGAATTAGAGGCGGAGATGATGGCCTCAAGTATAAGGAAGTAGGCTCAAAGCACCCAGTCTCCTGCGGCAGGGGAGACTAACGTTAGCGAGGGAAGCAGAAGGGATTTCCTTTGGATCTCAGGATTTGTTTTCGGAGCAGAGGGAAACTTCAAAGCGAGCCAACGGGCTTTTCTCATTACCCTTGTGGAAAAAAAATGCCCTGGAAGTCGCATCCTCTGCCCTGGAAGCCTTTCCTCTTAATCCCCCATGAGCAAGAGCTGGCTCTAGTTACTCCGTGGTGAGAGAGCGTGGGCAGCTGTTTTAGAAGCTGCTTAGAGACGTTTTGCTTTTTTGCTTCCCCCCCCTTAAATATTATTTCACGTGTTTTAGAGTGCAGCTTTAATATAGGAAAACTTGCTGTGTGACAAAGAGTTTGTGTCTTTTGGCTGAAGTTCAGAGATTTACTTAGTCTCAGAGCTCATCTTTCTTTGCTTCCCCTTCGGTTGGTAGAACACTGTCAAGATTCTTGCTGTTCCTCAGGGTATGGAATTCCATTACAGTCAGTGCCGAAATACTTGGCGTAAATGGATGAGGCTGTCAGCTCATTGACTGTTATTTTTTTTGCAGATGGCTTCTCAATAGGAACAGATCAGCCGTGGCAGTTAGTGCTACACTTTTCCAGATAAATTCCTGGAGTGCCTGTCCTTTCTGTGTATTCCTCTCTACCTACAACTTACTTCAATGCCTACACGGAAGCATAAACTGGTCAGCAGCATCTTCCAGTCTCATTCTCTCTCCAGTCTGTAACAGGGTTGTATCCAGGCATTGTCGGTGGCAACTGTGGTTGGTTTTCATCCCTCTCCCCATACAGGAGTGAAGACTGTCTCCATCCAACAATGATGAAGACTGAAGGCAAAGGAGAGAGGACTTTAAGAAGTGCTTCTCCACACAGAAATGCCTATAAAGCTGATTTTCATGCTATTAAGTGCAGTTTTGATTCAGTAAATGCTGATAATACTGCCAACAAATCAGGTCCTCAGCAGAAGCTGACCAGCGCATCCAATGGAGGAAGTAATGACCCACATGTTCGTGGCAGAGCTGTCACATATGGCAACAGAGTGCACAAGATCAAGAACATGTTCATGCAGATGGGTGGTTCTTCCACGCCATCATGTAGTGAGAACAGCCCACCATTTGAGTCCAAATCCATCACAAAAATAGTGTCAACTGACCCTGCACCTCCCTCTCCCAGTAGCCCATCTTTTCTCTCTGTTCAGAAAAATAACCTCCTCAATGTTGGTCCTGTCCCCTCCAGTAGTCCCCAGGATTCTTTACCTTCTGCTGTTTTCAATGACAAAATTATTTGCAGCAATGATGAAGGAAATCTAGATAAAGCTGCCCTGGCTGAAAAGTTTTCTGAGACTAGGAAATTATTTGAAAGGAACATAAAAAAGCCAAGCTTATTGGATAAAGGTCCTCCTTGCAAAACAGAAAAGGTTGAAGAAAAGGGAGACATGGTTCTGCGTCTTCATCTGACAGTAGTAATGTAGCAGATCACTTTAATTTCAATACTGATGTTAGTTCTCAGGTTTCCATAGAAAAAACAGAGAGTGAAGAAAGCAATGAGCACAAGATACAGCAATCCAGTGGTAGCTGTAGATCCTCCTCACTGAATGCTGGACCCATTTCTAGAAGACTTGAGAGTTTCTTGGCTGATAGTGACAGTGAGGAATGCAAAGACACTCTGAAAAATGGGGGCACACCAAGCCCCATCCAGACAGTGTTCTGCAGTTGGGAATCACCAGGGGCTAGAGAAGAATTATGCTTGAAGGAGAATCAAGGCATTGCAGAGCCTTCCTCTTTGAGTAGCAAAAAGGATGACCCAAGTAAGGCTGCTAAAAGAGAAAGTTCAGAAAGCGACCAGCAGTATACAACCACCACATCCAGTAAAGTGGATCGAGCCCCCATAAAAATCTCCCAGGTAGAAGTTGTTAGAGCTGAGTTAATTATGGTGCAGAGCAAAACTTTGGGTGGTAATAGTGAAATTGTTGGGGAAGTTAATGTTTGCCAGAAGGAAAAACAACTGCGATTCCCAAGTTGGGAAGAAGAAGGAAAGGGACTCGCATTTGAGGAAATGGAGGAACTTAATGTGTGCAGAGAAGAGCTTAGCGTGTGCAGTGAGACTAAGCAGACAGAAGTAGAAGAGGTAATATCTTTGGAAGAAGATCATACCAGAGAACAGGATCATAAAGAACAAATAGGTAATAGTGAAGATGAAGATGAAAATCAGGAGGTAGAAGAGAGAGAAAACTGTAGTGAATTTAGTTCCAGTGTTTTTGGAATTGAGAATGCAGCTTTTGATGATGACAGAGAAACAGATTCATATACTCAGGGCCCTGAAGGGGAAGAAACCTTGCCAGAGGAAGAATATAACTATGATAATGACTATGAAGAATTTCCTGGGCTTTCGGAGGAAGAACCAGATCCAGAGAGGAAAGTGAAGTTTTCTACAGCACCAATCAAGGTAAAACATTGTGAATAGCATTTTTTTTCTCTTTAATTCATGTTTTTGACGATGGACTTTCTGGAAATTTGTGTGGCATATGGTATAATTGTTACTGTTTTGAGTACAGTGGTGGTAATTCTGAATATATGTGTCAGAGCCCATCATGTCAATCAGCATGTGCCCAGAAGCTTACAGAAACAGGTACATGGAAATTATTTCAGATACTTAAAGTAATGCATATTCTAGGATTTTTAAAAATACTCGTTAAAAAAAACCTTAATATGTTGTCCTGCTAACGTATGTAGCTCTTAAATTTTAGTCAGATGTTTGAGGCAGACATCCTGAGGATAATTATTGAATAAATCCTATAGAAATTGGTGGAGTGTTTCCAAATACTCATGCTTAGACTTAGGCTGTAAAACAGTCATGCCTGGTCTAGTGCTATTTTGGATGGCAGCTACTAGAAGCTCTGACCATTGGACATGCTGTCTGGGACTGATAGAGGTTTATGTTCAAAATATCTGGAAGGGCACCAAGATGAGGCTGCTATACTTTTCCACTGTAGTGTAAAATATCACAACCTGCATTTGCCAGTAAATAAATTTTGTTCTTGAGCTGTTTTATGTAACAGATAATTAGAATGCCCATCCTGTTCATACAATATGTGAATTTACCCTTACACAGCTGCTACAGTGTTTGTGAATTGTATTTTTCTGTCTTTTGTTACAGCAGTAACAGTAAAAAGTAAAACAAAATGGTGGACATCTGGTAACGGATGGCCAGTATAGTGTGTCTCGCTGTTCTAGTCACCTGTTTAGTGCTGGGACAGCTAGTGTGGTCTAGTGGTTTGAGCATTGGTCTGTGATCCTGGAAACCAGGGTTCAATTCTCTGCTTGCCCTTGGAAACCCTCTTGGTGATGCTGGGCAGATCACACACTCTCAGCCTCAGAGAACCCCATGAGAGGTTCACCTTAGGGTCACCATACATTGGAAACAGCTTGAAGGCACACAACAACAAAATGAAATGAAAACAGACCATCTTGTCATCTCTGAATAGATAAGTATTATTGTCAAAATTGATTGGGCCAAACTGTGAATGGGGGGATGGGAAGCTTACTAGCCCGTTATTGGGAAAGAGCCCAGCAATTCAGTAGTGTAGAGTTTCAAAAGGATGTGCTGTAGGTCATGTTAGGAAATAAAATCAAACAATTACACATTTTATTTTTGATTTAGTTCAGAGAACTGTCATTTCATGTCCTCTGAGCCAAATTTCTCTTTTGAAAAGCTATGAAATGTGTTGCAAAGGAACTGCTTTGAATTGCAGCCAGTTGTTGTGCTGTCTGGATCTAAAACCTCATTAATTGCCCATGGGCAAACTTGAGGTAAGCTAGTTGAGAGAAATGATTATCATGTGAGATAATTCATTTAACTAAAAATAGTTAGCTGACATCTTTATTGTCACTTTTTTGTCATTTGGTACCTTAGGCCAAAATGGTTTTGTTTTGCCACTCTAAAGATAAGTTTTTATCTTTTGTCCATGTCATACTCAGCGGTCATCTTAGTTTTAGTCTAAATATTTCCTCTCTAGTGTATGTGAGGTGTTGGTTATTACCTTTAAAGCCCTTCATGGCATGGGGCCAGCCTACCTGTGGGATCGCCTTCTCCCATATAATCCGCCCCGCACATTAAGGTCCTCTGGGAGAAATTTACTGCAGCGTCAGAACTAGGTTGGCTGCAGTTACCCAGAGGACCTTTTCTTCTATCACTCCCAAGTTATGGAATGGCCTGCCGGAGGAGACCCGGCACATTACCAGTCTTGATTGCTTTAAAAAAGCAGTCAAGACTGATCTCTTCCGACAGGCCTTCCCAGACTAGTATTTCCATCGCCTTCCATCAGTTGTCTTGCTGGTTTTTAATAGCCAATTTATTGTTGTTAATTGTTAATTGTTTTGTGTTTTAGGGGGTTAGTTTTAGGTGGGTTGGTGGGTGGGGAGGATTGGGTATGTTTTTTAATGTCTTTTAATGTATTTAATGTATTAATGTTGTTCACTGCCTCGATCCATGTGGAGAGGCGGGTTAGAAATAATAATAATAATAATTATTATTATTATTATGATTATTTAGTCAGAATTAACATAATAATTGGAAGTAACCCTATGCCAGAGCCTATACCTCCTCTCCCTTCATAGTCCAGTTCCCTCCCTTCCCTTGTCAGCATTACATCTCCACCAGTGCTAACCGTAATTAAAAAACAGTTTCTTTCTTAACTAATATTTGCATCTGCTAAGAGTGTCTTGGAATCCTGATTAATGTTGTTACTGTGAGTGAAGGTGCAGTGCTTGAAATATGATTGAAAGGGACAAAGGAAGGGAGGTGAGCATCCAAGCCAGAACAGTGAGGGTTAAATGCAGGTGACCATGTAGTTTGCTACCAATATCATAACCGTGAGACCAGCAGCATTACCGTTGCCTTTAGCTACATCCATCAGTGTTCTACCTGTATTGATTCTACATAGAAAATCTCTATTTATTTACAGTTTTTTAGTGACAACAAATACCGTAGCAGTTGAGTTTGTACACTAATTTTGTAATGTACAATGTCTGGCCTCTCAAGTACTTTGTATGGTGGATCAAATTAATACTGTTTTTAGAACACAAAGTTAAAGTTTGTTTTTTTCAAAAAGATACATAATATTTGTATTTGATTAGGCTAGAATGATATACAGAATGTATATTGATTCCTGGGTACTATTTTTCCTAGCTGATGTAGCCTTTATAAATTTTCTTAAGCTGTATTAGATATTTGCATGCAAATTTCAGGATATCAGTTTTAGTTATTACAATATTGAAAATATTTCTTATATATGCAGTCCAGATTAGTGATTATATGCAAGCAATTTTTTTTTTTTGGTTGTGTTCACAGATTCTCATAGAATTGGAAAATCTTCTTATATAAATTTTTATGCACAGCTAGGAAGAGTCTTATTTAGCAAGTAAATTTGTTCTGATTTTGGCATTTTGTTGTCTGTTCTTAGTTGATTTCTCTCCTATTTATATATACAGGAAGTGTAGCAGTATTTTCTAAGCAGCATGGTATTTTGCACTTGATAGAGCAGAGCTTTCCAAGCTGTGTGTTGTGACTCGTTAGTGTGTCAGCTGCAGTGTGTAGATGTGTCACACAAATGTGGTGGGTAGAGGGGCTGCCTCTCCTGCTGCTGCACTGCTGGGTGACAGTGCTGTCTCTGTTGCCACTGCTACTGCCGCCCTACGCCAACGAAGACCCCGGCGAGGGCGACAGTGGTGGCGGGGCAGGCTAGGTCTGAGTGAAGTGGCTGGCTCTCTCACTGTTGCGCCGGGCTGAGGAAGACCCTGGTGAGGGCAGTGGCAGCAGTGGGCCGGGCTTGAGTGGAGGAGCTGCGTCTACTTACTGAATTACTTACTGAATTACTCTGTCACAAAATGATGCATGTCAAAAAAGTGTGTTATCGACATGAAATGTTTGGGAAGCTCTGTGATAGAGGTTTGTAGAGTAGTTTATATTAAAGTTCTCATTGGTTGTGTTCGGTTGCTTGTTGCTATGCCAAGCTCTAGTGTTTTTTTCTTTAAGCTATTGCATAAGGATGCTAGATGGTGGTAGCCTTCATACAAAAGAAATTAAAACATTCAGAACTGTACTGTCATAAACAAATACTGTGATGGGCATAAAAACGTTTTCTTATTTCAAGAAAGTCATTACAAATTAGTGTTTTGTATTTCATCTATATGTTAAAGGACTGACACTATTTCACTTGACACTATTCAGTGGTTTCTAAAGCTTTTTCAGTGGCAACCCACCTGAAATGGATTAGTCTGGGACATACAGTGAGCCCTCTGCTGATATGACCTCGGCACACATGAATGTGAGGTTGTGTGAAGCCTCTTGTCCTATTGTCAGTGGACATGCTGAGTGTGTGCCAGTGTAGGTGCATGCACGTTGCATCCATTGATGATAATGGGATATAGCATTCACGTTTTTTGTTTTATGAGAGGGTTCCTGGAACATATATGGAGGGTGCACTATATGTATTTTTGCATATTTGAAGAAGAGTCGTACGGAATTTGCCTGCATGGTGATGGAAGCATCTCAGTACCCAGCAGGAAATTTGTGACTTGCTCTTCTATTATTGTACAAAGGAAAGGAGGACTACAGTTTTATCAAAACATTTTGTGTGCTTCATACCAAGTTTGAACTTCTGGCTGGCATCCATCACTGCCTTTATACTTATGAAATCAGCTTCCGTATAAATACAGTTTTTCAGTGGTCTCCTTATTGTAGCTGCTTTGTGCATTAAAATCTGCTTAGACACCTACTCCAGAGGACTAGGAAACTCACTGCAGCAGATTTTCAGCGCCTGAGAGAGCTATCAGGAAAGCAAGAGGAACCAAAAATCCTGACACTGTATGTGTCATGTTGGAGTTAAATACATACAAGTAACTGGAACAATAAGAGCTGACTATACTGGCCATCTTTGAAAAAAGATACATTTCTCTTTCAGTATAAATTCAAGTTTGGAAGGACTTGTTCATTGTTCTCCTATACATTTATGTAGGATGTGTGTGTCTATGAAGGGTTACTATATTTTTAAGGTACTTGACAAGGTAGAGCACTGATTCGACTCCACCAGCTTTCAGAGCATACTTTTGCTGATGTCATTCAGAGTTCTCTTCCTGCAGTCATGCCTTATGTCTCAACAAATCACTTTTTATCACATTTCTAGTAAGCACGTATTAGGTGTGAGATTAGCAGGGTTTTTTTTTTAAGTGAAATGAGTCATTCTTCGGATTAAAAAAAAAGGATCAAAATGTACATCGCTAATAAAATCTATCTTAGCAACACGAACATGTAAATAACTATATCAGGTGCACAGCCTTCTTTTTCCCCCTAAATTTCATCTTCCTCATAATTGTCACCACTACACTTCCCATTGAAAAAGCCCTGCTACCTCTAGTGGCTTCTAAGAGGGGTTGCTATCACTATAGGCATATCAGTTAACAAAGCCTTCTGATAAAGAAACTCCTTTTTACAAAGTTTTCATGGAAGGTGAGCCCTGCTCTCCTCATTTCTTGTCTTCTGTCTAGCTGAAGGTTTGTTTGTTTGTTTTGTGATTTTAGCATTGGCAGTGGGAGGATGGTGAAGGAGGGCTGGAGAAAGACAGACCACCAGTGTTGGTTTCCAGCAGTGTATCTGCAGTAAACATGGGAAAAAAGTTTTATCACAGAAAGAATGAGATTCTGGTTTGTCATCTTATTATAGTTGTGTGGCCTTACATACAACAGGCACAGTAGATGACTGCCTCCAGAATCAATAACTGTGCATGTGTGAAGGGCAAAAGAGAAAGAAAGGGGAAAAGCAGATGAGTCTTTTTCACCAGCTAGCCTGGCATGTATAAGAAGCATAAAAGCATAAGTTTCACCAAAATGGAAATACAGTTCTCCTTCCATTCATGAGGGTTTGGGGCATAGAACCCCTGCAAAAGTGGAAAAATTGCAAATAAATTCCCCATCTGCTCCCCCTCCCATTGTCTGCTGGGCTCCCGTCTCTCATTCCCATGCAGAACGGAAGGATGTGGGACGGGGAAGAGAAGGGTCTTCCTTTCCTCCTCTGGAGTTCTCCCCTCCCCCTTCCCATGTGTTTTGCTCCAGGATGAAGAAAATGGATGGGAAGTAGGGGGAATTCTGGAAGAGGAAAGGAAGGCTCTTTGGAGCCTCCCCACCACCCCATTTCTACCTATTTTGCCTCGGTGTGAGTTCTCTGCACTGGGGCAAAATGCGTGGGAATGGGAGGAGGAGATATGCAGGGGGAAGCATGCACGCCCACAAATAATCAAATTCACGGATGTCAAATCCGCAAATTTGGAGAGAAGACTGTAGTAAGAAAAGTGGAGGCTGTTGAAAGGGAAAAAAATCATCTTGAAATGTATTTTTGAAGAAGCTTCCAAGTGGTTTCTAGAAGATTCACAATTCATTTTTGTTTATTCATGCAAGGTTTACCAGACATTTTTTTTCATTTCACATGTGCGTAGTATTAGTTTTGAATAACAAATTTGCTGAAACATGTTGAAGTGCTCTACATTTTTGTGGTGTACAAACTTATCCCTATTCTTTCCATATTATTTCTACCTCTGGCACCATCAAAAGAAGAATGAAGAAGATTTCAACTTCTTTCTGTTAAAGAAGTAAAGCTCCAGAACACATCTGTTTTGTTAACTGGGATATACTTGTATTTGCAGAACTGTTATTTTTGCCAAGAGGCCAAGCAATATTTTAATTAATGGAATCCAGAATATTCATTTTGCCTGTACTTATGTATATATTCAACAATTTTAAAAACAGACACAGCTCAAGCATTAATAGTTAAAATCCAACCTGTGATTCATTCCCTTTCCTTATTTGAAAATGGTGTCTCTTTGCAAGCCTGTGGGCAGAGTATGTGCATTGTAATTTTTGCAGTGCCTAGAAGTCTTGGGTACTTAGGAGCTGTGTAATCATTAATTACTTTCTTTTAGTACTTTTCTTACTGGTTTCTTGTATAACGGAGAGCCAAAACTTGTGCATTTCACCTAAATTGACTTGTTTCAGATGTGTATATAATTTGTTTGAATTTCTACTGTGCGTATCACACAAATTTTACGAGTCACCCATGCTTTTTTGTTGTTGTTGCTTCTAATTCTTAAAACTGTTTTTGAAGGCCGCTTATGTATCTCATCTCCCAATTTTGGGATTAGACAGATAACATTTCAGCCACATTTAAGGGTAAAACTGTTCTCTAAATAAGTGAATCTGACAATGAGAAGATTTCCCTTCTCTATTTTGCGATGTAGGTTTTTAAAGCAAAATGTACACAGCAGGAACTTTTCAGCCAAGCTTTTCAAACCAGGTTTTGGCAATTGAATGCAGTCTGTATTATATTTTGCTTTCATGTGAAAAGCCATGCTCTAAAACAAAGAGCAACTTCATTTAGCTAATGTGTGCAAAGCAAATCCAGTCAGTCCTCCTTATCCATGGGTTCTGTGTCCATGGATTCAACCAACCATGGCTTGAAAATATTTCCCACCCCACTCCCCCCAAAAAATCCAAAAAGCAAACTTTGATTTTGCCATTTATATAAATATATAAGTGACACCATTTTACTACACCATTGTACTTAGTAGAGCTTGAACATCCATGAATTTTGGCATTCACAGGGAGTCCTGAAACCAGTGGGCCCTTAGTACTGATTGCCAAAGGCCCACTATAATTACAAATTGGGGGATTTTTTTAGATTAAAAAATTGAGCTGCAACGATTACTAATATAATGACCGCAGTACAACAACTGATGTAACAGCAGAGCTGAGAGAGATTGATTCCTCATCCTTACTACAGGCACCCATGCACCTCCAGTATCTGCTTCAGCAGGCTGGGAAATGCTCTAAAGCCAGTTTCCAAGGGGTGCCAAGGACCGGTGGGCAGGTAGAATGGCAAGGGGATAACATTCTGGTCTTGCATCACCAGTACAATAAATGATTGGGCCAGTACATCTTAAAAGTATAACATTTCCTGTTCCCGGACAGCAACTGATTCTATGTATAAATAAACGTATTACTTGTTTTTAAAGTAGTCAGATGTTTGTAAAAATCCCTAGAATAGAGACAGCTTTATAATGACTTTCAGTACAGACCTTTGCCATCTGCATATAGATGAGATTGCATGTACTCATATGATTCAACAAGCCAGGGTTCTGTAGGAGCCATGATTTGGTATGAAAGCATGTTTGTATGTTGCTCAGTCACTCCCACTTGCAGTAGAAGTGGCTAAACAAGCCAACTGTTCCATGGTTGTTTTATTGTGTCAGCTGGGCAAATGACAGCTTCCTTTCTCTGGTTTGTTTCCTCCCAGTGAACCAGAGAAAGAAGCCAAGAAAAACCTGGATTATTTCTCTGGATTGTTTAGGATTCACCAAATCAGGGAAGAAAAGCTATATGTTGCCAGATGATGATGACCCAACTGCCAGGCAAAACCCCTCTGCAAGTGGAAGTTACCGGACAGCATGCATGAACCCACAGCTCATTCATGACAATGCAGGGTTCCTGTGGAAGCCTCAGTTGTCTTATTATGCAAGCTCAGGCGTTGTGTTCAGCATATAATTTCAACACTGGTCTAGTCTGTGTGTTTCCTAAACTGACCTGCAGTGAAATTGTTTCGACTTTGAAGACAGTGGCGGACAAGAATAAAACTTCATTGTTTGTGAAGCTCTCTCTTTTTGCTTGCACTTCTTGTTGCTTTTTGTCCTGCTCTAGTGGTCTCCTTATACCAGTCTTCATAGCCTTCATTTCCCTGGTTTCTTTTTCTGCATATATAATTAAGGAAATAATACCAATTATGAAAGCAAAATGATAAAAAGATACTAAAAATTGCAATTTGGTAGGCTTATAGTCCTATTGATGCAGCCTAGAATTGCAGTGGTTTTTATAGCTGCTGCATCACACTGATTCATGTTCAGCTTATGGTGGTCTAAGATCTCTTCCACATGTACCCTGGTTGAGCCAGGTGTCACTCATTCTGTATCTGTGCATTTCATTTTTTCTGCCTAAGTTTAGTACTTTAGATTTCTCCCTGTTGAAACTCATCTTGTTGGTGTGGGCTCAGCTCTCTAATCTGTTTTGAATTTTGAATTCTGATCCTGTCCTCTGGGGTATTAGCTACCCCTCCTAATTGGGTGTCATCTGCAAATTTGGTAAGCATGCCCTCTATTCCCTCATCCAAGTTATTGATAAAAATGTTGAATAGTACTGGGCCAGGAGGAAGAGGTAAATATCCTTTGGGTTCAGTTGGTTAACCGATTGCAAATCCACCTAACAGTAGCATTGTCTAGTCCAAATTTCACTAGCTTGTTTGCAAGAGTGTCATGAGGGACCTTGTCAGAGGCCTTAATGAAATCAAGATATGCTACATCTACAGCATTCCTTTCATCTACCAAGCTTGTACTCTATTTAAAAAAAAAGAATTAGTCTGGCAAACCTTGTTTTTGAGAGACGCATGTTGACTTTCAGTGATCACAGTGTACCTTCTAAGTGCTTACAGACTGTCTGTTTAGTGAGTTGCTGTAGAATCTTTCCTGGTATTGATGTCAGGCTGACTAGGTAGTAATTGTTTAGGTCTCCACCCCCTCTTTTTGAAGATGGAGACAACATATACCTTCCTGAAGTCTGCTGGGACTTCACCTGTTCTCCAGGAATTCTTAAAGATTATTGCCAAGGGTTCTGGGTTTACTTCTGTCTGTTCTTTTAATACCCTTGGATGTAGTTCATCTGGCCCTGGAGACTTGAATTCATTTAGAGTAGCCAAGTACTCCTGTACTACCTTACTACCTATGCTGTGCTACATTTCCCCTATTGCATCATCTGCTCCATTTTGTCCAGGTTGAGCTCTGTTTTCTGAGACAAAGAAGGTGTTGAGTAGTTCTGCCTTTTCTCTATTAGCATTTTTTGCCATCTTCTCCATGTAGTGGCTCTACCATTTCCTTGTTGTTTTTGCTACAGACATAACCAAAAAAAAAAAAAAAACCCAAAAAAACTTTTTATTGTTTTTAACCTTTCTAGCAAGCCTGAGCTCATTCTGCACTTCAGCTTTTCTGACTTCCTTCCTACACATGCTGGCTATTCTTGCTTAAATTCTTCTTTGATGATTTCCCTCTTTTTCCATTTCCTGTACATGTCCCTTTTAAATCTTCACAATTCTTTAGACACCTCTCATTTTTCCTCTTCACTGGAACTTTTTGCATTTGTTCCTTCAGTATCTCACTTTTGTAGAAACTGCCAACCATCATGAACTCCCTTCTCTTTTAGTATGCCTGACCATGAGATCACACCCAGGATTTCCCTGAGTTTACTGAAATCAGCCTTCTTAAAAGTCTAGAATGCATGTCTGGCTATGCTTGGCTTCCTCTTTCCACTGTATAACAAACTCTGGGAGAACATGGTCATTGCCACTTAAGGATTCTGCCAATTCCACCTCATTAATGAGATCATCATTGTTTAGGATCAGTTCTAAAATAGCTGATCCTCCTATTGCCTCTGCAAGGCAAGTGAGGAATTTGTTGGACCTTATATTCTTGGCAGAGTTTGACTACCAGCAAATATCAAGATAGTTGAAATCTCCTGTTACTGCTACATCTCTTCTTTCTAAACGTTTGATAATATGTTCCAAGAAGGAATTGTTCAAATCCTCAGTCTGGCTTGGAGGTTTGTGGACCTCCACAAGGACTTTGGTGTTGTTTCTCTCCTCTTAGCGTGGCTTCCAGGATATAAGTCATGGATCTCTTCACAGGTGTAAACATCCTTAACAGATCATGCTCCTCCTCCTTTCCTATTTCTCTGAAAAAAGTTATACCTCTGTATTACTATGATGTACATTCCAGTCATGAGACTTGTCCCGCCAGGTTTCAGTGGTGCCTGTTATATCGTATTTGCTTTGCTGTGTTAAGAGTTCAAGTTCATTTTGTTTATTTTCCATTCTCTGCACATTAGTGTAGAGACATCTAAGACCATGCTCATTCACCAAGCTGTTTATTTAAGGTTTTCTCCCCACTGTTGTGGTTTTGTGCTTTTCACCCAGTTCTCCCTGTAACATTCAGACTATTATTTCCAGTATTTGATGAACTCCTGCCCTCAAGAATACTGTCTCCCTCCCACACAGAACAACACTTAAAGCCCTCCTGATCAGGTTTGTGAGACTCTCTTAGCAGAAACAGTTCTTCAAACTACTGTGAGGTGCCACTTATCACTTGCTAGAAGTCCATCTTCTTGAAACTGCAGACCATGGTCCAAGAAGCCAAATATTTCTGGTAACACCATCTGTGGAGCCAATTGTTCACCTCCAGTATTCTTCTTTCCCTTCCTAGCTTGTGTCTTTCAACTGGGACAACAAAAAGTTGAGATTATTGGTATTGAATATATGCACACAGTTATTGGATAGCAGGATTGCAAAGGGCATGAAAACAAGCGTTCTAAAGTAGTATTTTAATCCGTGTATTTCATAGAATTGTAGAGTTGGAAAAGACCACAAGGGTCATTGAGTCCAATCCCTGGCCATGTAGGAATTGTATGCATATATTCCTGTCAGTCTCACCATGCTCCTAGATATGCTTGGGACAGGGGGTGAGAGAGTGCCTTCTCAGTGGTTGCTTCCAGACTGGACATTCACTTCAATGGAAGCTGGTTGTCCCTATGCTCCTTCTGCCCTTTAATTCAGGCAGGTTGTGGGCAGTTGACTAGCTGTTGAGGGTGTGGGCTTTTAACAGCTCTTGCTGTACATTTTTTTCTCTGATGTTAATTTTTCCAAAATTAAAACAAGAACTTTTATTGTTTTAATTTGATGATTTTAACATGATTACCTATTTAATTGTGTTTTAATATAACTTAATCTGTTTTTAGCTGTACAGTCAGTCCTTTGCATCCATGGATTCTATATTCACAGATTCAACCAATCCTAGTTCAAAAATATTAAAAAAAATAACCAAAGAGTTCACCATTTTATATAAGGGATGCCATTTTACTATGCCATTGTATATAATGGGACCTGAGCATCCACAGGTTTTGTTATCCATGGGAGGTCCTGGAACCAAACCCAGCAGATGCTGAGGGCCTATTGTATCTGTTTTTTAAACATGTTGTGAGCCATTGGAAAAAAAGGTAGAATATAAAATGAATTAATACAAATAGCATGCCTTTTAGATCTTGTCAACCTGCATGAATGAAAAGTTATTAATCTTTTATTTTTCTCAGGTGTTCACTACTTATTCAAATGAAGACTATGATAGACGTAATGAAGAGGTTGACCCTGTGGCAGCATCAGCAGAATATGAACTTGAGAAAAGGGTAGAAAAAATGGAAGTTTTTCCTGTGGAAATTGAAAAAGGTGCACTTTTTAAAAAAAAGTTGGATTAAAGTAATTACAGCTAGTCTTCCACATTCGTGGGTTTTGGTTTCACAGACCTGATTATATGTGAGTTTCTCCAACCCCCCCCCCCCCGGTGCTTCTTTTCTGGTGGAACCTTCTCTCTCAGTGACTCCTGTCAGGCCTCACAGCCCTTTAAAAATCTGCCTCTGGTCCTTCTCCTGCTCCAGCAGTGGCTGCCTGGCCAACTAAGGATGGATCCCAGTCCAGTTCTCAACACCACAAACCCTTTCCCAGTGCCCCACACACACTCAAGGAAGGAGATGGGTGACAGAGGGTAAATATAGGGCCACCATGCCAATCCACCCCGTCGCCTCTCCTTTCCCTGATTGGTTTGGACCCTAGATCTCCATCCTGCCCACCATGACTTGGCCCCCTTCCCACATTTGATATCTGCAGTTTTTGATATCTGCAGTTTTTCCAGTTTCTGGGAGTACTGTGCTCCTAACTCTAGTGAACGTAGGGAGCCACCTGTGTTACTTTCAGGCCCAAACAGTCAAAATAAGTTTATTATTAAAGTTGAAGTTACATGGTTTATTGTTAGAAGATTTTTAAAATTTGTGCTGTTTAAGCTGCAGACCTGTACTCACCTTACTTTGGGTATAAACTCTGTCCCATCCATGCATTAATTTTTTTTATACACCACCTTTCTCCCAGGCTGGGACTCAAGACGGTGTAGAAAAAGGTAGACTACAATAAAACGTATATAATTAAAAACATGCAAAATCAAGATTAAAACAGTTTTAAATAACAACAGAATCAAAACCAGTTAAAATCATCGTTTAAAATATATTAAAAATAGTATAGCACCATAAACGTCATTTTTGTTAAAATCAGTTTCCAAAAGTTGGCTGGAAAAGAAAAGTCTTAACCAGTTGCCAAAAGGAAAACAAAGACAGAGCCATCCTAACTTTCCTAGGCAGGGAGTTCCAGAATGTGGGAGCAGCCTCAGAGGTCTTCTCCAATGTTCCTACCAGCTCTGCTTGTGAAGGTGGTGAGATAGAGAGAAGTGCCTCCCCTGCATATCTTAGAACTTGGGCAGGCTCATATGTGAAGTATAGTCCTTCCAGTAGTCTGGACCTCAACTGTATAGGGCTTTATAGGTCAAATTAACACTTTGAATTGTGCCTGTAGACAGACGAGCAGTCGGTGGAACTGTTTCAACAAGGAAGTTGCGTGCTTCTTGTAACCAGCACCTGCTGGTAATCTGGGTGCAACTCATTTGGAGCAGCTGAAGTTTTCAAACATTCTTCAAAGGCACCCCTCATGCAGTGCATCAGAGTAATCCAATCGGGATGTAACTAAGACGTGTGCCACCACAGGCAAGTCAGACATCCCAAGGAACGGGTGCATTTGGCACACTAGCTTTAACTGTGCAAAAGCCAGTGATACATTTAATTTTTTTACTCCGTCTCAAGTCCTTGAAGATACTTTCAAGTCAAGTCTCAAGTCTGGGAGCCAACCTTATACCCTAACCTATAAAGTCAGTTTTAACAATTTAAGCAGAGTTGGCCCTCCATATTTGCAATTTTGCCATCTGCAGCTTCAGAAGTGGGAATAGGATCCTTCTTTACTCCTCCTTCCTGAAGCTGGAGGCTTTTGTGCCAATGGGCATGAAAGAGTCTGCAGCTTTGGAAGTGGGGAATAGGATGCTTCTTACTTCCCATTTCTTTTTTTCCAAATGAATTTTATTTGTTTATACATTTGTTTCCAATTATTTTTATAAAATTAAATGTACACATATTCTAACTATATATATACTCTAAAGTAAAAAATATGCAATATCATATTCCTTTTTCTTAAATATCTATTATGTACATTTTCTTGTTATTAAAATTATATTTAAATAAACAGCCTAAGCTCCTTCCTTCCTATTTCTGAAGCTTTTTCAGAATGAGATCCTTCTTACTCCCCACTAGTGAAGCTTCAAAAGCTTTAGAAGGAAGGATCCTTCTTCCTCAATCTTGTTGCCTAACACATTTGCTGTTCCCCTCTGAGAAATGCACCTTGTGCTCTGGGGGCGAGTTTTATCTTCTAAGGAAATGTTTTAGAAGGCTCCTCCAATATGCAGTGGGAGCCTGCCTCAAGCCCATTGCCTAACCCATTTGCTGTTCCCCTCTGAAAAATGCACTCACCCGTTGGGCTTGAGACAGATTGTTATGTGACCAGTAGGCAAAAAGAAATGGAAGTGTTGTTCAAAGTCAGATTTCTAGATGAATGTGTTATGTTACTGAACCAAGGGCAGCAAGTCAATCAGTAAAAATATACAAGTATTGAGTCGAGTTGAGTCAGTGTATCATTTATTCCCGAGTTGAGTCTGAGTCGAGTCACTGAAGCAACTTAAGTCTGACTTGAGCCTGAGTCAGTCATCAATGGCAAAAGCACTCCTGGCCACTGCAGAAACTTGAACGTCCAGGGTCAGGGGTTACTCTAGGAGTGTACCCAATCTGTGGGACCTACATCTTCAGGGGGAGTGTAACCCCATCCAGTATAGGCTGAATCTCTGTTCACTAATCTGTTTTATGACTGACCAGGAGTATCTTTGTCTCATCTGGATTAAGCCTTAACTTGGTTGCCCTCATCTAGTCCCTTATAGCTGCCTGGTTTGTCTCAGGAACAGTTTCCTCAGGCACTGGTGTGTCTCAGGAACAGTTTCCTTGAAATTAGGTGGAAAACAGGAATAGAGCTGGGTGTCATCAGCATACTGGTGACACTTGACCCTCAAACTGCAGACAGCCTCTGTTGAGATTGATGAAATGTTTCTGAGTAGACGCGTATAGGACTGCGCTGTAAAGATCATTAGCCAGCTTCGAATAGGGTTGCTTCCTAAATGTTTAAGGGTTGCAATCTATTTTCAAGTTCTTATCTCTTAAATAGCTAAGATAATCAGTTTTTAAATTAAATGGAAAACAGGACAGAAATGTGCAAAAACAAGTAGAAACTTACCAGGCTGCCGTAATACATCTCTTTAATAAGGAGTTTGTAAATACACTTCTTTGTTCAAATTCCATAGTTACAGATGCTTACTGTTTGTTATTGCAAAACTATATCAAAGTACAGTCAGCCCTCCACATTTGCTGGTTTCACTTTTGTAGATTTGATTATTCACAGATTATTTGCTGTCACATCTGCTGCCTCCCTGTGTCATTTTTAATAGGGACTGCAAGCTTTGTGAGACCAAGAAATTGCACATGAGGCTTGTAAGTCTCTATTAAAAATGCTATGGGGCAGCAGTAGAGGTGGCAGTAAGCCCCACCAGCCACTCACTTCTGCCTTGTGAAGGAACCCTGATGCCTCAAAGGAATCCATGGTGGGTTGAATATGGTAATCATAGTTTTTTGTGTGTTAAATATGGCTTGGGAGGGCCTAGAGTTACTCATGTTTTTTTCACTTTCATGGGGGTCCTTTGCCCCTAACCGTGGTGAATGTGGAAGGTTTACTGTAATTTGCAGCATTTTGCATGTACAACAACAAATCATTAAATAAAAATGTCTGGTCTCTTGTTTTCTTGTAACCTATAGGTGACAGTGGCTTAGGCATCAGTATAATCGGAATGGGTGTTGGTGCAGATCAGGGACTGGAGAAGCTGGGAATTTTTGTAAAAACAATAACTGAAGGTGGAGCTGCTCAAAAAGATGGTCGGTAAGTTTCCACTTGGAATACTTGTGTTTTTGTGAACTTTTTTTGTTTTTCAGGAAACGATTAATAGCAGTGGCAATGTTTCATTATTTACTGCTCCTTATTATGAGGACATCTTATTGGATTGACTCAAATGTAAATGGAGACAGGGACTTCCTGCTACAAAATTTTGGCTACCTGTGCTTTTTGCACACGCTTCTGCTCTCTTGGAGCATAATGACAGGAAACTTTCATGTTTGAACTAACCACACTTCCCTGAAATATTTTCTCTTGGTAAATTACAGTTTAAATTAGGATCCTGGTCTAGGCTGCTAAAGAATTTTACATAGACTTTATTTTAAATTTCATTATTTTAAATCTCATTATTTTAAAGGATATTAATATAGCTGGAAATGTTGAAGAATAAAAAATGTAATTCAAAGAACAGATTTTTTTTCAAGAAATCTTTTTAGGTTGGTTATGGTTGTTCAGTATGCTGTATTTATTGTTGAACCCAACTCTTTCCCTTGCGCAGTTTGTGTTGAGTATATATGGGTAAGAGATACTGAAAGAGGACTGGTATGGGTGATCACATCTTAGATTAATAAGCAGAAATAAGAATGAGACTTTTGCCCATTTTTGTGCAGGCCCCCCTTTTTTTGGCTTATTTCAGAAGTTGACCCAGTAGGGATGAAATGGAAAGCTATAGTGAAAGGAAAGCCTTCTCGTTTGTTTGTGGAGTTAACGTGAAAGGGTGAGAGAAAGGAATGTGTTTCAAGGCAGTAGACCCCTGTTAAACCAAGCATAATCATCCAAATGCAGACATAGGAGGCAGGGAAGGGAGAAAGCACAAAGCATAGACTTGGATTCAGTGAAGCCTTAGTGTGAATGAAAGGCATTGTCATTCATGCAAAGTGAGTATCTCTTTCAATTCCTTTGCCCTCACAACTGTGTCAAATGTTTTTGAAAAGGCTGCCCAGCCCTCAGACACAGCTATCTGGGACTAGAGCGAACTGTAAGATAGAAGAGAGAGGAAAGTCCCATTCTATAAGCACCTCACAGTGCTGGCCTTACAATTGTACTGTCCCTGGATAGGTAGGCATTTCTTCTGGTAAACGTCTATAAACTGTGAGATTAGAGACAGTAGGTTAGCACACCAGTGTTGCACCCAACATTAATACTGAGAGATCCTACATCCAAAACTTGGGATGTCTCGGTATGATCATTTCAATCTGCACAGTGTGAGGTGGATCATAAGATTTATATTAGCTATGCAAATCTGGCACCTGATTTTGATCCGTTGACGGAAGGAGTATGAAGAGAAGTACATCTAACTTGGCCCATTTGTTGGGTCATAAGAGGCATAATTAGTATTAAGATGAAGTGAGAAAAGTGGTAAGCAGACAATACTGTAAAATGTAGAACGTGATCCCCCTTAGAAATGGGTTTAATCCAAGATGGAAATCATGTAGTCTTCCCTATGTTGTTGGACTGCTGTTCCCACCATATCCTGTGCTGAAGAATACTGGGAGGGCTGCAGCAAAGTCTAGTGGGCTACCTGATTTCCACCAGTGCTTCAATCACAAAGTGCTTAAGTGTGTACTGATGTGCCCATGTGTACAGGAGTAAGTCCATTAATTTCAGTGGGATTTAATTCTGATTAAATATATTCAAGTTTATACTGGAAGGCTGTAGGCCTATGCCCATTGATTTCAGTGGAATGTTAACTGACACGAATGTGTGTAGGATTGTAAGCTAAGTACTGTAATGTCTATTTAAAATTATAAATTGGAAGAATTTGGTTTTTATGTTTCATTTTTGAGTTCTTTTTCTGCAATAATGTGCAGTCTTCCTAACTTGCAAAGATCTGTCGTTTAATACTGTTTAGGGTTCTTGACATGTTGTCTCCATTAAAGCCTCTTAAAATCAAGAACAGTTCTTCTGTTGGCCACACACAGTCATGTTTTCCACTTGGAATATTTGTTTCCAGCTCTTAACTGACTGCTCCTCTGGAGGAGTTTTGTGGTCATGCCTACATCTGTCGCAGAATTCCAGGCTTTTTTCCTGGTATACTACTTCCTGGGTTTTTTGGAAGTTCTGCTGGAGTAAACTGCACATTAAACAAGGATAACACCTGATGTCCTATCATAGGATGGATGGAGGAAATCACCGAAGGAAAAGAACAGTAATACCACTAAAGTGAAGGTAGAGAGAAATTACTCTCCACTTTGCCTTGTAAAATTTTTATCTAACACGTAGCTGAGATCTCTTCAACTGTCATGTGTACCAATTAGATGGACTGAATGTGGTCCCTGGCTATGTACATTGTTTCAGTGACACCTATGTTGAGATGCCTATCTCCAGATGTGTACTAAATGGAGATATTAAGATATATTTTACTGACAACAGTGCAGTGGGGATAAGCAAGCAGTTGCACTTACATGCACATCTGATTGTTTGCCTCTGGTTTCTTAACCAGAAGGTTGTAAGCAGATGCCTGTTTTCATATATGGATCTTCTTAATTGGACTGAGTAAACGCATACCCCCTAAAGACAGAAAATGGAATATGCTGTATTTCTTCGGAGATAATACCTCCTCAGCACATGATCTATCCCCAGAAAGATGATTCCTTTGAATGGCCAGAAAGCTCACATAAATTTTCTATTTAGTTTATTCTTTTAGCCAAAACAATATGCAGTATAACTCATTTTTCTTTGTCTTGTTCTTCCATCACGGGAAGAATCTAGGCAACCCTTGAGGTCAGATGCTCTCTTTCTTTCCACTTCTCTAGTTCAGCCACAAGCAGATCTAAAGCATCAACTTTTGTTCTTGAGTCATCATTGCTGAGCATTATATCTGAAGTTGGACAAACTATTTAGCTTTAATTATGTTTAGTGAAAAAAGCCAATTCTGTCCCATTGGATTAAGAAGTTTTCTTGTTTCAGTAAACTAGCTGTGGTTAACCTCACTGAAGGGTGTTGAAAATAGAACTGAAGGTTCACGATGTCCTTCTTGGAGCTACAGTGGAAGAGGCCGACTCACTTAGGGTTGTTTTGGTAATTATAAACCAAAGTTTGTTGTTATGCTTGAAAGCATAACTTTGGTTACATGGTAATTGAATCTAGTAAGTAACAAAAAAAGTGAAAAAGTGGTCTTCTGCAAAGTCTCTTTTTTGTAACATTTTGTAACATTGTTTCCCAAAGAAGGCTTATCTAAGACTATGGAGCACATTTTTATACTTAAACCTATTAAACACAGAGGTAAACTTTGTATTACTAAAAAATACCACATCATTTTAAATTTTAAAAAAAAATCTGGTTTGGTTTATTTGCTTCTTTTTTTTCCCTTGGGAAGGGATATGTGTGCCCGTGACTGATATTACAGTGGCTAAATATGCCCTTTGTTATTCTTTTGAATAAAAGATAGTGTTCTGCATAAAGCCTAATGCTGTGTGTGTTTTGCCTTGCAGAATTCAAGTAAATGATCAGATTGTTGAGGTTGATGGCATAAGTCTTGTAGGAGTTACCCAGTTTTTTGCTGCAACTGTACTAAAAAATACAAAGGGCACAGTAAGGTATGTGTATCTTTATAAAATAACCAAACAGACCTCTTTACTAATAAACCTGAGAGAGAAATATTAAATTATTTCCTGTTGGAGGTACTAGTACAGGAAACTATTTTGTATCAGATTACCAATGGGCAATTGTTTTCTTTAGGTTTCTGATTGGCAGAGAAAAACCAGGAACTCAGAGTGAAGTAGCTCGTCTTATCAGTGAAACCTTGGAACAAGAGAGATGTTTATACGAGCAACAATATGCCCAAGATGACACAGAACAGGTATAAATCAAAATGTAACATTGCATTTATCTAGTACATACGTTGGATCATCTGTAAAATGTTACAGTGCATTCCTCCTTCTGACAAGGTATAGTAGGTCTCTGGTATCTACTAGACTAGTATCCACAGTTTCACTTACCCATGATCTGTTCCAGGGTCATGGCTGCTGCTGCTGGCTGGAGTACTTGCCCTGCACAGCTGGGCCTCCTGCACCTCTCTCAGCTGAGAAAGTAATCTCCCTTCCTCCCTAGCCAAGAGAGGTGTGTGGCTCGGCCAGAGAAGGAGTCTCCCTGCTTCCTTGGCTGAGAGAGGCACAAGGAGGCAGTATGCCTCTCTTAGCCGGGGAGGGAAAGAGACTCCTTCCTTGGCCAAGAGAGGTGTGGGAAGTCTGGCTGTGCAGAGCCATGCACCTCTGAGACTCCTTCCTTGCCCAAGAGAGTCACACGGCTTTGAGCAGCTGGGCCTTCTGCTGGATTTGGAACCCAGAGGGGGGCTGATTGCCAAGCCTGCGGGGACAATAGGCAGGTGGGCAGACAGGCAGGCAGGAGGAGCCAGGGTGGTGGAGCTGCCTCTCCCTCACCACCTCATCTGGCCTGGGGATCAAAAATTATAATGTTTGGTATGATCCATGTTTTTCACCATATACAGAAAATCTAGAAAAATATTCCCCTCAAATATGGAGTATTTACTGTATTACTTTTTAAGTAGACAGTTAGCCAAGTTTTTCTAGCTTCTGTAAACTGTGAAGTACAGAGCTAGGAATTGTGGATAGCAGGAGATGAGAGAATTTCCCTTATCTGACAACTGTATCCAGTATGCATCCACTCCTTTGCTTCTGTCTGGAATGACTGTGGGCTGAGGTAGTAGGTATGGAGGATGATGAGAATTTGGGTGGATAGGAGGGCCGTAAAGAGGAGCAGTGGTCAAGCAATGTAGGTTGGGTAGGCAGAGGAAAGGGGCAGTGTAAGGGCCTTGTCTGTAATCAGGATGGTTTGGGAGCAGAGAGAGGAGACTCCAGCTTCTTCTGACCAAGCACCTATTTCTGGATGTCAGAGATTTGCTTCAGAAGGTAGAGAGTAATCCAGGGTATGTTCATTTAGGTGGGAAGAAGCCCTTCAGAAAAGGCCAAGAAGGTGCTATAGATGATTTATTCCCAGTGTACAGCACATACTCATTTTTCTGATTTGTTTGTTCCGTTTCTTCACTTTTCTTTTGATGATTTGTAGTTTTCTTCCTGTGTATATCTGCTGTTTCTCCGTGTGTCATCTTTTCTACATCCCTGCTGCTTGCTGTCCTTCCTGTTTCATAGCCTTCTCTCTTCCACATCTCTATTGGATATATACATTGTTGTTATTGTTGTTGTTGTTGTTGCTGTTGTTGTTGTGTGTGCCCTCAAGTTGTTTCTGACTTATGATGATCCTTAGGTGAGCCTGTCATGAGGGGCTGAGAGTGTGTGAGAGAGGGTGACCCAGTGGGTTTCCATGGCCAAGTGGAGAATTGAACCCTGGTTCAAAGTGAAATGCTCAAACCACTATACTGTGTTGGCTTTTGGATATATACATACAGCCATGTAATTACAGCCTATTTTTTGGTGTAGTGATGACCGCAGTGCTCAAGTTTTTCTAAACCATTTTAGTACTTTTGCAAATGCTCAGGTTCCCCTGAGCATACTTTGTTGCAGATTGTGCCATTTTGGTCACATAAAAATTGGCACGGATTCTTGGGCATTGCTAACGGGAAGAATGATTCTAGTTGTTGCATATGCATGTTAAAAATGTTTAAGTAAATTAGCTTTTACCTTTCTTTGGAGCTGTTAAGTGAATAAGCAATGTTTACTAATCAGGACTTTTGTTGAGAAGTGAATCAGGGTTATTGGGCTAGTACCTTGACCACTGGCATCTAAAATGTACTGGTAGCAAGTTCTGTTGACATGCATAACCCTTTTTTCCCCCACTTCATGAGCCTGACAGTTGGTAATTGAGGAGAGGATAGGTGGCACTCTCTAGTTGACTAGATTCGATTCAAGAGGGCTCTGGTTGCTGGCCTTTAATGCAAAATCTCTTGTACATTTCTTTCAATGTTGTAAGCCACTTTCAGTCTCACTTCTGAAGGAAAAGGTATATGTTGTAATTATCATAGTAATCCAGTAGTTGGTTTTATTGTAAGCTTTTGCATATGTTTGCACTTGGGTAGTGTATTGCAGTTCATACGATGCATAAATTCAAAATCATTGTGTGTCTTTTTATGGAGCTGCTTGATAGTAAATACAAATAAAGTGTAGATAGTTTTCAGTACATTCTATAAAGGTGTACCTGCATTAAATTATTAAATGTATGTCACCATAAGACATTAAGCATGGCTTGACAAACCATGACTGTTGGCAGTAGCACATTAGCCTAGTGTCTCCTGTTTTAATATTGGTGTATGAATGCTGACTCATAAGGAAGCAGTCACAATTTCTGACTCAGATTAAATGGTTATCTTGGCTTAATTGAAGTTCTCTGATGTGTTTACTCATTGATGTGAAAGGAGGAGCAAAGCGGGAAGAGTGAGGCTGGATGTCCCAGCATACTTCTCTTGCGCAGATTGACATGTTATCACAATGAATGAAACTAGCCAATGACATAACTAAATGATGGTGACTTTATTCATTTATATCCATCCTTTTCCCCCAGTAATGGCACTGAAGGCAGCTTAAAACATATTTTAAAAAATATAGGTTAAAAATTGTACAAGAATGTAAATAAAAATGAAAATATCAACTGTATTTAAAAAAACAATTTCTAAACAGTTTCTAAAGTTAAAAACACTAAAATTCATTAAAAGACTACATACTACAAAACAGCACAGCACACCATTAAAAGTTCATCTCAGTCAGTTTGCAAAAGCTTGTTGGCAGAAGAAGGGAACAAACCTAGCCTCTTTAAGGAAGGAATTCATAAGCCTGAGAGCAGCTGCTGAGAAAGACCTCTCCCTTGTTCCCACCAAATGAGCCTGAAAAGGTGGTGGGGCAGAGAGAGGGGCCTTTCCAAAAAAGCCCTAAGTGCTCTCATGCGCCCATAATCACATGGTGATCTAATATCACTTCAAAAATAGTATTTAATTAATTTTAAATGGGAGTGATTGTATATCTATTTACAAAAAATGTTCTCTGTTTATACAAAAGGAAAAATATCAGAATGTACCATGCATTTAAAGTGTACCATGCAAAATGTACCATACCTAAAGTAATAATATTATTTTTGTATTTCCTGTGTTCTGGGAGTCATTTTACTTAAGTTTTAAAAGGTTGTATTTAGCGTCATTAAAATAGTATTTAATTCCTTTACAGGATGATGATTATGAAGATGAAGAAGATTCTTTTGAATCAAATTTACATGGAAAATCTGTGGAAGTATTTTACCTTCCTGAAAATGAAGATATTAATTTGCCATTAGATATGGATTCCACACAATTTCTGCTAAAATTTAAAGAGGTACAGTCCAGTTTCTTCTATCTGGTAAAAAGGAAAATAGGATATCACTTACATTGAACTACATGCATTCCTTATTGTGAACAGTTTATAGTGTGGTAGACAGCAATTCTGTTATTGATAAATAAATGATACTGTATATACTTGTGTATAAGTCAAATATGCCAAAAATTCAACTGCCAAAAGCTGGGTTGATTTGTGCATGGGTCAGTGTGGTAACCTAGAAGAGAAGTTGCAAAGATCTACTGCCACAGTTGGGAGAATGGAAGGAATAGGAGCCTCTTTCAAGGTCTCCTGACCCCTTTTAATGTTCCCACCCCAGCAGGGAAGCTCCACAGAGATGCTGTTGCTGCAGGAGTAGAATGGAGGTCATCAAGCCTTCTTTCAGGGTCTCCTGGGACAGACTAAGGTGAGAGCTTAGTCTGTCTTGAGAGGGCCTAAAAGAAGCACAGACCATAGGAAGCTCTGATCCTCTCCATTCTCTCCACCAAGGCAGCAGCTCTTTGGAGTGTCCCTGCCACCATGAATTAAACTGGATTGATTGCTTCTGTTTCTCAGGAACAATGAAATCTCATGGAAAAACTGGGAACAACACAATACCTTCCCTTCCCCTCTCCCTGAGGGCAATGCAAGCTTTGGGGAGGAGGTCAGGTAAGGGAGAACAGCATCGTGGATACTCATTTTGAAAAGGTTTGGTCTGGGAACTGAATTGGGTAGGTGATACTGTAGAGGTGCCTCCCGATGCACAGGCATTGTAGGAAGAATGGCATGGGTGGCATTAGAAGCATGGGGGAGGTTGCCAAAAAGTGGTGGGGTCCAAGGATCTGTCAAGCCTAGTCTTTCTTTCAAAACAAATAAAAACGTATCTTGAGAGTCAAGCTCATCCAGTTCCAGCCTCACTTCCAGCCCCCTGGAGCTCAGCGCAGCTTACTTCTGAGGCACCTCTGAGCTTCTCCTTTGCACTCTCAGCATTCTTTGTTCCCATCAACTGTAGCAGAATTTGCTTCCCTGCCCAGACACCTCGCGTGCAGGAAAAGCTTCCCACCTCCTTCATGGCCACCGGATGAGCTCAATTCTCATCATGTGGATCCTTATGGATCCCCCCACTGCCCTTTTTTAAGTGTGTGGTTCCTGCATACTGTTGCCTGAAAATAAGTCCTGTTGACTCAGTGCTTCTTCTGAGGAAGTCTGTGACTGACTCTGAGTTACCTGGGAGTTCACTGTTGGCCACTAGAGGAGTAGGACTGGCTTCCAAGTCAGAGCTCAAAGGCTGGCAGTCTGATCCTGAGAAGCCAGCCTCACTGAAGTCAGTGAGATTTGTTTTGAAAAAATGAATAGGCTCAACAGATCCTTAGAATGCATTACCTTGCCATTTTTGCGATCCGCCCAGTGCCTCAAGTCATTGGTGCCTCCCACAATGCCCATGTGTTTGGAGGTGTCTCTGCTGTATCACCTGCCCAATTCAGTTCTCCAAAGTGAATTTTTCTGAAACAGATGCCCAGGATGCTGTTCTCCCTTACTTGACCTTTGCCCTGCATTGCCCTCAGGGAAAAGGAGAAAGGAAGATAATTGTGTTGCTCCCAGTTTCTTCTTTATTTTCACTGTTCCTCAGAAACAGAAGCAATCAATCCAGCTTAATTCAGGGCAGCAGGGAAGCTCCAAAGTGCCAACACCACTGTGGAAAGAATTAGTATGTCCTGGAGAAAGCCGAAAAAGCCCCAATTCTCTCTGCTGAGGCAGTAGTTCTTTGGGGCAGGGAAAGTGCAGTGGGTTGGCCAAAGCTGGGGTGGAGGGCAAAAAGCCCTAATCCAGTCTGGTCTCTCAGCTGGGGCAGTACATCTCAGGGGCTTCTTCACTGGGGTAGTGAGAATGGAGGAGGAAGGGAGAAGCTGGAAAAAAAGCCTGAATCCCTTCTACTCTTTCTGCAGTGGCAGCAGCTCTTTGGGGCTTCCCCACTAGTGTGGGGAGAGCGGAGGAAGTCAGTGCTTCTTTTAGGTTCTCCACTGATGGATTAAGGTCTCTGCTTAGAGTTTTGTCTGTCAATGGAGAACCTTAAAAAAGCACTCACCTCCTTCATTCTCTCCAGCAGTGTTTTGCAATACCTGGGCAGGACAGGGGCAGCTGGCCCCTGACATTGCACTGACGCTTTCACCTCTTTGCTGAATGAAACTGAGAAACCCCATGTTGAGTCACGAAGTTTTACCCTCAACTTGTCCATGAGCAGTATCAAAATCTGTAATTTTGGCCCCAAAATCTGTCCTCGAATTATACATGAATATATGTGGTAAATTTTTTGCCTACATCTTCTGCCGTTCCTTTCTGAGAGCCAGTCTATGAGCAAAGCATTTCTGAAATGATAATTTTCAGAAAAACAGCAAGTTAGCATAGATTTAGCAGTTTCTTGTAGCTGCAGATTTTTTCCTGTACACCAGTGTGGTAGTGGTGTGTGTACTGGGAGACCAGGGTTCAAATCCCTGGTTGGTGATGGAAACCCACTAGGTAACCTTGGGCAAGTCACATTCAGCTTCAGAAGGAGGTAAGGGCAAGCCCCTTCTGAGCAAAGCCTGCCATAAAAACTCTGTGATAGGTTCTCTTTAGGGTCACTGTAAGTCAGAAATGATTGAACGCACACAATAACAACGTTCATTATGAGTATCTTCATTCAACTGCCTTCTACTGGGGCATCAATTGAACAAGTACAAATAAATTCAAGTTGGCATCAAAAAAGGTTTCAGTCACATGAGGGTTTTTTGGGGGAGGGATTCAGGGACTTCCTGTCTTTTGGGTTTTTTTGCTTTGTGTCTGCCTGCGCTGGAGCGGTACTCAGACTGCAAAATTTTGGGGAGTAATTAGTGTTGTGCTCCTTGGCCACAAAATAATTGCGTTGAACTTCTTTCCATATTCATTTACATATTGATGTTTATCTGGCAGAACTTTACCAAGTTTCTAATATGAAAGCTAAAACAAATATTTATGTGTCAAAGTACTTTGGTTTTTGAATTACCATGTCTAATTGCCAGACCTTCAAATTAGGCTTGTTGAATTTAAGGGGTTTCTTGAAAATGAAAGCTCATGTTATTGTATAAGTGTGTTTGTCACACAAATAAGTGCTGGAAAGGTTTTTAAAAGACATAATGAGGTGTCTCACAAAAACAATATTGTTTCAAAGGTCCATTGTTTTTCCCATCAATGTTTTTTAATCCTTTTCAGCTACAGTTAAAACATGCAGTTACCACTGCTGAAGTTAACCAACTGAAGGAAAAGGTAAGATTTTATAATATATCTAAGATGCGTTTTGCCTCATGTTAGGTGCTTGCAAAACTGTGGTGTGAGTTCGTGAAGAACAATTAAGATAAAACCAAACACACCAAGCAAAACCAACAAAGTGAGCTCATATATTCTGTGAAAATTGGCCTCAGGGGTTCTTGTCTTCATTTTTTGTTTGGTATTTTGTTACAAAAATGGGTGGGACTTCTGTTACAGGCGTACACATACATAAGTGTTCTTCAGGCATGCAGATGCCCATTTTCTAGCACTGCGGGAGTAGATATTCTCTTTCACCACAGCACCCAAATCCCTCTACCCAAATTTCCTGTAAAATCCGTGAAGCTGCCCACAAGGCTATTCAGTGCTGTGTGAAGAGCAGGCAAGATCAGAAAAACATCTGGCTGCACTTCCATAGCCAGACATAAAATAATGACATCAGCACTGAGAGCTGCAGGGTTCGTCCAGAGGTCTGAGCATTGCTTTTATATACTGTACATCTGGCTAATGAGAAGTAGCCAGATGTTTCTCTGATGTTGCCTGCTTGCCACAAAGCACAAAATGACCATATGAGGTGACTTTAGGAGCTTTACAGTAAGTTATGGGGAGAGTATAGCATAGATCTGCATGTATATGCTATGCTGAGGGCATGTTGGATTGAGGTGATGTGTTTGTCAAACTGCTCTAGATAATAAAAAGTTTTGAAACCGAGACAAGCCAGCCCAGTCAGGCATATCCAAGTGAAAAAGTTAAATATATTAGACAAAGGGAGGTAGTGTTTGATTTTCCTTCTGTCCCTTCAGTACACCCATTTCTGCCTATCCTGTTTCGTAAGAAAGACAGTGCATTCTTTGTGGGCAGAAGCACCTTCTGTCCTTTGTCTGTTACCCCTAGGACAGAACTGTGTGATGCCTTCTGATTTCTCATCTCTGGCTAAAGAAGGCCTTTTTGCAAAAACTCCTGTCCTGTCTTTGCTGTGAAAGCAAGTGTTCCATTTCTGTGTGAGATGCATGTCTTTCAGTACTTTCTGTTTAGTAGGGAAAGAAAGGAAACTGCCATGCCACATTGTGAGGCTCTTCTGCACCACAAGCAGGAAGTCTGGATCCTTGTCTTTATGCTAGTGAAAAGATAACAGAAGAATAAAATTGCTTGATGTAGACCACAAGAGGGTTTCTTTATCTTAAACACTGCAGTAAATGAATTGCTTAACCTGAAGTATCATCTGCCAGTGCAGTGCTGCACTGACAGAAGATGTGTGTACTTTTTAATAAAATAAGTACCTGCTGTACTAACCAATAGAGCCAGTGTGATATAGTGGTCTGAGCATTGGACTACAACCCTGGAGACCAGCATTCAGTTCTCTGCTCAGCCATGGAAACCCACTGGGTGATCTTGGGTGCATCACACACACTCAGCCCCAGAAACCCTGTGATAGGTTCACCTTAAAGTCGCCATAAGTGGGAAATGAAGGCACACAACAACAATAATATTAACCAATGGTTTTAACAGAATACTCAGCATGAAGATAAGATACCAATATTTTGCAGAGTGTCTAATAGAATATATCCTTTGTATATTTGAAATAGGAGCCACTCAGGCATGGGATCTAGGAATTATGTAGAATTCTGTGCTTCTTAGTGGCCCTTTCCACACGGGGGAACGGGGCAGTGCATGCAGGGACGGATCTTACCTGAAAACGGGTTGCTCCGTCCCTGCGGGGAGCGCACATTCGCCGCTCCACATGCTGGCGAGTTTCGGCGGCGCCCAAAATGGCGGCTGGCAACTTCCGGCGGCGCTCCACCAATCAGGGCAGCGCACCAGCCGGAAGCCCGCCCCCGGGCAGCTCTGCAGGGACGCGCTAGCGCGTCCCTGCAGTTTCACACGGAGCGCTGCAACGGGTTAGCGCGCTCGCGTTTTGTAAAAACCACAAAAAATGTGGTTTTTAAAAAACGCGCCGCGCTACCCCTTGCGGCCGTGCTAGCGCGGTTTGAGGTGTGGAACCTCCACTATTCAAACCACTCTAGCGCGCTCCACGGTGTGGACGACCTCCGGATGAGGTCGCCCTAAGCCGTTTTTTACCCCGTGTGGAAAGGGCCTATATTTAAATACGGAGTGAGTATAAATACAGTTTCCATGTCTTCCATATAATCCTCAGAATCTTGCCAGCAGAAAACAAATCATTTCTTAAGCTGATGTCTGCAAGCTTAAGTCTGTAGCAGCAAGAAAGACAGATCTACTGATCCTTTGCTAGTGAAATTAATGGATATAACACTCACAATGACATTTGATATTATGAGCAACTTGAAATGAACTTCCCATACCAATAAAAGTAGTCTAAATTTTAGAAGTTTAGTTGTCAAGTTATTTTGAATCTAGTTGTAGGTAAAAACTGAAGTGAGATTTCTTACAAAATGAAATATTCTACACAGCTTTTACCCAGATGGGTTTATAAAAATGTATATAAGTGATACTGGTTATGTCCTTGTTATCATTGACATTTGTTTATTGATGGAATATCAGCCAGGGATCTTGTTAGATGTACAGTCAGGCCTCCACATTTGTGGGTTTCACTTTTGTGGATTTGATTATTCATGGATTATTTGTTGTCACCTCTGCTGCCTCCCTGTGCCATTTTTAATGGGAACTGCAAGCCTCATGAGCCTGCAAACAAGGCTTGCAAGTCCCTATTAAAAATGGTGTAGGGCAGCTGCGGAGGTAGCAGTAAGCCCCACCAGCCACCCACTTCTGCCTTGTGAAGGAACTTTGGTGCCTCAAAGGAATCCATAGTGGACTGAATATGGTAATCATGCTTTGTGTGTGTGTTAAAAATGGTTTGGGAGGGCCTAGAATTACTCATGGTTTTTCCACTTTCATGGGGGTCCTGTGCCCCTAACCCTAGCAAATGTGGAAGAATGACTGCGTTTTCAATTTTTGGACTGTACTGGAAAATGAAGTTTGACTATAAGAGTAATTTTTATGAATTAGTGTGAACAACAATTGTAGCATGCTTAATATTCTGATTGTTTTTTAAGTTAAAAGCAACTGAAGCTGAAAAGATTGATTGGGAATTAAGTAAATCACAGCTCCAGGAAACATTAGATGAGAACAAAGAAAAAATAAAGAAGTTGGAAACCTATTGGTTAGAAGCACAAAGCTTATGTAAAACAGTAAATGAGCATCTTAAGGAAACTCAGGAACAATATGATGCCCTGGAGAAAAAATACAACAAAGCCAAGAAATTGCTCAAAGAATATCAGCAGAAGTAAGTTCATTACCATGTTCTTTCAGAAGGACATACAGATAGATGTTGTAATTTCTTGCATGTACTTTGTGGGAATTGTGCATATATGCTACATCCTGAGGTCTTGACATGGGGTCATTCTTTCGTTTCAAGCACTACTGACTAGGAAAGGAGAGAATTAAACTTTCGAGTTTAGTATTGTTACCCCATCCAAAAAACAACAACAACAAAAAGGATATTGAAAAGTCTTGAGAGAAGAGCAGATTGGTTTGAATAGAGCTAATCAGAAAAAGTTAAGGCACTGAGCAGATGTTGTAGAAAGGCAATATTTGCAGAGCAGCAGGTCTTTCCAATAGTTGTATTGATGAGAATTCAAAGAAAAAAGCTCTCAGTTACTACAGTGTCTAGGGAGATGGCCAGTGGTCTGTCTGGTCAAGGTTGTTTGGGTGAGTTGCTTGAGGCCTCATGATGTGGACAAAATGCTTCAGTCAGTTTGTCTGACCACACCAGCCACGTCATACCTTGGCTGGTAGGCTCCAATTGACCTAGATTGACTAGGTGGATCCAGGGAGGTGTCAAACACTTCACTATCTCAGAGAGAGGTGCCTGCCACTATGAATGAATCTGTAGAGAGCCACCTCCTGAAAAGGGCCTTCCTGGATCGAAAGGTATGTGAGAACTACTGACCCATATATCCTCCTTTTCTGCAAGGGGCATGTAGTGGCTTGGCACCTTTAGATATTTTTGGAGAAAAAGGATGACCCATTTCATTCTAGTTTATCTGTAGGGTCAGTTTCAGAGATTGGCACTGGAGAACTGTTGTTCAGTGCTATAGCTGTTAAATGTCACAGATCTCAATTTTATCCTCTGTGGTGTTTATTTTTTACACAGACCCTTTGGGTGAGGTTATCAGCTGTACTTCCCCTTGTTCTAAGTATTAGCTGGGTCTGAGAAGGTGCTACACTAGAGTTTTGATGCCTTACTGGGCTGGATGAGGACACTAAACTGAAATTGAATCCTGATAAGATAGAGGCTCTGTGTGGTTGGTGGTTCCTAGTTTGGGAACTGGGTAAGTCACTGTCCTGGATAGTTTCTCCCTGCATAGCTTGGTAATACTTCTGGATTTATCTCTTTCACTGGAGGCCCAAGTGGATTCTGTGACTTTTGCATGCCCAAGGCCACTTTGGTTGGTCCTTCCAATTACAACCTCTCCTGGTCAGGGATAACCTAGCCACAGTATCTCATGTGCTCTAACTTCCCAGTGGGGCTCTATGCTCTTTGTGGGTTTTTCTTCAAGGTGACTCAGAAGATCCTTACTTTTCAAATTGTTCTAAACTTTTAAGAGTTGATCTTAGCTGTACTCTGCTTTGCGATATAGGATTTATTAAATTAAAATACTTCAATTCTTTAATTTAATAAATAATTAAATATAAGCAAAATCCACGGTAGAATTTCTCTGCAGATTGATCACTGGATACTTGCCACCAGCTGTATAAACAAGGAAATTAAACATCTGTTGGCATATTTACAACAGGAGATGTATTTCGAGCCTTAATACAAGTAGAACTGGTAGCGTTATTCAAGATCACAAATTATGGAGGTGAGCAAGCCAGGAAAGAGCACTGTGAAATTTATTTAACTGCTAGGAAGAGTAGCTTACTAGTTTAGTTTAATATAGGAAGCGTTTTCAATAAATGCCCTTTTTTCAGATAGAAGGAATATATATTACAAAATACTATTTTGACTCTTCCCATACTAGAGAAGTAGAACTCATGAAAAAAGAAGAGGATCATAAAAAGATTCTCGAAGAGAGAAACCAGGAACATGCAGATCAGCTCAAAGTAATGCAGGAGAAGGTAACGCAAAGTAAATTTTTAAACGTAGCTTTCAAAATGTTTATAAGTTTTTTGGGAGGTTAAAATTACATTGTAACATTTTCAGATTACAGAGCTTGAAGATAAATTAAAGATATATGAGAAACTACCATATATGTTTGGAAATACCATTTTGTTAGAAGCTAACACTCCAAATACTGAAAAACTGACAGAACATTTTGAAGTTAAAGATGATATGCAAGAAATTGAGCCTTCAGTGGAGAAGTTAGATTTTTCTGGTAAGTAAAAGTTTTAAAACAGTCCCATTGTTTCTTAAATGTGTATGGATTTTGCTTGAAAAGAGCTCAGTCTTAACTAATTTTTACTTTAAAGCTAACAAATGAAAGAAACATACATTTTTCAGCCTGGGTAACAGTGGAGGAATAATTATGTAGAGATGTAGTATTTTCTGCAGCATTTGCAATACTACAAAGCTGGGATTGGGAAATATGCCCCTTGAGATATTACTGGATTGCAGTTCTTATCATTCTTCAACATTCGTTTGGTTGACAGAGACTGATGGGGATTGCAATACAAAAACATCTGCACAGGCACTCATTTCCCATGTTTGCTATAAATGGTATACAGTTTAAGTTCTTTCTTTTAAAGGTGTTCTTCAAGGTGTTCCATTTTGATTTGCCATGTACAGTCATCCCTCCACATTCACTAGGTTAGGGGCACAGGACCCTCATGAAAGTGGAAAAACCATGAATAACTCTGTGCCCTCCCAAACCATATGTAATGCACAAAAAAGTACAATCACCATATTCAACCCACTGTGGATTCCTTTGAGGCATCAAGGATCCTTCGCAAGGCAGAAGTGGGTGGCTGGTGGGGCTTACTGCCACCTCCACTGCTGCCCAACACCATTTTTAATAGAAACTTGTATGCCTCATTCGCAATTTCTCAGTCTCATGAGGTTTGCAGTCCCTATTAAAAATAGCAGAGGGGGCAGCAAATAATCTGTGAACAGTCAAATCTGCAAAAGTGAAACCAGCAGATGTGGAGGGCTGACTGTGTATCAGTTCAGTAAGCTGTATCTTCTTTTGTAAAAACATAATGTACAGGAATTAAGGTTATTTGCATTATATTATGAAGAACAAATAAAAGGACATTTTATTGATCCAGCTGTGTAATTAAAAGAGCATGCAAACTTTTGAATTTGGGTTCACAGTATTTTGGTTCAGTGACTTAAAACAAACTTTCAGTTCATGAAAGAGCATTAAATAACTGATAACACAGGTTGAAGAATAGATAAGAAATTCTTTAGTGCTGGAATATTCTTTGTAAAGATGAGTATGAATTTGTTACAGATTTTGATACCTTTGTTGGAGACACACCAAGGTTAGACACCAGTGCACATAGAGCAAAAGCTCAGCTCGCCTTGAAAGTAAAACGCCAACCACCTTCTCGGTCAAAACTAAAAGAGTCTCTTGAAGCTGGACAAAAAGATATAAATTCACAGGTACAATGTTTACTGTATTGATTTTTTTTCCAGTAAAAATTGTACAGGTACCATTTGTAACTTTGTCAATGCATTTAGGAGATAAATTGCATCATCATTTCTGGTAGTGTCTCATAAGGTCTAGCATTACCCTTTATTCTGCCAGCTTTTCAAATAAACAAGTGGATTTGGTTAATAATTAAGCATGATTTGTTGGTTTAGTTGGCCCTCCACATTTGCTAAGGTTAGGGGCTCAAGACCCCTGCAAAAGTGGGAAAACTGCAAATATCAAAATCCATGTGTGTTTCTATGGGAATGGGGGCAAGATCATGTGGGAAGAGAGGGCACTCAAGGTCCAAACCAGGTCAGGGAAAGAAGAGGGAAAGGGGGTGGGTTGGCAGGGTGGCCCTATAAGTCCCTTCTCTTGCCCATCTACTTTCTTGGGTGTGTGGGGGCATCAGGAGGGCTTGTGGTGCTGAGAAATTGGGCTGCAATCTGTGTTTAGTTGGCCAAACAGCGGTTGGTGGTGGAGGAGGAGGACTGGAGGTGGATTTTAAAGGGTTGTGCAGCCTGATTTGAGCTGCCAAGAGGAAAGATCCCTCCCAGAAAAGAAGCACTTGAGGTGAGAGAGAGGGGTTGGAGAAACTGGCAAATAAACCTGTGAAAGTTAAACCCGCAAATGTGGAGGGCTGACTGTATTTACTTTATCGTAAATAGATCTGAAGTGTTAATGCACTGGCAGACTTTGACAAGAACTCTATGATAGTAAGTTCCCTGAGTACAAACAAATTTAAGAGAAGGAGGGCTTAAAAGTCTGTTACAAGGATCTGAATAAAACTCAGTGGAACTTATTGTTATCCCCTATAATTCTGTGGGAGAACTCTTCTTCTCATTCCTAGAACACAAATAACCTGCATTAGAAAGAGGACTGCACTGAAGTATAGGAGAAATACCGTCTTTGCTGGCATATTAGATGCACCAGCTTATAAGACACATCCTATTTTCAGACTGTATTCTTTAGGAATTTTTTTTTTAGTACCCTGCCAGGCAAAAAGGAAAGGAAACACTGGGGTGTGTGTGAAAGGAGCTACTGTCTCCCTCTTTCCTGTAGTCCTCACTGAGGCAAAAAGAAAAGGAAAGGCAGTTTGGTGAAGGGAGCTCCTTTCTCTCCCATTCATGTAGTTTTTCTCTGGGTAGGGAGAATTCCCTGCTGAGGCAAAAAGAAAAGGAAAGGGTGAAAGGGGCTCCTTTCTCTTCCATTCCTGTCGCTTTTGCCCGGGTGGGAAAAGTCCCCACCAAAGGCAAAGGAAAGATGCCTTTCCTTTCCTTTTTGCCTAGGTGATGACCTCGCCCCAGCCAGGCACTTGTGTGAGCATTCCTTTCATCCCCCCTTGCTTTCCTCTGCATTTAGGCCTGGCAAGAGTTACCTGTATTTGCCAGTGTTTAAGATGCACTCCATTTTCAGAAGGCAATTTTTGGGGGAAAAAGTGCATCTTATACAGTAGCAAATACGGTACGTAAATCTATGTTCTGATTAAGAGAAAGAAGGACTGGATAGAAGGTGTACAATTTCATAGCGCCATTCTTGTCTCTTAGTGAGATACTTAACTCTCCTTTTTAAAAGTGATCACAGTTAAATTTGTGAATGTATGCTACATTTAATGCCTTTCAGTATGATTTTTAAATAAAACATTTGAACTGAGTTTGATGACTCATGCTTTTATTTCAGTTGTGATATAATTCTTAACATTTTAACATTTTGCTTTTCTTCTTGGATGTTTGCTTGTTAAGTATGTTTTATATGGGATATTTAAAATACAAATTAAATAAGCAAATAAGCAAATAGTAACATTCTTTGTTATTGTTGTTGTATGCTTTCAAGTCATTTCCGACTTATGGCGACCCTAAGATGAACCTGTCACTGGGTTTTCTGGGGGTGAGAGTGTGTGATACACTCAAGGTCACCCAGTGGGTTTCTGTGACTGAGTGGGGAATCAAATCCTGGTCTCCAGCATCATTGTCCAACACTCAGACCACTACACCATGCAAAACATTCTTTACTTACCAGTAAATAATAATTTTAAAAAAGCCAAACTGGTATAAAGTTGAAGAAAAAAAAATAGCAGGAAGACAAATTTCTGTACTCTGCCCTAATGAAAACCTCATGTAAGGAAGACTGAGTTAACTTGGTGTAGAGAAGACAGAAAGTGTCAGCACAGAGTAAATGTTTCTGAGATGAGCATTTAAGAGTAGGAGTACTACCACAGAAAAGAACCCATCCCAGTAGATAACATCTAACCTCGGATGAGGGCAGCCAGTGAAAGGCCTAAGATAATAGTGTCATTAAATGGAATAATTTGTACAGGAGAAAATGGCAATTAAGATTCTTAGACTATTTAGATTCTACATTAAATGTTGGTTTTTGATTTGTTTTCAGAATGTGGATGATAACAATGACGATACAGAGGAAAATAATGCAGTTGGTTCTTCAGTGGTGACAGAGAAGATTACTTCATCACAGCAGAGTGATGTAGATCAAAGCAATGATAAACATGAGTGTGCTGAAACTACTGACAGTTTATTAGAATCAAGTCCATCTATTTCCATACATTCTTCTCCAGTTTATAAACCACATGTAGAGAATAGTTCTGGAGTAATGCAGCCAGCCCCTAATGATGATACTACTCCAAATTCTCCTTCAGAATACTGCAGAAATGTAAAGTATAGAGAATCAAAAGGAAAAGGAAAAGTGAACAAAGGTAGCTTTAAAAACTTTGTGTTAAAGATTCTTAAAATTTTGGCTTATTCTTCCACCATTCCTTTCTAGAGAGCTGTGTAGATGTACTAGTGGTAGAAAAGCAGCATAATTAATGTTTAAATTTTTGGTCCTCTCTGTTGTGCCACTGGATTGAGTAGAGGGGAGAGCTGTGTTAGGCCACTGGCACTGGAGTATCATTTTCCAATACTATTGTCAGTACAGTTATTTTTATTGTTAGTGCAGATGAACCCTCTTGGCCACAATTGGATGCAATTTGAAGGATAAACATAATTGATTGTTCTTTGGCCTTGCAGAGCTTTTCAGAAATTTCTAATGCTCAAGAAGTATTTGGCTGGAAGTCTCATTCCTGAAGTAATAATCTTTAGGTGAAGTAAACGTCCTTTCCCTCAGTTCCTTTTCACCCACTGCAGATCAGAGGCATCATTTTATATAATTTTATTTCTTCTCTGCCTGTTGCTTCTCAGTTGTTTTGTGTTTTTCTCTTTGTGTCATCGACTAACACTTTGTCAGCACTTCTATTTTCCCTATCTGAGCCCTTGGGCTTATGGCACCAAGAAATCTCTTCATTGCAATTCATAGCCTCTAGACTCATTTTGAAGAAGTATGAGCATGGCAATAATATTCCCCAGTCAAATGGCCATTCTCATCCTCTCTTCTGTTTAAGGCATTGTCACATTGTAGTGCAAACATTGTCAGCACTTGCAAAGTAAGCACTCAACCAATTGTGTAGACTTGAAGTCTCAGATACAGAGATGTCTTTGAGAGTCTCTACAGCAGAGGTGGGGAAATACAGCCCACTGAACGCATGCTTCCCATGCCATTTTATACCTCACAGTGCTTCCTGAATGGGCACCACTCTCTTTGGAACAAAGAATGCATTTGCCATGTTGTAACAATGAGAGTTGAAAATTTTCCAGAAATTTGGAAGCTGTGAGGGAAGTTTTTCCCAATTTTTTTTCAGAAAAAAAAATTGAAAAAATTGAAACTTTGGGGGAAAAACACAACAATAGCTTACTTTACAAATTGAAAGTAACTTTTTTACATTAGGAACATAAATGTATAACTTGGCTTGGTATAAGCATTGTGGTTGGTCTATTAAAGCTACAGTTTATTCAGAGAATAATTACAAATAGAATTTACTTTAAATTTAACATTTGTTATAAATGAAGCTACAACTTGAAGAAAAAGGAACTTCTTTGCCTTTTCCAGTTTTTGAGAGTCCCTTCCTTCAAAAGCAATAAAAGCAGAAGAAACTAGCAACATCAATAAAACAAGGAAAATTATTTTGTGTCCTCTAGTTCTCCATAGTGCCAAGACATAAAGCATTCAGTTCTGTAACAGGAATCAGGCAAGAAATCAAAGACTAGAAAATGCTGTGATATGAGATACTGTACAATGAGCACTGTACATAGTCTTACATAAAAATCTACCTGATATTTTTTTGTAAATTATTGGGATGAGGTGCCGATATACGTACACGTTGTCTTAAACATTTTATTCATCATTCCAAAAATAGTCCACAATCCATTTCCCCCCAGTTTTTTTTAGAAGTGATTTTTTCAAGGATTTATGTGCAGTTCCCCCAGCTCTTCACATCTGTAAGGCCAAAAAAGGGCACACGGTTACCTCCTTGCTGTTAAGTCCAACTGATCAAGCCTCTCTTAAGTACAAAAACTTACTCAACCTTTGTAACCACCAGTTGTAATTCCAATTGTTCTCCAGCCTTCCTTAGTAGAATGCATGACATTTGATGATAGGTGTTTCTTCTGTACTGACCCAAATGTTAAACCATGATCACAAAATGATAGTCATAACCCAAAAGATGGGCATAACTACTTCATCAGCATCAACAAAGCATCTGATTTTTCTTTGCATCTTGGGTCACACACGTTCTCAGCCATCCTTTAATCAATCATCACAGGCCCCACCCTCGACAAAGGAGGAGTCCCCATATTCAGAGTATTCTTTTGGGTCTTAAGGAAACAAAATGATTAATCAAAACAGCATCTTTTTCTTTGTGGGTTCTTGACTCATGCATATGGTTTTTGTTCTGCACCTGTGCAGGAACTGTCAGAACCTTCAAGAGCTGGAAAACCTCTTTGCTAAGATGTTACCTAGGAGCTCTGCCTTCCATCCACTGCACATGCCTATGTTGACTCTCGCCAAAATGTTTAGTGCTCCCTTTCTCCCTCTGTGTCTCTCTTTTTTTTTCCTGCAATGGCAGCATGTTAGTATCCCTCTTCACAGTACCATCTTTTGTTTCCTATCTTTTCTCTCTGTACCCCAACCCACTGCAATCATGCTGTCAACTTTCTGGGGCCTTTGGCTCTCAAACAATATTTAAAAAGTTCCATGGCACAATTACAAGTAATTGACCTATTCACTCCCTTGGGTTCAGTATGAACAAGAACTCCATCCCCTTGTTGTTTCAAGACATCCTATTATTCGGAGAAAGACTTAGATCATTCTACCAAACACAGACTTCCTCAACTACAACTTTCTGGTACCTCCAGACAGTCTTTGACCAGTTGTGCTTTTTCCTGAGCCACCCTCCTGCAGAAAAATAAGTAGGGATTGTTATAGATTTCCATGACAACAGGAGGGCTTTACTTTTGTTATTTTGTGGTGTTGAAATGGTATTAAGGCCTTTGTGCTATGCAAGACCTATGAAACATGAACAGTTTTGTAACCTCCACCTCATGCCCATATCAGAAGTGGTAGTGGTTTGCAACAGTAAACGCACACAGAACTTACACCCATATCACCATTTGCAAAAGCAACTGACATTTCTTCCATTTTACTAAGTCAGTAGAGATGCCAGTTGCAGATACTGCCATTTGGTTGTCTGTGGCTCTGAGGGTCTTTGCAAAGCTTGTGGCTGTTGTAGCCCACCTCAAAACTCATGGTCTGTATTTATATCAGCTTCCTTCTGGTGATCCATTTGACAGTATGGAGAATTGTTCCATCCAGAAGTTCTTATTTGAAAAAACCCAAGTAGTGGAAACAGGTAGGAAGCCATCCACAAGTAAATCCTATGAAGCTGATTGCAAGAAATGTTAGGTCTTTGTTAAAGACAAGGAAAGGATACTTACCCTGTTCATCTGGCAAATGTACTCTGTTTCCTAGATTGCTTAGGTTAGAGGAGTGTTTATCATTAGAAGTCCTGACAGGGTAATTTTGGTTTCTTCCTCCCAAGATAAAGCTTTTCTAAAGTGTTTCTGAAACTTTCACCCTCTCAGTCATTTGCCACTGCTGGCCCCATACTCTTCCTTTGGTCCTGTCAGCTCTTGTGGGAAAACATTTCAAGTCAATGGCTACCTGAAATTTATGCTTTCTTTCAAAGAAAAATGCCTTGGTAGCAGTTACAACTGCTAGGAGGGTGAGTGAGTCGGTGGTCCAGAATTATAGCCAGCCATACTTGCTGTTGCACAGAGACAAGGTCTCTTTCCTTCTCAAAGAATGCCTCCTTCCATTTATTTCAAGATAAAAATCCTCCCAGGGATTGTTATCAGAATTTATCTGCACCATGAGAAGTACCATTATAATTTGTACGTATGATTGGCTTTAAGCTTTTATATGGATTTTTTTTTTTAAGACTGTGTCACTGCAAAACAATTGGTGGTTTATTTTGTTCTTCACAAGGGTTGCACTGTCTCAGTGAAACATGAGTCTTAAGTGGTCCGTAGTGGGAGTCCAGTTGGCTTTCTCATTTAAAAAAACAACTTTTGCCTATGTTAATTCATCACCATTTAAAAAGTACGGTGGTAACTACTTCTACTTTCTAAATGAAAAGCCCTGGCCAGATATCTGCTACTAATTGCTTGCAGCCTTCCATTCAGTGTTATTGCCTGGACCTGAGGGCAAGGGTGATGTAGTATTTCTGAGAGATGTGTTTACATCAACATGTTGGTAACTCTTCCTTCCATGTCCAGTAAGTTAGCTTGCTGTTTACTTCCCTGCGATTCATGGAGACTACAAAGAAGAAAAAATTGCTTACTTGTAACTTTAGTTCCTTGAGTGGTCATCTGTGAAGTCACAGAAGTCCTCCTCCTCCTCGCTTCTGTCCTGTTTTTTCAGGTCTTGGCTACTGTGGCACACTTGAAATTGAGGGAAAGGGTGGGAGCCTCACTTCATTATCTGTGATACAGCAGGATAGGGCTTCTGTCCAAACACTTCTTGAGGTCAGCATATTTCCAAACAGGTCTGCACAGGTGAAGAACAACCTGTTATGTATTACTTCACAGATGACCAAAGAGCCAGGGTTTTCCATATGGCATTCAGTGTTTAAAATTGCTGTTTTAATTGTTTCAAATCTGGATTTCTATGAAGTTTTTAGACTGCTTTTAGGATTTTTTTAAAGAATATTTTGATGTGTTTTAAAAATGCTTTTATTTTTGTATTGTTTTAATTGGTTTTTATTTGTTCGTCAACTTGGGGGCTGGGAGACAATACAGTAATACCGTAAATAAGTATGAAGAAATACTGTATGGATTTGGTCTCCTTCAGCTGTTGCTTAAGCGTGGCTTACTGTTACGTGTGTGATGACTTCACCCACTATTAAGTGGAATATGTTTGTAACCTGGAGTTTAAAATGGTTTGGACTCTAGGCTAGAGGCACAAACTGCATAGTGTTGACTGTAGTAAATATTTTGTAGGCACATAGCAAACCATGAGTAAGGATGTTGTCAAATAATTTTTAATCATGGTCAAAGATTCCATCTGCAGTAGCCAGATTCAAGTTGATAACTGCACTTTCTATTGAGGAAATCATAAATAGATTTTCCCCTTTGAAAGAAAAGAAAAAATATTTAAGTAAAAGAAGTACTCTCTGTCTGAAACTCTTACATTCATGAGTCTTAATAGAAGCCTTATCCATTTACTGAAAATGCTCTATTCACACATGATAGGAAACAAGTATTACTTTACAAGATAAAGTTAAATAATTATTATAGTATCTACACATGCTTATTATTTTACTAATGTAAACAGCTCTGTAAAAATATTGTATTAAATTTAATGTCACTCACTGAAATGTAAAGAGTAGGCTTTGTGTCAGTAAGAATGTGCAGGTCAGGGTCCTTCAGTATTCTTGTGTCAACTCAGTAAAAAAAAAGAACACATATTTTGAAATGTTTGCTAGTTTAATGGAGGCCATTTCCGCATGGGCTTAAAGAAATGGTGCAGAGCATCCTCCAGGGAGGATGTCTGCACCTGGAAGCAGACTGGGTCGGACCTACTTAGTGTAGTTCCGCACCTCAGCCTGCTCCGGAACAACCCAAAGTGGTTGTCCAGCATGCTTTTGAAAGACCGCTTGAAACAGCTCTTTCAAAAGCACGGAGCGCTCCACTCTGTGCCCGCGCTCCGGTGCAGATTTGCAGGCTCGCACCAGTACGAGCCTGCAATCTGCCGAGGGCGGACTTTAGGCTTGCAAGCTTCAGCGGTTGGTGGAGAGCCTCGACCAACCGGAAGCCGCCATTTTCGTCCCCGGAGCAGTGCGGAGCGGCGGCCATGCACTGCTCCAGACCTGCGTGGACCCAAGCGTGGACCCAAGAAGTCCGGTAAGTACCAGCACAGGGCAGTTCCCTCGCCCCGTGCGGAAATGGCTGAAGTTTCTGTTCTGCTTACGTACGGATGATTCTTAGGCCTTGTTTATTTGTTTATCTGTTTATTCAAGTGAGAAATATATTTGTACAAGATGTCTTATATTAATATTGTCATTTAACACAGATGATAAAAAAAATGAAGAAAAGACTGAATCAAGTGAAGGTGCTTTGATGGGGAAGACCAAAAGACGTTTCCCAGATTTTGGGTAGGCATTTTCTAGTGTATTAGTATTCTTGTATTAGTTGACTGTACTGCAGTTTTATCATACATCAGAGTGAATTAAATGCTTATCTGAACAATTGGCACTCAGGGATCACTGTATATGATTGCATCAAAATTAAAAATGCCACTGTAACTGTACACTTGATCTTTTTTTCCTCTGGTATCTAATAAAGCTTAATAATGTGCATCTTGCCACAAGAGTCTGTTAGTTAATGTGACTGAGGTATTTGAGGTTTTTAATGCACATAGCAGGTAGTAAGAAATGGGCATTTTTTGATACAGGCATTTTAAGTATTAACCTGTACACAAATAAGCAAAAAGTCATCATGACAAAATAGAGAGGGTGGATCATAGAATTAGATCTTTTTGTTTTAAGTTTGAGGCAATTAATATAGGTCTGTATCCATGTGTGTATCCACTTACATTCATATATATTCAGAACTATAGTGAATTTCAAGCCCATCTTTGTCAATAAGGATCAAATTAAAGTTTATTTTCAGAGTAGACCTCATCTTGAATACTGTGTTTAGTTCTGGGCACCCCAATTCAAGAAGGACATGGTCAAGCTGGAGCAAGTCCAGAGGAGGGCGACCAAAATGGTGAGGGGCCTGGAAGCCATGCCCTATGAGGATAGACTTAGAGAGCTGGATATGTTTAGTCTGCAGAAGAGAAGGTTAAGAGAGGACATGATAGCCATGTTTAAATATCTGAAGGGATGCCATATAGAGGAGGGAGAGGGCTTGTTTACCGCTGCTCCAGAGTCCAGGACAAGGAGCAATGGATTCAAGCTGCAGGAAAGGAGATTCCACCTGTCCGGCAGTGGAATATGCTGCCTCGGAGTTTGGTGGAATCTCCTTTGGAGGTTTTTAAGCAGAGGCTGGATGGCCATCTGTCGGGAGTGCTTTGATGGTGTTCTTGCACGGCAGGGGGTTGGACTGGATGGCCTGTGTGGTCTCTTCCAACTCTACATTTCTATGATTCTATGATTCTAGATAGCTGAAATAATATTCACATAAGTAGTGCCCTCACACTGATAATAGTTCCTTTCCTGCATCTCCCAGGGTCAGTATCCTAGCACAGATGCATGGGCATGTTGGAATGTTATAGCAGTGGATGCTCAGGCAGTTCTTATATTGAGGGAGACAGCTAAGCTAGTGACAGCCAAGAAAGCATTCATTCTTGTACAATACAGTTTTGTTTACTAATTTACGTAAACATCTGGGTTATGTCTGTTTTCTGCAGCAACTACTTTGTTAACAATGTAGAATATTTTGCAATATGAAAAGATTGTGATTTGCAATTTGACACAGAGTGGCAACTCCTGTGATATTTCATGGTATGATACAAATGTTTTAGGACAGATCGATTTTGTTTTATGAAATCTTCAAGCTAGCTCTGTTCCATTTAGCTGTTTTCTTAATTTCAGGGGCCTAAGAAAATCTGGTGGTAAAGGCAAGAAGCAAGAAAAAGAAAATACACGGGGTTCTCTGGACAGCCGGTATTTATGGATGCACATTACATTTCCCCCTATGCATTCCAAATTGAAAAACTGATTTGGAACTAGTAACATTTTTCTGAAGCAATGTATATAATTTTCAGTTTTGTATAACATATTGTTGAGTAACAATATTCTGCAAAGTGAGGAATTTCAAATACAGTTAAATTTCCTTTTAAGTGTTTAGACCTGGCAGCAAATCAGTTTTCTAGTTTGAAAAAATATCATGCTAGTACAGCTATTTCTGAAATACTTTGAAACATAATTATCTAAATTTGTTGGTTTGATGTATGTTAAATGCTTTAAACCATGCTGCAAAATGAAGGTGTCAAGATGAACGAAACATTAAAATCTGTGATCTTAAGTCAGATATACCTAAGTATTACAATTATGCTGGTAAGATTTTTGCAGATCATTCATGAAAATTTTTTCTGTTATTTCAGTGGGTCCAGAGAACTATTGGAAGATTCTATCAACAATTTATCTGCATCAGATTCAGATTCTCCAGTTCCCACTTGCATGCCTTTTTCTTGGTTTGGAGATAGCCATAAAGAACATAGTTCTAGTAGTACCCTGAGCTTTTCCCAGGGTGGACTCGATGTTGTCTTTGAACAGAGCCAAGAAAAGAACAAAAGCAAGGTAAATGTAATCTTGTTTGTACATTTGGAACGTTTAGATTTGATAACTGTAGCTCAAGAGTTAAATGTTTGGGATTTGCTGTTCTTGTAAGATGTGCAATCTATGAAGCAAATTGATTGCAATGTTCTTTACTTAGACTCTCCCGCCTAGATACTAATTTTTAAAGTAAAATTACTATGAGAGTTTCAAAAAGCTATCCTCATGCACACATTTTCCACATGATGTGAAGATAAATGTGTAGAATAAATATATTTTGCTTTTATATTACAATTAAGAGACCTGGTTTTTGAAATACATAGGAATGGATCCAGAGTTCGCTCCTAACAGAAGGCAGGCTTCCTGAATTCTGCACAAGATGCTATAAGCACTGAGAAAGAGGCAGTGATTTTTTTTTCTGATTCCACTTTACCTATCTCTGCTACTGTGCCAGACTGCCCTCAGATCTCCAGTTTTCAGACAGCATAACAACCTGTAAGTGGAGGGAAGGATAAGTGAAAATTACATCTTCCTGTGTTCCACCAGTAGCAGTGCTTTGCTGGATCAAAATTTTTTATAGTTAGAAGGAAGTCTTTCATTTGTGGAAGGCAGCAACTTGTTCTAGATCTCAGCAGTTTACAAACAGCCAATTAAACAAGCCTGTTTTTTATCCAGCTTTACTTTTTCTTTCCTGTGTTCTCTTCCCATTTCTTGTAAATAGGAACAAGTTATCTCTTAAATGCATGTTATGAAAAATAAAGTGTACCGCAGTTAAATCAAATAACTGCATGTGCAAGCAAAATCAGTAAAAATTTTAGTCTGAGAAGTTCTGAAGATGGATATGGCTGTAGTATGACAACTCGATTAGTACTTAACAGCGTTCTGTCCACTCCAGAGGCAGGGGCAGGGAGAAGTCCTCAGATTCCTCTTTCCCACTAAGACTCCTGAGAAGGTGGTCTGGGGAGCTAGGAGACTTCCTGGGGCACAACGAGAGGTGACATAGCAGGTATCTAGAATGGCAGTTCTTTCAGCCCATTGGGCAACCTTTGCTGAATCCCAGCACAGCCCATGAAAGGAAAGAACTTTTCCATTCGCATAAAGGCTGTTCTCAACCCAAATGTTTTGCAAGCATTTTTCGTGCAAAAACTGAGCGGTCCTAATCCTGATTGTGTATCCCTGTTTAGCAGTAAACCCTGCTGAGTTCAATGACAGTTACTCCTTGGTAAGTGGATATAGAATTGCAGCCTGAGACTTCTGTAGGTAGAACTACACCCATATCTTATTAACTCATGAGATTCATAGTTATGGATGAGAAAACTATTCAGCCTCTCACATAGGCTATTTGTGCACTACACTGTTATAGTGCTATTATTCCACATTCAACCTCCTGTGGAATTCTGGGGTTTGTAGTTTACTGAGACCAAAGAGCTCTCTGGCTGAGAATTCTAAATGCCCCTCCTTAAACTGCAAACCCCAGGATTCCACAGGATGTTGAAAGTGGAATAATAGCACTATAACAGTGTAGTGCAGAAATGAGCATAGACACAAGCAGTCATGAAAACATTTATATGAAAACATGGTTAAGCATCTGTAAACAGATAGCTCAGTCTTTCAAGTGATAAATATATTTTCTGAGTCAAAGAAAGACAAAGTAAAATACAGATAGTTTGAAGTGTACATATAAGATTAGCCTAAAAAGTGAAACAACCCAGAAATACACACACATACACACACACACCAGCTGTCAAAAGGTTCTCAACTAAATATGTTCTGTCAGAATCATATAGAAAAGATAAGGCATGCAAGAAATTAAAGCCTTACTTTGACTGCAGACCAGCCTTGCTGTAACCATCATTTTTAGATATAGAAAGCAAGGAACAGTCAGTGGCTTCAACAGCTTCATCTTATACAGACTATTGTATCTATTTGAAAAGCAAACAAAGACAGATACTAAAAGCTCTTGATGATACAATTTTCAGCAAGGGGCCTTCCCTCTTAAACTATTTTGTTGTTGTTGTTCAAACCAGGAAACTCAAAGTATAAATGCTGTAAAATACAGGCGTGCCTTTTTCATACTGCTGGAAAAATAAACATCTCTAGCTGTACGAAAAATATTGTGTTGCATTTTTAAACACGCTTAACTGGGAAATTTTGCAGAAACAAGCTGGGTATTTGTTGCTTTTTATGAATGAAAAACAGAGACAAGAAGGCTATTATGTAACCACCTGTTTTACATTCCGTATAGTCTGTTCTTCATAAGTTGACAGCCACCTAGTAAGGTCCTGAACCCATCCAAAAGTCATTAAGTTTTGGGAAGATAGTCATGTGATTTTTAGAGAATCTGTATCTCTGGCCCTAGTAGTCCTATCCAAGAGGTAATACTTTTGACTGTTGCAGGCATGCTGTAATTTAAAAACCTCTTGAATCAACACTACTACTAGTATTGTTATTTATATTCCCTCCTTTTCCTCAGCCATAGGACTCAAGGCACGTTGTAAAAATAAAAACAGATAAAAGTAAAAGCTTTAGCTCTATATAACTGTGTTATACCTGTGTATTGGGGGTTGTTCTTGACTCTTTGACTGTGTTTGTTTGAAGGGTTGTGTGGAGGCCTTTGTTTGTTTTTGCCTTTGTGCTCTCCCTGGGCACATTGTGTCAGGCAGCAGGACTTCTGCTGAGTCACTGGCTTGCTTGGTGGTGGACTTAGCAGTCACTGGCTCAGTGTAACTGCTGCCTCAGGAGTGCATAGTCATGTCAGACAGAGTTATTACAGTCTGAAAGAGGTGAAAAAATTAACTGCAGGGGTGGAGGAAGATGGAACTGTTGATGTCTGCTGCGGTGTGTGTGCAGTGTTTGTCTTCTTGCCAGAAAATCTCACTAACTGTACTTGCAGCAAGTGCAAACTGGTGGTTCTCTTGGAAGACAAGGCCGATGCACTGCAGTATTGAATTTGTTGAACTCATCAGAGAACACAAGTGCTTCCTGGACAGAACACAGGGAGAATTGATCCTACAGAACCAGCAGGAAGAAACTGCCAATGAAAAGAAAGGATTGCCAATGTAACACTGAGGGAATGCCATGGAGGACAGTCACAGTCAGAAGCAGACCGTACACAAGGGATTTGGAACTGCTCCAGATAAGCAGTCGCTTCCTACATCTTCCTGAGGATATTGGCAGTGAAGAGGTGCAAGCAAGAGACTACCAGCAAGAGACACTGCATACCAGAGAAGGAGCCAACGCAACTAGCAACTGCAGCAAGAAGAAAAGAAGAATGCTGGTGATAGGGGATTCATTGCTTGGGCTACAGAGGGAACTGTGTGCCAACCAGACAAGATGAATCAGGAAGTGTGCTGTCTTCCTGGTGCTCACATCCAGCATGTCACTGACAAGTTGCCAAAGCTCATCAGGAACACAGAGTAGTACTGTTTCTTCTGATTCATGTTGGCATGAACAACTCTGGGAAAAAAAATATGTCTGAGGAGATCACCTTTGTGAAGCCCTATGCAGGAAGGTGAAGAATTTAGAGGCACAGGTAGTATTCCCACCAATTCTAGCAGTGAAAGAGAACCAGACAAGACAGGAAGATACTGCAGGTATCTGGCTATAGAGATGGTGACTAGCGGACAGGTTTGGCTGCTGGGACCATTGTCTTCACTTCTTGGACAAAGGGCTACTGGCTACAGGTGGGCCCCATCTCACAAAGACCGGGAAAAAAGTCATTGTTAAAAACATGGCAGATCTGATCATGAGGGCTTTAAATTAAATCCTGGGGGGATTGGAAGCGATAGCTTTAAATATCTGTTCAAAAGCAAGTTATAAACACGATACTGTCCATATTACTGGCATGATCATTCTGCGTCTTCTGAATTTGACTCTGAGGAGTATGAATATGACTGGCACCATTTGCACAGTTCAAGACCACTTTACCACCTGTGGGAACCACTTCACCACCAGTGTAGTTCATGTGATCCATTGCACCATGAACATAGTCCATTGTACTACCACTGCAGTCAGTATCGACAATCGCAATCTGCTTTGAGGTTGGTGCCTTTAGTTCTAAGCAGATCACAAGTTCTCATCAGGAACAGCAGAGCATGACATCCTCACAGTTGTGCACTGAACCTTCTGCTCAATTGCTGGGTTCGATTCAGCCCTCTGAATGTGCTGGCCATCACACACCACCCCCAGTTCCTCAGAAAAGGATTCAGTGTCTAGTTTCCAGATCTCTTTGAGCTTTTCCTCTTTGGGCTTCTCCTCCAGCCCACCACTAGGTGCCTTTTATAGGTTTTGTTGACATTGGAGGATTCTGAGTCTGATTTTTCCTTAGCTTCTTGGGGCATGCCATCAATATGCTGTCCACCAACTATGCTGGGAAAACACAAGTCAGCTTCACCAGCTGATGGAGTACGTGTTTTCATGGAACAAATGATGAGATTTGTGAGGGCATTAGAATTGGAAGTTAAGCAACCTGAAATCAAGCCAGAGGACCCAATCTACCATTGGATTCAAGCAAGAGTTCCAACAGTGGCATTGTTACCACTGGTACCATCTCTATATAGGTTTTGGGCTACTCTTTCCACTATCCAACAAATATCTAAGAAGGGGGATAGCCTGTGCTGTGTGGTGGAGTCTGATTTGGATTGGCTTCTATATCACCCAAATCAAACTGCAGCACAATCTAAGTCCACTCAAAAGAAGCTTACTGCTCCTGCTGACCTAGAGTGTAGGAAACTGGATCTACTGGCCATGAAATTCTATTCTACTGCTGCCCTCTCCTTCAGAATCACTAATTATGATGCCCACATAGCCATGTATCAACAGAACTTCTGAACGAGGATGACCCTTTTTTTTAGCAAAAAAAGTTCTTTGAGGATGATAAGCAGTTGGCAGGGGCATTGCAGATGGAGACCTGCAGCTTAGCCATTCAGGAACTGAACACTGCACAGCACGTGCCTTGCTGCAGAAGAAAGACACTGGCGGGGGCTATCATGCTACAGAGATGTGTGTGGTTGCATTCATCTGGATTATCAAATCAAGCACAAATGACTATAGAGGATGCAGATGGCCTTTTTAACAAGTAGATGGACATTGGAGTATATACATAAAACAAATACTACTGCAAGAAAGTTTGGATTCCAGCCTGAAGACCACTTGTTGTGATCCCATTACAGATGATCTAGACCAGTGGTTCTCAACCTGTGGGTCCCCAGATGTTCGTGGACTTCGGCTCCCAGAAGCCCCAGCCACTATGGTCAATGCTCAGGGCTTCTGGGAGCCAAAGTCCATGAACATCTGGGGACCCACAGGTTGAGAACCACTGATCTAGACAATCCTCAGGCCCAAAGCAGTTGTTCAGCCTTACAACTTCGAGATGTTTGAGATCGTCAGCGCTCTCTCTCTCTCTCTCTCTCTCTCTCTCTTTTCTTTGCTGAAGTCTTCAACTGCTGCCAAATACCACCTGCAATAGTACTGTAAGAAGTTTGATGACCAAGACAAGCAATGTGTTTGACTTCTCTGTTGGCACTTTACCGCCATCTGTCCTCTCTTCAACAACAGACTACAAGTTTACTGCTATGGCCGGGCTGCTAAAACATGGGACACATGGGTTCTATCCCCTTTGGGAATAGTCCACATTACTTCCCCATCCAGTGCACTTCTTGAGGAGGTGTCTGTCAGGAATCTCTCCCTGCTGAGCCACAGCCAGCAAGGGAGGAGGGAGGTCAGGAAGAGTCCGAATATACCAAACACCAGGAAAACACAAGCCGAGTCAGGTCAAGGTCCAGTCCAAAAGTTCAGGAGGCAGAGATCCATCCGGAGGGCTTCAGGGAGCAGTAGACATGAAGGTTGTGAAGGCTTGCTAGTAATTTGTTGCATGCAAAGAGCAGCCATGCTGGCAGACTTAAATAGCCACTGTGAGCAGGTGCTGCTTGTTATTGTTTCCTCAACCTAGTCCATGCAGCCTCCCTCTGAGCAGCCCATTTCAGCCTTCTTCGGCCCATTTCAGCCTTCGTGATTGAGGACTGATGGACACAGGTGGCTGCCACTCTTCTGCATCACTGCTGGTTCGCTCTCTTTCATGAGCTGGCTGGGGCAACTCTGTCTCTGATCTTCCAGTGCAGGGGATGTTCGCAGGTTGACTTACTCACTGGCACAGTCCTCGGCACAGTCAGTTGCTCCTCAATCTCAGAGGCATCATCTATCCCACTCACTGGCTTGGCCCCATGCACAATCAGTTGCTCCTCAATCACAGCAGCAGCATCTATCACAGTGCCGTCAAAGCCATTCCCACTCCATCTATCCAGTGGCGAGAGGGTTTCTCCTATGTAGTCATGTCCAAGAAAGATGATGGTTTCTATCACATCCTGGATCTGAGGGACATCAACTTTTACATCCAGACCATGCATTTCGAGATGGTCACTTTCAGTACCATCATGTGTCCGTTGCAGTAGGGATATTGGGTTATGATGTCAGATTTAAAGGACAAGTACTTTTGAATCACAATCCAGCCATCACACTGGCATTTTCTCTGTTTTCACTTTAGGAAGAAGGGCCTGTCTTTTCTTCCTCCTTCCCTTTGGACTTCTAACTGCACCTCATACTTTTTTATGAAGTGCATGCTGATGGCAGCTGCCTGACGCAGGCAACATTGTCATAGTATTCCCTTACGTTGACAACTGGCTCCTTGTTGCCCATTCCAGGTCCTGACATTCCCACCTCCTGTAGTCTCCCGTTTGTGTGGGTCGCAGAGATCATGAAGATGAAGGATGGCTTGCTTCTCTGTAAGCTTAGTATTCAAGTGGACATCTGTGAATTCACACAATGCCCACCCTTCCTCCCTTCTGTGTATCATGCCTTCTGCTTAGCTCCTTTGCTCTGCTTTGGCATCCAGGGATCTGAGAGTTTGAGTGGAAATCGAACTGGTCACTTGAACCAGAGGGAGAGGGGATATTGCCAAAATGTTTACATGATAGCTTTAGAAGTTCCAGCAGGTGAGCTGTGCAAGTGCAGTGAGCCCATTTGTGTAAGTTCATAGTTGCAGGTAGGCAAGCCGGATTGGAGACCACTCACAAATATCAGACTCTACAGGCTATATATTTCAGAGCAGAACTACCAAAACTACCTCTGAGTATTCCTTGCCTAAGAAAATCCTATGAAATGAATTGGGTCGCCATAAATTGAAAGGGATATAGAGAAGAGACAAAGGGTGTTAAAAAAGATGATTTTATTTTTCCAGTGAGTCGACTGCATTTTGGCTTAGATGACTTGTTGATTTTACGTATAAAATTGTGTATTTTATGGCTGTATGCAGAAGATAATTATTCTGCTGGTTTTCCCAGGGATGCAGTTTGTTAAGTCAAAGACTACATTGGATTAAAGCAAGGTTGTGCAACTGGGGTACATGCAGCCTCTGACTGCTGCTTGTGCATCCTTGGAACTGGTGAAAACCCATCCTGTTCAGTTGAGCAGTGGAGAAAAAGCACTCGTTTCCTTTCTTCCTAGCTGTTTCATAGCTACTTCCAGAAGTAGTAGATAAAGAGTGAAACTTGTGTGTATTTCTGTGCGTGTGGAGGGATGTATAAGCATGTGCCTATATATGACCCTCAGTCAGCAGTGGATGTAGCCCGTGGGCCCAAAGAATTCTGTGTCACTTGGATTAGAACCTTATAGAAGCAGTATATATACAGTTTAATTGATTAAATGAATAAATGTGAAAACTAATTCTTAGACAATGTGTTGCCAACTGTTCACCATGAACATTAAATATCTATAGCAAAAGTTTGTTTTTTTTTACAATTAGGTTAAGCTGTTTTTATTTAGGAAATGTGACAAATGGTGTATGCATTAAGGTTTGTGTTGGTGAGCAGTATATCTAAGATAAGCTAGCCTTCAGATTTTCAGTGAAAACTGTTATAAAGTTTCAACAGACATTTAATAATAGTGAAAGAGAAAATCTGAAGGAAAGAAGTTTCCCTTATGTTTTGAGTCAGGATTGCAATCTCACTTCTGTGAACAGGCTTTCCAGTCAGTGTTTTCCAGTGGCCATAACCTGCTCCCTTCCCCCAATCCATTCTTGCTCATTAAAGGTTATTTCCGTAACAGGATGGTATCTAACACATAGGTCTGCAGCAGAGGACAACAGTGGAGTTTCAATTTGTGTTAAAACAATCATTTCTGAGACACACGCAGGCCTGTAGGGGACAACTTCACCACTGATATTGTGTGCTGAAAATACTTGATCTCACATACTTAAGACTTTTGTGAAAATATGTATATACAGACCTGCTTGATGAGAACCAGATCACTTACGAATTGTAACTTTGGTGAGAATAGTATGCAAATCTATAAGCAATGTAATTAGCTCAAACTTGTTGCTAAATGGTTAGCTATTTTTATTTTAAAATAATACTGTGTCTCCTTGTGACTAGGGGTAAGTTAACAAAGCATTATTTTCACTTGTTTGCAGAGTAGAGTTGTCATAGATGATTCATACCATAGCAATCCAAGTTGTGATCTGTCAGGGTTAGTGACAGAACCAAATCTTTCAGGGCGTTCACACACTTTAACCTTCTCTTCAAATGAGGTGAGTTTCAGTGTGTCTATATGTATTGTTGGTGTCCCCATCAGACTTCATTCTGCCATTTAAATTTGTTTAAAATGAAACGGTAGGTTATTACACACCTTGAATATTGTTATAATATTTAAAAACATTCCCATAAAGGATCCAAGTGTGAAGACACTATTAGTCCCTTAATAATTCTTAGTTTAATGTATTCATTGTTGACTGTCTTCATTAAACATATTGTCCATAATTTGCTAACATATTTTGTAAATATGCTTTGAATTTTAAACTACAGGAATTCTCATCAGAGTCAACAGAATGTATTATATACTACATTTCTGTGTATTTACTATTTTAATTGTGTATTCAGATGTAGAGATCATTTGTATTGAACAAAAGTTAATGTTTAGATGACTAGTATAAAAGTTTCTTTTAGGGTAATTTGAACACCCAAAGCTATTGCCAAAATGTTTATCATTTAAAGCGTTTTAATTAAATGGATAAATGTTTAAAAAAGAAATGTGCAGTTAAAAAATCTGTCCTTTGGATAAACTGATGATTATGTAACTGAAGAAAAAATGTATTTTGTAGATCAGTTAAATTTTAATTGCAACAGAAGACAACTTATTAATGAATTTTTAAAAGACAGCAACCTGTACCGTTACTTTTATGAACGTACTGATAGGATATGTGAATGGCATGTGTGGTGACAACAGAATAGAGAGATCTTACTGCTAAATAGATTTCTTCAGTCTTTGGATTTGTTGTATGTTCAGTTATTGTTGAAATTGTTCTAGATCCTTTATGCAGTTAGTCCTTTATGGGGAAGATCTAAATTGGGTCTGCCAAATCTGTGGAGAATTCATTGAGGAGGTTTTTGTGATGCAAGCTATGTTAGGTGCTTTAATAACTTATCTTTTTATGAAAACTGCTCTGTACCTGAAAGTTTAGACAAGTAGTGCTCCTTCTATCTTTCTCCTGATGGTTTTAATGATTTTGCAATCAAGGCAGCAGGATGGTGTGCTGATGCTTTATGCCCTGTCTTACATGAGGGTTATTTGAATTATTTCTCAAGGATTCCATATTGTGACCTGTTAGTATGTACTGGGATAAGTATGTCTACCCTTCAGTTGTTTTCCTTTCTAATTCTCAGAATAGTTTTGTGCAGTTCAAGTCTCATTTTTCCAACTTTGATTTTATATTTTCACCAGCTGCCTGCTTGCTTTTGCCTTACACTTTGCTCCTTTTTTCTGTTCTTTTACCTGCCATTCTTATTCTTATTTTCTCTTATCTTTTGCCATGATGCTGGCAGGGAAAGTCACAAAAAAACTCTAATCCTCCCATGACACCTTTGCCCCAACTGAGACAACCTTCACTAGAAGAGTATTACAGCATGTAAACCTATATGGTATGCAGATACTTCCTTCTCTGTAGCAGTCTCCTTCAGGTGAGAAAGAGAATGGCACATAGATTACTTACTATGAAGGCTTGTTCAAGTCTGATGTGTGAGAGACCTTCATGTCCATCTTGCCGGTAGCTGCAGTCCCCACTGACAGCCCTCACTTTGTACAGTAGAGTTCTCTGTCCTTCCGTGGCTCTTTGTGTCATGTGAGGACAGGAGAGATGGCAGGCCTACCTAGATCTCTACATTCATCTCCTCTCTGCTAGAGTTTCTGTGCCCCTTTTTCTCTGGCTTTGTCATGAAATAGAATAGATGAATGTAGTTAGAAATCTCAGTATACTGTGTACTAAAGATTATGCCTTGTGATCCTTGCATTTCCTGGGTATTACTAGGAAGACTGTTCCACAGCAAACCCAAGGGGACCTTCATAATAAAATAACCAGTGTACCGTTTTCTCTTAGCAAGAGCCAGCATAGTGTAGTGTTTCAGTTTCAGTGTTGAACTAGGACCCTGGGAGACCAGGGTTTAAATCCTTGCTCAGCCATGGAAACCCACTGGGTGATGTTGGGCAAGTCATGCTTAGCCTCAGAGAAGGGGAAAAGCAACTCCCCTCTGAATAAATTCTGCCAAGAAAACCCCGTGATAGGCTCACCATAGTTCAGCCATGACTCGAAGGCACACAAAAACAACAACAAGAACTTTTCTGGAATCTGCCTTAGGTACCATTCTGTGATAAAGGTGGCATATAAATACAATAAATAAAATAACCATTCTCGGGCTGACAGGAGGACCAATCCACCACGCATGGGACTTGGTCCTTGCGCCAGTTGAGGGAGGAGTCTTTCCCCAGCTGTTGCCGTTAAACGTTTATAAGAAACGACTCCCTGTCCCTCTCTCTTCAGTTAATTTCTCTCCTGCGGTACAGTTAGACGCGTTTTAGTCCCTCTCTCAGGATAATTGGAGAAAAAGACAAAAAAAGAGAAAGCTTTTAAATTCCCTAACAGTAGGAAAGAAAAAAGAAAGCAATAATGGCAGAGGAAGTGAACCTTTTAGCGCCAGGGAATTGGGGGGGGTCACTACGAAACCCCGGGCCGTTATAAGACCGCCTCACGGCAGGCTTCGGACAAAGGAGCTGGAGGATCAATGCAGATAAGGGAGCATCGTATTTCGGAGGAAAAACGTGCCCCAGATCTCCAGCGTTTTTTCCTCTCATCTAGTGAGAGTGAGATGGACGAGACTAAGTTGGATAAATGAAAAGACCCGTCGGAAAAAAAGCCCGCCGGGAAAAAACACCGAAAAAAAGGGGAAAAGCAAGGATTTGGTAAAAAAGGGTACAAAAGCCCACGCAGCTACTAAGCAACTCCCCCAGAAGGGGCCCCCCCCTTTTGGGAAATAAACACTCCAAGATGGCGTCGGAGGGTTCTGCCACACCTTCAGGCACGGCGGCAGCCATTTTGAGTGTGGCCCCCTGCCGAAAACTTCAGAAAAATTAAAGCGACAGCAGCAGAGATAGGCAGGGCTGTCACACCGCAGAGTCAGGAAAGCGGTGGACCCGGGCCCCAGACCGCATTAGCGGCTGACGGTGGGTCATGGAGTTTGGAGATGAGGCGATTCATTGAGGGATGGCTATGAACGCGCCAAAAATAGAGCTGGCTCACAGCAGTTGCCAGAACGGGAAACGCTGGGGGGAACAGCACATAAACAGACCTGGTCTGACTGACTCCGTCCGTTCCGACATTCAGTTAATGATTAAGGAAACAGTGTCATCTCAAATTCATGAAGTTATGGGGCAGTATTTTCCAGCACGTCACACCTCTCCAAGGAGGTTGGTGGACAGGGCGGAGTATACCCACCACAGCTCAACATTGCAAGATGAGTCAAGCCAAACTGCGATGACTCAAAATTATAACTCATATGACATTCATAGGGATAAAGAGAATAAAACTTTGAACCCAGTCAAAAAAAAAAGGGGAAATTTATGACGGGATTTCTCATTTGGCCATAGGAGCAAAGAATAATTCTTCTAGAGGAAAGGGTGCAATACAAATGACATGGAACTATTCAGCGGAGGAGCACACTACAGGGAGTGACATAAATTATATGGATGAGGACATAGAGGAAGAAGAAGCAGACATAGAGGACTCAGAGAAAATGTTTTCTGAGGACGAGGAAGGGAGCTGGATTCAAATAGAATGTTTGAACCGGAATCATTCAAAAGCCTATTTAAGAGGGTACTAGACTTTAGGTCTGCACAGTGATAAGGCAGATAGAGACAGTGAAACAAAGCCCGGGGAGCCTTACCATCAGTGAAAAAAGGAAGAAAGAGAATAAAAATTAGAATTCCCCTCTGCCTGAACTTTTCAAAGAAATGATCATGGCAGAATGGAATACGCAGAGCAATATCAGAAAGGGAGTAGCACAAACAAATAGGCTATATGCATTTAGGGAAGCTGACGTTAAATTGCTCAAGGTCCCTCCCGTGGACAGGCCCATTGGGGGTTTAGTGTCAGGTGCGATTATCCCCAAAAAGAGGGAGACACGCAGCTGAGGGAAATGGACGAGCGTAGAGCAGAGCCTGCCTTCGAAGGCGCATGAAGCAGCACCCAAACATAATTAGAGCTTCCTCTGCAGCATCAATGGTGGCTAGAGCAGCAGTGCTTTGGTCTCAAGAGATTTTAGAGACTCAGGATTTCTCAGAGAGAAAAAGGAAGGCTGTGGAGCGGTTGCAGAAAGCCCAAAATACATTGCAGATGCAGGATGGATGCAACAGTGTATGCAGAAAAAAACCAAACCCCGGGGACGGGGAAGACGATCACTATGGCTTAGACATTGGGATGCGGATCAGAAGTCAAGGGGAATTTAGCTTTCGCCCCTTTTATCGGGGTAATACTATTTGGCCCTAAGGCTTTAGAGAACATCTTAGTAGAGACTAAAGAAAAAGAAAAAGTCATGCCGACCCTTAAAAAAAGGAAGGGAGAAAGAAAAGGCTATAGGCACCCCAACCCACCCCTTTCAGGAAGTAGGAATTACAACTACTCGGGGAAAATACCCAGACTGCAGGTCGGGTAGATTCCAGTGGAATAGACCAAGGCCACAAGGTACGAGGCAATACGGGGGATAATAGGCAAGGTCAAAGGGGGGAAGTTTGGGGAACGAATCCCAAGCGAGGAAAGCAACAGTACTACTACGAGAGGATGAAGGTGGGGGGAAGACTTCTGTCTTTAGGAAGCAAGTGGGCAGAAATAACATCAGATCAATGGGTGCTAAAGGTGGTAACGCAAGGCTACAAGATATTTTTCCACACTGCTCCAAGAGACAGATTTTCTTCCTTCCCCAGAACCAAAGGATCAGGAGAAACACAAGGTAGTGCTGCAGGAAATCATACATCTTTTGAACATAGGGGCCATAGAGCAAGTACCACCAGAGCAGATGATGACAGGGTTATATTCTGTTTTTTTTGGGGAAACCCAAGCCGAACGGAAAACACAGGCCAGTATTAAATCTCAGGTATCTCAACAAATTCATAGAATACAAGAAGTTCAAAATGGAAACATTGCAATCCATAAAGGACAACTTGGAAATTGGAGATTATTTGGCATCAATCGATCTCAAAGAGGCATACTTACATATTCCCATGTGCATGGAAGACAAGGGATACCTAGATTCAATTACAAAAACAGTCACTACCAGTTCAGAGCGTTACCGTTAGGCCTAGCATCGGCACCACGGGTGTTCACCAAGGTGTTAATTCCCCTGATTGCAACCCCTCAGAACGCAGGGGGTACAACTGTTTTCCCCCACCTAGACCACATCCTGGTAAAAGCAAGGTCAGAGGCCAGGTTACGACAGGATGTGTGGTTGACAATCCAAAATCTTTTCGGACTATGGCTTCTTACTCAACAAAGAAAAAGAGTGTACTAACTCCGACAAGAGAACTAAAAACATTTAGGAGCCCATATAAGTACAGTAAAGGGCATGATGTACCTTTCCCGGAAAGAGTCAAGACAGTAAAACAGGCAGCCCACAGGATAAGAAAAAACAAATATATGGACATAATGCGATTGGCACAGATACTGGGGACTTTGGTATCCACAACACAACTAGTTCAGTGGGAAACTACCATGTGAAGCCTCTACAGAGGTTGCTGATGTCACATCAGGCAGCACTTGCAAGGAAGAGACATTACACAGTAGAGATACCACGGGGGGGTTTGGTCCGACATGTGTTGGTGGCTGCAAACAAAGAACGTGGAATCGGGAGTTCCTTTCCAAGTGCAGAACATGGTGCACTTAACAACAGATGCCAGCCTGTACGGTTGGGGACACACTGCGAAGGTATGGCCATTCAGGGACGATGGACGGCAAAATCGCAGTCACCACAACATCAATTATCTGGAGTTGAAAGCCATTCGGGAGGGGACTTCAGGGATGTGCCCATCTGGTCAAGGGGCGTCATGATTAGTCTCAACAGAAAAACATGACAGCCAAAGCCTACGTATGCAAGCAGGGAGAACTGCATTCGAGGCAACTATGGAGCGAGGCAGATCGCCTATTCAAATGGGGAGAAAGACATATAAAGTCTATCACGGCGATACACCTGAGAGGCATTAAAAACCTGCAGGCGGACTACTTAAGCAGGAACTACTTACATCTGGGAGAATGGTCCCTCAATATGGATGTATTCCAGGAAATCAACAACAATTTTGGACCATTACGGATAGATTTGTTCGCTAGTGCGCAGAACACAAAACTAAGAAGATATTTTTCATTACCTGGAGACAGAGGTTCAGAAACATACCATGCATGCCCGGGGTCTTGGGGGCCAGGAATGCATTACGCGTTCCCACCGATAAGGATTATACAAAAGGTGTTAGGAAAAATTGGGCCCGGAAAAAGGGTTCGGTGGTGCTGATAGCTCCATTTTGGCCAAGGAGGCCTTGGTTTCCAATGCTGCTGCGGATGTCCCAAGGGCAACCTTGGAGATGTTTCAGGCCCGGGTTTGTTAATGCAGGGTCCGGGAAGTCATCCAGATCCTCAATGGCCCGAAGCTAACAGCATGGACTTTGAGCGGAAAACATCAGTAACAAAGGGTACACCGAGAAGGTGGTAAACACCATTCTTGGGTCTAGGCGTGAATCCACCCAAAGGATTTATGAAAGGACAAAAACTTTCCAGTCCTGGTGTTCAGGAAAGAGAATTTCATTGGAAGACATAGGGATTTCACAAATCTTAGATTTCTTACAGGATGGAATCGACAAGGGCCTAAGGCCTAACACATTAAAAAAAGGGGCGGCACTATCAGCAGTCCTATCAGAGAGGGGCACTTCTTTGTGAGGGCCCCCCACATATAAAAAGGTTTCTGAGGGGGGCAACCTTGCAATCCCGGTCCCAGTACACAGATTCCCTTCTTGGGGGCCTGAACCTGGTAATAAAGGCTAACGGTACCACCATTTAGCCGTTAAAGGAATCATCCCTAAGACTACTATCCTTTAAAAAAGCATTTTTGTTGGCGATAAAATCAGCAAGGAGGGTGTCAGAGCTGGCAGCGCTGTCAGTAAACGAAAAACTATGTGATTTACCATGACAAGCTAACGTTTAGGTTTGACCCCCAAAATTCAAACCCAAATGCTTGTCATCACACCAGAAACAAGAGATACACCTACCAACATTCTGCCCAAAGCCGGTCCATCAGTTAGAGAAGAAGCGGCATACTCTTGATGTTAGATGAGTAGTAAAGTTCTACATTAAGAAAATTAAAGAACTGAGAAAGACAGACGCACTGCTGATATCTTTAAAGATAAAACATTGGGGCAGCGGGCCAAATAAAACAGTGATAGCATCTTGGATCAAAATATGTATTTTATTAGTTATGACTACGCCAAAAACCCAAAACCCGCGAACGTGTGGGCGCATTCCCCGTTCCATGGCAACTTCAGGGCAATACCAACCACGTGCTCCTTGGAAGAGGTTTGCGAGGCAGCAGGGTGGAAGGAAGTATCTGCCTTTATTAGGCATTACAAGTTGGATAAATACAAGTTCAGCACAGGCGGCTTTCGGACGCAAGGTGCTACAGGCAGTGTTGGGGCCAGAAACCCCCCCAGGAAACAGCTTGGGGGGAAAGTCCCATGCGTGGGATTTGGCCTCCCGTCAGCCCGAGAATAGAAGTTGGTACTTACGTGAACGCTCATTCTGGGGTGACAGGAGGAACAATCCACGCCCACCACTGGGTTGAAGGATAGGAGTTTCATACAACTGTCACGCTAGGAAAGTAACTGAAGAGAGAGGGACAGGGGGGTCGTTTCTTATAAACGTTTAACGGCAACAGCTCGTGAAAGACTCCTGTGTCAGCTGGCGCGAGGACCAAGTCCCATGCGTGGTGGATTGTTCCTCCTGTCATCCCAGAATGAGCGTTCACGTAAGTACCAACTTCTCATTTTTCTCTCAGTAGCAAGAAAGACTATCTGGAACACATTTTTGGATCAAGGGGTGCCTTTTTTGCCACTAGAAACAAGAATGAATTAGGGTCTCTGTGATATTAGTGTGTAACATTTTAGGTTTTTTGACATTACTACCCGGCCCGAAAATGTTAACCAAAAAAGTGAGGTGAAGGGATTTTAGGGTGAGATTCAGTTAAATCCTGCTAACACAGCTACTTCTATAAAAGCGCCCTTCCCAGTCCATTCCAGATTGTTCATATACCTGCCACCTGGAAACTGACTTGAAAAGAAGTTTCTGCGTTGATGCCTATCAGTTGCTTATACATCATTTTATGTGTCATTTTAAAAACTTTTTTAATTTAACCCAGTGTAATTAGTAGTGGTTAATACTGTAGTTTCAGGTGGTCCAGAAAGTACAAAAAAAGTTGAAGAACTAGGATCTAGACAGTAGGAGTAGACTGAACTATTGATGTATCGCAAGAGGTATCCCACTTTCAAACTTAATTTATCAAATTTAACATAATAGACAGTTACTTCTTCAACACTGCTTCAAGTATCTGCAGTGAAAAATCAGAAGAAAAACTGTGACTGTATGTACAATCTTTTTCTTTTTTCTTTTTTAATATAATAAAAATGCACAATAGTGAACAGATACGATAAAAAAAATTAACAAATTCATCTGCATCAGGATAGTATAATTGCGGTGTTTGAAATTGGCAATCAATAAGTTTGTAATTCATCTATTTTTGTCTCTTTTGTCTCTTGAGTAAAGGTTCTTGTATGGCACACTAGATTATTTAGTACATACCCACATTTTCCTGTCCACAGATAATTTAATTTGATTGCAATGACAGAGACTAATGCAAGAGAGTCATTTAAATTTGAAGTGTACTTGTTTCCTACCTCATGGTAAATGCAAAGTAAAAACATATTCTTGCAGAAAGAGCACACAAACTGGAAAAGTAGTTTTATACTAGGTCACAAACCACTGTTTTCACTTAAGAAATGAGATGGATGTCTAATGGGAAAAAGTGTTGATTTGATACTACTCTTCCTTCATCTGTTACAAGCCTTTTATTTGTAGTGGAATTGATGGCTGCAACTTGCTGATGCTAGACTTTATGAATAGCATGCCACAAAGTTTAAAGGAAAACAAATACTCAACATAAAAGCCTGATTGATCATATTATGACAATTTCTTTTTTGAGAATGGACCATGTAGTTTTTATTATATGTTCTTGGATAAGAAATAAAACAGTCTTGTCTAAATTAAAGATTATATGCTAGCTTTAAAGAACCAAGAATCCAGGTTTTTTTTAGTGATCTTGAAAGTTGATGGAAGAGAAGATGGAAGCTAGTTTAATGAGACTCAGGGACAAACTGTGGTACTGTAGTAGAAGTTTAATACACATGTAACTGAAATGCTGAACTGTAATAACTGCCACAATTCTGTTGAATGATTTCATCTTCAGAAACAGCATGTGTCTAAAATCAGTCGATACAAAAGATGTTTGGCTAGTCTTTACTTAAAAAACTGATAGTATACTTCCCAGTAGTAGTGTAACATTTGTGGTTTCTTCTTTACGTCTGTCTAGTTTCAGCCATAAGCAGATTTTGCAGAGTAAAAAAATAAAATAAAAAGGGTAAAAAAATAAAATAAAAAATGGTAGAAATTGACTTTACTCCATGTGACTGAATAGAGAGCCCTTCGCCTAAATTACCAGATTCTGGCCTTCTAAATGTATTTTGTCAGTTTTCTGATATTTCTTCTGATTGATCATAAAATAATCATAGTTGAAAATTATCTTGCATTTAATGGAATCTTTTTCTTAACAGTGTCTAGGAGAAGAAATTACAGTTCTCCCTCCATATTCGTGGGTTTCACATTCGTGGATTTGATTATTCATGAGTCTGTAGACTCCCCCCCATTCTCCTCTTCCCCTTCCCTGGCAGGAGCAAGAGCTGCCACAGGATAGCCAAGGAGAGGGCTGCTGGCCTCCCTCCCAAAGGTGATCCTGTGCTGGACCTGCTCTGGCCCCACACGTTCTGCTGTGGGCGATCCCGGGGTGGGTTAGCTCAGTTCCCCCAATCGCCACCTGAATGGGACACTCACAATCTGAGCCTCCCTGAGACTTGCCCAGATCCCTGGCCTGCCTTCCAGACGGCTACTGCTGGAAAGGGCCTAACATGGCTTGTGATCGCCACCCAGAAGGGATGCCTGCAATCTGAGCAAAGTGGGAGAGGCTGCTCTGGCCTTGCATGCTTTGTTCAGATCGCTGGCCTCCCTTTCCAGGTGGTGATCGCAGGAGAGGGCCTAACCTGCCCTGCGATTGCCACCCAGAAAGGACACCCGCAATCTGAGCAAAGCAGGCGAGTCCACTCCGGCCTCACACTCTTTGTTCAGATCCCTGGACTCCCTTCCAGGCATCAAACACTGGAAAGGGCCTGACCTGATCCATGATCACTGCCTGGAAGGAACACTTCTGATCACCTCAGAGGGGTGGGGGAGATGGCTGATGGGAAGGAAAGATCTTCTGCTCCCCGTCCGCCATCTCCCCACCTGCAGCTCCGGACTCGATCGCCCCAGAGGGGTAGAGGAGATGACTGATAGGGAGGAAAGGTCTTTTACTCCCCGTCAGCCATCACCCCACCCGCAGCTCTGGATGCAATTGTCCCAGCAGGGTGGGGGGATGGCTGACAGGGAGGAAAAGATCTTTCCTTTCAGTCCACATCTCCCTGCTGGGAGCTCTCGGCACAATTGCCCAGCAGCAGAGCGGGGGAGGGAATGCAAAGGAGAGGAGTATTAGCTGTCTTCATCTCTCCTCCAGCAGCTCTGGGGGCAGTCAGCCCAGCCATGGTAGGTTACTCGCATTTTTTTCACTTTTGTGGGATTTCTGTGCACCTGTGCAAATGTGGGGGGCCTACTGTACTTCTCAGAGGTGTAGAAGTGTTTTGGTATTTTAATTCCTAGATATTACTAAAAATGTAGTTTTGTCTCTAAAGATCCACAGTATGTGCTAGGAGAGGGGACACACAAACTACACTCCCTCCAGCAAAAATTATTTTGATATAGGCATATTGTAATTTTATTATTTATTTGTTTGTTTGTTTGTTTGTTTATGTATGTATGTATATGTATTTGAATTAAAAACACATCAGTTGGAATTCACTAAGACAGTTACAAATGCATAACGTAGAGTTGCACATTTATGTCTGGTTCATATTCACCATCCCTACATATTCACTAGTATAGGGAATATGTAGGGCCCATGAAAGTCTGCCAGTCCCCACTTAGTGGGCAGCAGCCATTGCAATCAATGGGGTTCTGTTCCCCTGTTAATAGGAAAGCAGCTGACTGATGTTCCTATCCCTCCTCGCACAAGTGATTTCTACTACAAGGGGGAATTATGACAGGGACCTTGCTTCTGGCTGTCACACCAGAAATCACTGGGAGGGAGTGGGAACATCAGTCAGCTACTTCCTATCAGAAAGGAAACAGAGACCCCTGTCACTCACAGCAGCTGCTGCCCAGTGAGGGGAGAAAAAAAAACCTTCAGAGTTCACCCTTGTGAAAATCTCAAGGATTTTACACTTTAGAAAGGCTGGATAATTATTTACTGTATACTAAGTAGATACTGATTTCCTTGTTTTTTCTTGATCAGACTTCAGATGATGAGCCATCAACTACAGGGAAACAAAACCAGTGGCACAGTAGACCTATTTCTGAATGGACAAACCAGCAGGTATGCCATTGGCTAATGGGAATGAACATGGAGCAGTATATTGCAGAATTCACAGCCAAGAATATTGATGGACAACAGTTGATGCTGCTTGACAGTGATAAATTGAAGGTAAGCTTGATAAAGAACAATAGTATTTACCATATTTCCTGGCGTATTAGATGCACTGGTGTATAAGATGCACCCCACTTTTCAAGGGGCGTTTTTCAGGGAAAATATTTTTAGTGCTCTAGTGAGGCAAAATACATGAGAAAGGAGGAAAATGAAAAGAGTGCTGCACCAGGATTCCCCCACCCCCTCCTTTCCTGTTTTGCTTCAACAGGGAAAACTCCCAGCAGAGTCAAAATGCAGAGGGGAGGAATGAAAAGAGTGCTGCAATAGGCTTCCTCCACCCTCTCCTTTCCTGTTTTGCCTGGGCAGGGAGAACTCCTTTTGCTCCCCCTCCCTTCCTTATGCATTTGACATTACTGTATTTGCTGGTGTATAAGACACAGCCCATTTTCAGAGGGTGGTTTCAAGGGGAAAGGTGCATCTTATATGCAAGCAAATATGGTATTATGGTTGGCAACACAGGCTCTTGCCCAGGGCACAAGTAAATCCTGTTCATTCACTGCTTTTCACCTGGTATAAAGCTAATACTTCTCAAAAACAATTCCTAGCACGCAAATGTTTGGATCTATGTAGAGTACAGAAGTCTGATTAATTGTAATCTGTTGGGAGTTAAGAGTATCCCAGGGTGTTAGCTGTTTGAGGAAATTCTATGAAAGCTAAAGTTCTTGGGAATTAGTCTTTTTTTTTTTTTTAGCAGAGTTGCAGAAAAAGCATGTCCCAATCTCTGTGTGGCTTCCCTGAACTGGAGGCTGACTTGAAAGCAAAATAAGGTGGGCAGTTTCAGGTTCAAAACATGAAAGATTTACTAATAAATATTACAGTACATATGCATTGGAGAAACTAGTTCCTAACTAGGTAACACAAAAGGATTGGGGAAAATAGTAGCTTCATTCTTAACTCACCAACTTCTTGGTGGAGAGGCTATGATAACAGAGAGCAGGTGCTACAAGTGAGATTGCAAAGGAGAAAAAAGGGGCATGGCCTTTTGTGTAAGGCCAATGACAGACTCCAGGGCGTATCTTGGGTTGCATGGTTTGGATACCATAGCCAGTCGTTTTAAAAAACACAGAGCAGCAGTTGAAACTTTCGGCGAGAGGCCAGAGGGCTTTTACATGCAAAAGAAAATTAACTCTATGCTAGATAAGCCCCATTTGTCCTAGAACAAGGGGTGGGGATGGGGGAGAGAATGCCAGAATTTCCCAACATAATCCAGTGTTTAAAAAACAATTTAGGGGTTGGACAACACTCCTGCCCAAACAATCAACTTAGCTCTAGAACTTTCCAGCTGGTTCTGTTCAGATGCAAAACAGACCCATATGTGTGAACATGGAGAACCACAATTACAGATGAGCAACTTGTTCATCCCATGGCATGCCAAGTGAAATAGTGGAGAAAACCACAGCTTCTTAAACTACTATGGTGTTACCAGGAGCACATTTTGCACTTTTTCAAGCAGAAGGATGGCTTTTCCCACCACTGAGTCCAATTGGGCACCTGTAAACTGTAAACTATGTGGCTCTCAAATTGGATTACTTGGGGTATTTGGAGACCTAGGTGGGACAGAAGGGATGCAGTCATACGAAAGTTGGAATAGAGCACAGAGTTGGAATAGCCATGCATTTTGTGAAGGCACAAGGTACCATGGAGAGGCTGAATGGTAGCACGTTGAATTGGCAACACTTGCAAAGAATTGGAGGAATGGAAATGAAGGTAGTCATCTTGTGCACCATATAGAAATTCAGTTCTCAGATGTGCTAGATCAGATCCAATCCTTTTGGGGACAGTGAAGTACCTAAAATAGAACTTTTGAAGATGGAGCACAGATGGAAAGTGTTCTGTGGCCTCATTGGCTAGCCATGTCTCTGTTTCATCTCAGATGACTTTTGGTGGAATGATGGAGGGGGGCAAAGGACTCTGGATGGAAATAAGAGTGTTGAATTCAGTGGCATAGCCCAATTTAATGAGCTTGAAAACCCAGGAGTCTGTGTTAGGTCAATTCCTATGTTGAGCAGAAACAAGTCTGCTCGTCTCTGAAAGGAGGAAGAGATTTGATACTAGTGGTAGCAGCAAATTGAAGGCAGTGCTTGAAGTTGTTGCACTTTTTTTTTCCCTTGAAGGAGATCTTACATTTTTTTATGGAATATGAAAGAATATGAAAGAAACCCCATGACAAATTCTGGAATGCCAGTGAGGCAGGAGAGGATGCTTGCTTGTGGCACTTAGGATTATGGCCAGTGCTATAAGAGCTTTGGTGTAGAAATCTGTTGAAGTTGTGTATCAGTGCCATACTTATTTGCCAGAATGTGCACATTTGTTTGTTTACAGTCCAGCTTCTCATCATTGTGCACTTTCTGGTTACAATCCAACTGCTCAGCCATTGAAGTTTTGATGAAGCACCTGGCTGTGTCTCTTTTTAATCCTACATCTAGTGTTAAGCCAGCAGACCTAAATGAGGCATGATAGCTGAAAGGTGAGCTTCTAGCCCTGGCCGCAGTTATTACAGTTGGCAGCACGGTGACTTTCAGATGATGAGTGATGTTTGGCAGTGGCTCTGCAATCTGAGGCTTATACCTTAGTGTCACAGCAACTCACAACAGTGAGGCATGTTGCTGACTACAGTGCAAAATCTCTTGCTTTGACCATAGCCCTATGTCACCATGCCTGGCAGTGCTCTTTGGGTTTGTCTCACCAGGCCCAGGGGTACAATTGAGGACTTGCCATTTGATGAGTCAGGGTTGTTTCACTAAGACACTGATGACACGTTGGAACATAACCAGAAGATTATGGGCAAACCATTGCCCATAAGTTCAGTCTGCCTTATCAATCCTTCTGGTCCTCCAGGCCTAGATATTCTTGGTCAAGACACCCATCTAGATCCAAACAAGCCTACAGCCCAGTTCCATCAAAGTGCTCCAGAGCCTTTTTCTTGCCCTACCATCATCAAGGAAGTCTTCCATTCCATCCCATTACAGGTCCCACCTTTAGAGAGCAAGCATCACCTTTGACTTCTTCCAGGGCCTTCTTCCATCCACTCTCCCTTTTGATGACAGACTCTGTTCTTACCAACATGACCAGTTCTTGGTCCTCAACATCATTAACAGGGACTACACAATCAAATTCACCGAATATCCACCTACTGACGTAGTTTGCATTACTGCTTCTTCTATCTTTCTGTTGAAGGAGAAAGGTAACCTTCTCCAAAAAGGAGCCATCAAACCTGTGCCACTATTCTTCATCCCACGGGGGTTTTTCTCTCATTACTTCATCATTTCAAAGAAAGATGGTAGATTTCAACCTGTGAGGGACATGAATTTGTTCATCCATTCCAGGCATTTCCACATGGTCACCTTGAACTCTGTCCTGTGCTGAAAGAAGGAGACTGGTTTGCAACCTTTGACCACAAGAGACACTTATTTTCATATTGGGATCTGACTGCTGCATAGGCGCTACCTCTGTTTCACTGTAGGAAGGAAGACCTATCAATTTTACATCTTGCTTTTTGGACTGTTTACCACCCCTCACATCTTTATAAACTATATGGCAGTTGTGGCAGCTTGGTTGTGCAGCAAAGCATCATCTTCTTTCCATACATAGACGACTGGCTCCTTGATGCCCATTCCAGGTCTCACCTCTTTTCAGATATAGATCTTACCCTTCAGCTTCTTGACTACCTAGTTCTCATCATCAACTTCGACAAGTCCCACTTGCAGCTGTCCAGGACCATCCACTTCATTGAAGGAGTGCTCGACTCTCTGAATGAAAGAGTTTTCCTTCCTCAGAATCAATTTCACACTCCGTCGTTCTGTTTTTCACTGCCGCTCTTCCAGATGGATACCTGTCAAGCTCATTCAGGTCCTGCTCAGCCTTATGGCCTCCACAACCTTGTGATCCCAAACATTCACCTTCAGATGTGACCACTTCAGGCCTGGTTCCTCTCAGCTTTGGATGTCCTCATGGGCAGTCTTCATGTGACTGGCCATTCCAAGGGCAGTTCATCACTCTCTGGAATGGTGGCTTGATACAGTCAGTCTGCTAGCCAGAATATTCCTTCCTCCACATCAGCCCACAAGGTCTCTAATGACGGACATATCTATGATCTGTTGGGGTGCCCACATGGATTATCTTTCTATCAAGTGTCACCGAATGGACTGTGAAACCAGGCTCCATGCCAATGAACTTGAAATATTGGCAGTGGAGAAATCTCTCTTATGCTTTCAAGTCTCTGATACTGCACTGAGCAATTCAAGTAATATCAGACAACACAACAGTAGCCTATTATTTGAACAAGCAAGGCGCCACATGGTCAAAGACTCTGTACTTCACTCTTCAGATCTGGGACTGGTGCCTGGACAGAGACATCCTGCTCTCAGCAGTTCATATCCCAGGAGATGAGAACACCTTAGCAGATGCTCTCAGCAGATCACCAGATGCCACCAACGGAATCCCAGTGCTCTCCAATCCATGTTCCGCATTTGGGAGGCACAGGAGGTCAGTCTCTTCATATCACCTAAGAATGCACAGTGCACTACATTCTGCTCAAACTCTCAGAAAGACAAGGGATCACTAGCCGATGCATTCCTATATCATTTGGAGACTATGCCATGCATGCTTTTCCCTGTTCCGCCTCATCATGAGAGTCCTCTCCAAGCTGTCCAGAGACAGAACAAGCTGCATTCTGATAATTCCATGATGGCTGAGACGGCCATGATTCATGCATCTTCTCCACCTATCTTGTGGTGTTTAACTCAAGCTTCAGTTGAGACCAGATCTCCTGATTCTTTATGACAGTCACATTCTTCATCTTGAGAAGCTAATGGCATGGAGGATCCATCTTCTAGATTCCTTTTCAACGCCGCTCCATTGAATCCTAGCAACTGCTCTGAGGCCTTCTACTTGAAGATCCTACACTTACAAGTGGGGCAAGTTTCTCTCATTTTTGTCCACCCAACTCATACCTCCAGGTGTGGTCCAGATTCAGCATGTCTTAGACTTTCTGCTTTCTTTGTCTGAGAAAGGCCTCTCACTTTCATCCATCAAATGCTATGTTGTTGCTATATCCTGTCAGTTCCAGTTGGCAGGCAAGCCTTTTTGTTTCCAGTACCTTCTAGTTTAGCATTTCTTAAAGGGCTATAAGAACTTGTACTCTCCATACTCTCCATTTCATTCTCTTACTGCTCAATGGAATCTGGAGCTTGTCCTTTTATAGCTCTTCTAGAGACCAAACCAGTGATGACATGTGACATCCACCTCCTGATGTGGTAGACGGCCTTCCTGGTTGCAGTAGCATTGGCCAGGCAAGCTGGAGAGCTCTGTGCTCTCTATATCAATGTTCTCTACATTTTTTTATAATAATTTTATTAAATTTCACAAATAAAAAAAAAGATTCTTTAAGCTGTAGTTTTACATGAATTGTTTCTGATCTTCCACTCTGTTCTGGTCTTCATTTCTCGAAATTCACTCCACTTGTTACATTTATGTATCACAATACAATCTTTGTCTCAACTGTTTGAACATGCATTTCCCTCTCCCATACAATCATAATACAGTCATTCTCACTTATCAGTTCCCAGTGTCACTCCATTCTGCTTTTCTCTAATCGTCAAATTCCAGTATGTTCTCATTTCTCTACTTACCTCTTTTAAACTTCTGCTGTCTTCTCATATATATATTTTTAAGGCCTCCATCTTACAACCTAAAATCTTATAATTTCTAGAATATGTCGGTCAATGTATATCTGGCAGTCTGAGCTATTATTACTGCAACAGTCACTCATCTTCTTGCCCTGGCTTCCATTATATTAAAATGTCTTGTTTCCCACTTCTATACTTGCATCCTATTCAACCCCCTTCAGCCCTTCAACAGTATCACAGTGTTTATATTAATGACAGTATATCAATATATCAAGCAAGTACGTGAGCTTAATTGACATGCCAAAGTACAAATCCAGTTATGTAATTCAAAGCCCTGTGCTTAAATCCACCTCCCATTCCCCCCTCCCATCTGGCACTTTGCAGCCCGAAAACTCATTTCTGAAGATTCTCTGTATTCTATTCGCTGCTTAAATTCCAGGCTGCTCCATCCCTGGGAGTGAGTGTATTTTACTTGAATGGCTTCCATCACAGGCTCGGTTCTCTATCTACATTTTGACAAGGATAAAGTCATCCTCAGGCCAGACTTCTTTCTTCCATCCTAAGGTGTTTTCTGCTTTTCACCTTAACCAGGACATCATTCTACCTACATTCATGAATCCATCCTCAGAATTTGAATCCATCCTCAGAATTCAAATGGAAGCTTCACTGCCTGGATGTTAGAAGAGCACTGGCCTTCTACATTAACGGGACAGCTGACATTCGACAGTCTCAAAAGCTGTTTGTTACAAGTACAAGAAGGGACTACCAGTTTTTGCCTAGCGTCTCTCCAAATGGCGTCTTCCCTGATTCACCTGGCCTAAAACTAGCTGAGAAGGACCTTTCTGTCACTGTGTGTACTCATTCTACAGAAGGTGTGTCTATCACTTCCACCTTTCTGAATGGTCTTCCCTTGAAGGAAATTTGCAAGGCAGTACATGGTCTCAGGCCTTGACTTTTATTAAAGCAAGAGACTTGACTTGAGGTCAAGGGCTGATGCTGCCTCTGAGAGAGTAGTGTTGTACTCCTGTGTCACATGACTTACCTACCACCTGGGTCAGTCCCTTGCTAGTCTCTCATTTGTGCGAGTCACAGAGACCACAAAGAAGAAATAGATATTGCTCACCTGTAACTATGATTCTTTGAGTGCCTATCTGTGAACTCACACAACACCCACCCTTCCTCCCCACTTCTGTCATGCTTAGCCCCTGGGCTGCTGCTTTGATGGCCATGGAACTGAGGAATCTGAGCGGTAACATGGCAAGTCATACCAGTGGAGGAGGAGCTACCACCAAAACACTTGGATAACAGCTCTAAAAATTTCTCAGTGGTGCGCTGTGCAAATGCAGTAAACCCATTTGTGTTTACAGATGACTACTTGAAGAACCACAGTTACCTGTTCTTCTTTTTAAATGTTTCCTTAATACCTGTTGTGGTTTCTTCTTGAGGTATGTTGATAAAACGAGATGATGTCTATAGTCATTAATATAAACTAATAATAATATATCATCATCATCTAGCCTATATACCTGGCATTGCCCGAGATTTTATTTTCTCATAGGTAACACTTGTTAGAAATACCTTAGGAATTACATTACCTTACCTTAGGAGTTAGATGTGGTTGAAATAGACAGATTTGAGATTCTGTGTCTCTAATTCCCCAAACTGCCTTGTCCAGTATCTGTAACTTTTCCCCATATTCCCAAATCCAGTCTGCATTTAGAGTTGTTAACATACAGAGGTTGGGTTTCTGAGGGAATATACTGGTCGCCTCCTCCTCCTTGCTGGTAGGCCTCATCTCCATAGCAACCGGCCAGGCCCAGGAGCTCTCCAGCTGAGAATTCTAAAGTCCCCTCGCTGAACTGCAAACCACAGGATTCCACAGCCAGCCAATCTCATGAGGTCTTCTCGCCTGACAGAGCCAATCGTTATGGGGTCTTTGCCTGCCTGACACAGAGAAACAGACAAACTCACCAACAGACAAACTTTGACTTTTATATAGTAGTAATTAGACACTTTTCTTGTCTCAGTAAAGTTTAAATTTAACAGTTCCTGAATTTGGCTATGGGTGTTTGAATAGAACAAGCACAGTTTTCCTTTGGGACTGGCAAAGATTTTCAGTCTTTTGAGAGATTGAAAGGACTGGCAGTGGGGCCTGCCATGAAAAACATGCCACAACAAGACCAACATGTGAATAGTAGCTGGACAACTTACATATCCAGTAGAGTCAGCAATCTCTATCCGTAGATTCTGTATCCGCAGATTCTACCAATCATGGCTCAAAAATATTTTTTTAAAAAATCCAAAAACCAAACCCTTTGAGTTGTTCACTGTTTTATGTAAGGGACTTTATTTTACTACACCATTGTATGTAATGTGACTTGTGCATCCACAGATTTTGGTATCCGTAGGAGATCCTGGAACCAAACCCTAGCAGATACTAAGGCCCCACTGTACTGTTTTAAGACTGGTTCTGTCAGTGGAGGCTCTGAATGTTTAAGCTCCAATTTGAGACTTGTTGCCATGCAGACAACCCGTTCTGCTTGTCTGTTATAACTCTGTGGAAAACAGCATTGTTAGGTTGCCTACTGTTAGATCCACAGAGGAAGTAGAGGGATTATACAATGTGGACAGTGAAGATTTTGAATTGTTGTCATTCCCTGCCAATTCAGAGGACTTAATCGTTGGCATGAGAGGTTGCAGTGATTGCACAAATGGCATTACAGTCAGTCTTTTTGACCTGAGATGGAATATGACTTGAGGACTGTTCCAGTGTCTGCTCTGCCATAATTGTGCTGCACATTTTGTTCCTTTCCCAAGTAAAAAAGGTACTAGGAGTGTCCATCAGTGTGTGTTATCTTGCCCCTACACCGTGTTTACTTGTGGAAGTCCTTTGGGACCATGGGCCCTTGAATACCGGTACTTCCAATGCATGAAGTCTGAAAAGGCAAAAAGTAGAAAACCAGTGGTAACGCCCTGAAACAACAGAATAGATTTTTTTTTAAAAGAATAGAAAGTTGAAGAGAAAACAGCTGCTCAAAGTTTAGTGCCCAAAAGAGCATTAGAAGAATGTCCTACCAGTGCTGGTGCTGTGATGGATAGAAAAGAACTGTGTGAGTGAGAACACTGGGTGTACATAGTATGAGGAGAGAGGGGCAGGATTCCTGCCCAAATGCTCCTTAGTTCTAGAAAAATATGAGGTTAATCTGTTGGTGCAGAGTGACGTGCATATGTAAGTCACTGACACCATGAAGAACTTAAATTATGCACCCATTAAGGCTGCAGTCTTGCACAGTTGTTATTGTGTGCCTTAAAGGTGTTTCTGATTTACAGCAACCCTAAGGCAAACCTATAATGGTATTTTCTTGACAAGATTTATTCAGAGGGGGTTTGCTTTTGTCTTTCCCTGAGGCTGAGTCTTGCCCAAGGTCACCCAAGTGGGTTTCCATGACTGAGAAGGGATCAGAACCTGGTCTCCAGAGTCATAGTCCAGTACTTAGACCACTACACCATCCTGGCTCCTTGTCTTGCACAGTACTAAGGAATAATTCCCACTGGTCTTGATAAGATTTCTTGGGACATAAATTGTTTTAGGATTGGACTGTAAAGACTGGGTTTCTTACACTGACAGTACATTTGCAGGAATGTCTATCCAGAAGAACTAAGTCTGTTTCAGGCTTACAGGCTTATTCTCAGGCAAATGTGTATAGATTGCTGCCTAATTTTCTGTGGCATAAAGCACACTCATTTTAAAAATTCTATATTGGTAGAAAAAGAGGGAGTTTTGAAAAGTATAGAATGTTTATATGTTCAAAAACAGCTCAAAAATCTTTCCAGTCTTATCCTATGTTGCCATCTGCTGATTAAAAACTATACTACACTTTGCTAACTTGTTTTTAATATGCTGTGGTAGAACATGTACTTTTATCAACTGAGTTTGTAATAATTCCTGCTTCTAAGGAAATCAGAACAGTATTAGTGAAGTCCCATTTTTATGTATCTTTATAAATAGTCGAGTGCAGCTGGGTTGTCTTAAAAGGTGATAACTAACCCAAGTGTCCAGTGACATTGATGGCTGAGGAAGAATTTGAATCCAGATCTCTTCAGTGCAGGTCTAACACTTTCCTCTCCTGCACTGCTATAGGTGCATCCAAGTGCTTACTGGTGCATAAAATGATCTCTGATCCCCTCTCTCTGTGCCACAACGTAAATACAAGTACCCTCAGAGTTAACAAAACTTTGCATGCTGGTGGAAGAGGCTGCTGCTGTTTGGAAATGCAAGTCCAAAGCTGCAGTTGAATGCTTATTTGATGCTTTAGATATTAGCCTAGAATGCTACAGTAAGAATATTTTTGAAGTGATATATGTTTGGAAGAGAGTGGCTCCTATCCAAACAATTTAAAGTCCCTTTAGTTGGATGGAGACTTAGTTGTACTTAGAATAGATCCACTTGAATTGATTGGGCTTCAGTTTGGATCTGACTCGTAATTAGTGGAATTTAATTTAATTTAGGTGTGACCAACTTGTTCATTGATTTCTACCAATACAATGATGAGCTACTAAAGCTAATAGATTCACTACATGTGAAAGACTTCTCTATCATGACTGACTAAACCTAACCACAAACCAGCTTGTATATAGATAACATTTTCTTACAGTCCTAGGAACAAACACGGAAGTCCACTTAACACTAATCTTTCCGCACAGTTATGGCTTACGATTCGTCATAAAGAAAGCATGTGAACCATCGCTTTGTATCATTTGTTATAAGCATGGTGGAATCCCATTGAGGCCTTATGCTACTGTAACTGGAGGTTCATGCTAGTAGATCTACTTCTTATGATAATGCTGTGGGAGGCTTGCTTGGCAGCACAAGAGCTGCTTGATGGTGCCATGGCAAAGCTCTGCCTTCTGATCACTGACTGGGCATGGAGGTTGTGTCATGAAAGCTTCTTTTGAACCTGCTAGGCTATCCATCTCTATCCTACTCCATAAGCCCAAACTCTACCCAAGTATGCTGGCAGGATTTCTACCCTTAGCCAGTTTTATACAGCACTTTATCTAGTGTATTAGAATCATAGTAATTCTAAATATTGGTCCATATTCTACATTGTCTAGTTAGTTATACATATGTAACAAGTAACACCCCCGGTCCAGCCCCCTAACCTGCTTCACCAGGGATCAGCTGCACTGGTAAAGGAAGTCTGTTCTGCTAGTGATCAAGGCACAAATGAATGACATTCCACCACCACCCTGTCTCCAAAAAGTATGGCTGTGACAAGGAACTGTGACGGGGTCATGCTTGCTCACTGGTGGGAGGAGGTGGAGACTTCCTCTTCTTGCACCCCAGTCACCAGCAGGACAGACTTCCTTCACCCAATGTGGCTGATGCTTGGTAAAATAAGTTTAGGAAGTCATTTATAATCATGGCATAGTGCCACAATCATTACTCCATAGGGACAATGAATACAAAGCAATTACAGATGCATTACGTATCCATAACTGCAACACAGACTGCCAACCATAAGTATTAAGCAGCATTGTCTCATTTGATTTTGTAGTATTTGCAGAACGTCTTCTTGTGCTCATGTTCTTAAAAAAAACACCCTCTCTGTTAGCATATGTGCATGCTTGTATTTCTTCTATTTCTTCTTCGTGGCCTCTGTGCCCTCATACATTAGGAGCTTTCGTGCCTGCACAGTAGTGTTCAGAAAATTCTCCAGCTTAGTAGCTTGGCGGGAACCCCTCCCCCATGCCGGTACTGCGCATGCTTAGCCCGCCGAGCAGTGGTCAAAACCTCAGTTCTTTCTTGTCCGCCATAGCGAACGGAAGGTTCTCTTAGTGGCTTGTGCTTTCTTGGCTTTTTCATCTTGGCTTTTGACTCAGATTTCGATTTTTGGCTTACGGTTTTTGGATTTTGGACTGATTCCTGGTATTGGAACCCCCTTTTACCCGCTTTTCTTCTCTTTGGACTTTCTCTTTAGTCTATGTTGGCACTTTTTAAGAGTTGCGTCTCTTGCGGGCAGAAGGTCGCTTTATCAGACAGACACCGTGAGTGCCTTTTCTGTTTGGGCGAGGCCCATAACATTCAGGCCTGCCCTGTTTGCTGGCAGTTCACTCACCAAACCCTGCATAACCGCTCGGCGAGACTCAAGTCTCATTGTTGGGAAGAGTCCTTGCGAGCGCGGGAAACCCCCTGTGACTAGCATGGTGATGGCGGAAAAATTGACTCGCCCAGCGACCATTCCATCGGCGGTGTCGGCAGCTGCCGCTCCGTCCACTTCATCGGTACCAGGCTCAGTAGTGACGTTGAAGCTTCCGAGGATTCCGAAGCTATCGGCTCCTCCAACTCGCAAGGAACCTGCGGGCTCGCAGGCCTCGGCCTTCTCCAAGCCCTTGACACTGGCTCAAAGGAAGCGTCCTCCTACCCAGGACGTCGGAAAGGAGAAGGAGAAAAAGAAGAGAAGGAAGGAAAAGAGGCGCTCCCCTTCGAAGGAGCCTTGCCTCCCGACGCCTCCACCTACCCAGCTCACTAGGAATCCAGAAGAGCACTCGGACCACCAAGAGGTCCTCGAGGTGTCGGACGAGGAGCAGGCCGTGGAGGTCCTGCCCTCGGAACCGCCTGAGTTAATGGCTGCGGTTACCCCGCCGAGTCACCGTACATCGGTCAACCACCGGGAGGAGGTCATGGCCCGACATCGGCCTTTGCCCAGTCACTGGCCAGCCTCTAGACGGAGTGAGTCCCGCTCTCCCGAGCAGAGAGCCAGGCCTCCATCTCCCCACCATAGGGAGATGTGCCTTGAGAGAGTCCACTCTGGGGACTCAGTGTATATCTCCACCTCCTACCTCGGTAGGTATGGCCAAGAACACCTCTGGCGCGAGCACCCGGGGTCCTACTATTCGTACTCCCCGTCATACAGGGATAGGTACCACCTAGACGTACGGTACTGGTCACTACAGCACCGATCCCGCTTGCCCTCCAGGGAAGCCTACCCGCTCCGCTACGAGAGGCTGCCAAGCTGATCACCCTCTCACCGATCAGTCTCGCCGCGCCATTGGAGGTCTAGAGAGCCCTCACCCTGCTACAGGGCAGTGTCGCCTCCCCCGAGGACAACATCGACGGCAACGCGTGCTGTGCCTCAAGCCACCTTAGCACAAGCAACGCGGGCGACTACGTCGATGACACAGGCTGTTCACCGCCCTTGGCAGTGCCCGTCGAAGTCGTACTGATCCCGGCCACAACATTGTCCACAGTACCGGTGCTGTCGACTGCTCCAACAGTGACCTTGGTTCTCCCCCCTTCAAGCCATCTGCAGAGAAGTCAGTGGAGAGATCTCCGACCCCTTCTTCGGAGTTGTATGAGTCCGACTCTGACTCTGAGGACTCGACTCCGTCTTCCCATGAGTCACCTCCATTGGCTTTCAGGGAACTAGGACCACAGTCGGCACCGGAAGACGTTCGGCAGTTCCCCGCGATCCTTCTATGGATGGTCACGGCCCTCGGCCTGAAGGTTGCAGAACTGGCTCCAGCAGCGCACAATCCCGTCTTCCAGTACCTGGAGGCGCACCTGCCATCCACTGCACCGCTGCCTTTTCTGCCGACATTATTGGATGCCTTGAAACAACTGTGGGCAAAGCCAGCCTCAACTCAGCTGATTCCACACCGGCTTGAGCACCTCTACAAAACCCAAGGGGAAAACGCAGAGTTTCTCTTCATTCATCCGGTCCTGAACCCCATTGTAGTAGAATCGGCTCAGACCAAGGGTGGTAACAGAGCACACATGACCCGCCGGACCGTGAAGGCCGCAAGCTCGACACCTTTGGCAGGCGGTTTTACTCTGCCTCCTCTCTCGTCACCAGAACTCTGAACATGATGGCCTGTCTCGCGGCGTACCATCGTAACCTCCTGGACTGGCTCACCCCGCTCCTTGTGAATCTACCAGAGGACTCCTGCGCAACTGCCACACAGCTTTTCAACGAGGCTGTGGCGGTCTTGAACTAACAGATCGCCTCCTCGAGGCATGCTGTGGAGGCTACCTCAAGGGTGATGGTGGGTGCAGTTGCCCTTCAACGACACGTGTGGCTGCGTTCATCTGGGCTCCAGGAGGACAGCCACAAGAGGATCGAGGACCTCCCATGTGACGACCAGGGACTGTCCATACCTCAACGGATGAGGCTATGGACCACCTTGTCAAGGCCCGACTAACGGCCAAGAAGATGGGCATCAACCAACTGTCCCACTCTCACCGTAGCTTCGGTTCCCGGCCATCGTAGCGTAGGTCCTTCTCCTCCTCCACATAACAACCACGGTCCCCACAATCGACCGCGTCCCGGCCATTCACTTCATCTACTGCACGGAGACCTCTTCGAAGACGGCCATCTTCCTCTTCCAGGAAGTCTTCATCTGGGATGAAGTACCGGTTTTGATGTGTTGTGCAGGTCGCCACCGATACCAACCTTCACCTTCCCAGCAGCCCTAGAAGATCAGCCGACCCTGGCCAGGCACCTCACTGAGTGGCGGAAAGTCACTACGGACTCTTGGGTACTTACCATCGTCCGTCTTGGCTACGCCATAGAGTTCCAAGATATTCCACCGCGAGGAGTCTCTACTCCACCCCAGCCAGCTTGGTACTACTGGAAGAGATCTAGTCCCTTCTACAAAAGGGAGCAATCGAGGTACTTCTGTCCTCAGCCAAGACCACCGGCTTCTTCTCAAGGTACTTCACCGTACCGAAGATGGACGGTACCCTGCCGCCTATCCTGGACCTCAGAGGGGTGAATGTCTACATCCGCCCCAAGAAGTTCAAGATGGTCACGCTGCCCTCGATCCTGCCTTTCCTTTGACGAGGGGACTGGTTCGCCTCCATCGATCTTCTGGACACTTACTTCCACATCCCCATTCGTCCGCAGCACAGACGATACCTGAAGTTTGCGGTCGACGGCACCTGTTACCAATACAGGATGCTGTCATTTGGACACTCGACCGCGCCCAGGATGTTTACCAAGTGCATGACCCCCACGGTGTCATTCCTGCAGACAAAGGGCATCTCAAATTACCCCTACCTCGATGATTGGCTCTTGGTGGCATCCTGCAAACAGAAACTCTACAGGGACATACATCGGACACTTCTCACGTGTCTCGGACTCCGGGTCAACCCCAAGAAGTCCCATCTCGAACCCACGAGGGTTCTGGACTTCATCAGGGCGACCCTGGATGCAGTGTCGGCAAGGGCGTAACTACCGATGGACCGGGTGCAAACGCTTCATCGGGCAGCGTCTACCATTTTCCATGCCCCGACGGTAACAGCAAGGAGAATCCAACAACTCCTCGGGTACATGGCCTCGACAAACGCCATGACTTACCTCTCCAGGCTTCACGCATGACCGCCTCAGCACTGGTTTGTCCGGGTCTTTGATCTACTCTTGGACGACCAGGCACGCCGCTACCAGCTACCTTTAAAGGTGCGCCAGTCCCTGCTGTGGTGGCGGTCTTACAGTCATCTCCTGTCGGGCATGCCGTTCCGGGAGCAAAACCCAAAAGTCACGGTAACGACAGACACATCCCTCTACAGGTGGGGAGCGCACTGCGGCGACCTCAGAATCCACAGCCAGTGGGTCAGTCACGAGACTGTTCTCCACATCAATGCCCTCGAGCTCCTTGCCATCTCGAAAGCTCTATGAGCATTTCAACACCTGGTCACAGGCCGCACAGTGTTGATCTAACGGACAACATGACGGTGGTCTTCTATGTCAACAGGCAAGGAGGGACTCATTCAACCACTCTCCTCCACATCGTCCTCAACCTCTGGGATTGGTGCGTCTCGCTCTGGATCCATCCGGTGGTGGTTCACCTGGCTGGGCAGGAGAACACCACAGTGGACGCCCTCAGCAGGGACACCTCATGCCATCACGAGTGGTCCCTCTCCAGCGAGGCTTTCCAGATGGTTCGGGATCAATGGGGTGAGCCGACGATCGATCTCTTCGCCACCAGCCAGAACGTGAAGCGTCATCAGCACTGCTTGAGGGCCGGCCGTATTCGCCACTCCATCGGCGACGCCTTCTAGTTCCGGTGGAATGAGGGATTCCTCTACGTGTTCTCTCCATTCCCCCTCCTGGGCTGGGTGATATCGAAGATCCGAGCAGACATCGTTCTTGTGGCACCGTACTGGCCAAGGCAGCACTGGTTCGGCCCCCTGTTCGAGACCACCCGCGGACGGATTCTCCGGTTTCCAACGGTACCGGACCTGCTGTCACACTCCAACGGCCTAGTCCTCCACCTGGACCTGCCGCTCCTGGCCCTCCATGCCTGGCGGATATCGCCCTAGACGATCCCGTCATCGGCACGTCTTGACCACGGCCAGGAAAGACTCGACACACCGCAATTACCACTACAAGTGGCGGTGCTTCGTTGCCTTTGCGGAGGAACGACGAGAGCTGGTATCGCCTGTCAACCTGCCTACCATGCTCCACTTCCTCCTACACCTTTGGCAGCAGGGCTTGGCCTTCTTGTCCTTGAAGGTTTACCTCACCGCTGTCATGGCATACCAACCACCATGATCCCCATCGGCGGTTCTCTTCCGTCATGGTACCGTGAAGCAGTTTTTGAAGGGCCTGCAGCACCTCTACCCGCCGGTATTGCCGCCGCTACCGCTGTGATTGCTATCGCTGGTGCTATCGCAGCTGACTAGACCACCCTTTGAACCCATGGCGACTGCAGATGACAGGCTGCTCACCATGAAAACTGCCTTCTCGGTGTCACCTCTGCTAGGAGGACGGGAGAGCTGACAGCCCTGTGATCTGACGAGCCATACCTTGTCTTCCATAGGGACAGGGTGGTCCTTCGGCCTGACATTTCATTCCTGCCGAAGGTGGTGTCTAACTTCCACCTGAGTCAAGATATCATCTTGCCCACCTTTTACCCGGACCCGACTACACCTTTGGAGCGATCCCTTCACTCCTTGGATGTCCATCGGGCCTTGGCCTTCTACAAGGACAGGACTACCTCTTTCAGACAGACCCTGCACCTTTTTGTGTGCTATGGCAGGCGCCAAAGAGGCCACAAAGTTTCCACCCAACGTTTCTCTAAGTGGGTGGTCCAGACTATTTAGCTGGCCTACGAGCTTGCCAAGAAGCCTCTGCCAGCGTTCCTTCGGGCTCATTTCACCATCTGCAGCTCTCCTCCAGGGAGTCGACCTGCAGGAACTCTGCCGTGTGGCGACCTGGTCCCAGCCATCGACCTTCATGTGCCACTACAGGCTAGACTGCCGGTCCCGCCGAGATGCTCGGTTTGGACGTGCTGTGCTGGCTTCCATTCTTTAGGACCTGACCCACCATCCTACCAGTAAGCTACACAGTCTCCTAATGTATGAGGCACAGAGACCATGAAGAAGAAGAACAGGTTGCTTACCTGTAACTGTAGTTCTTCGAGTTGTCATCTGTGCCCTCATACATGCCCACCCAACCGTCCCCTCTTTTTCAGGTCACTTTTTTCTCAGCGGACCAAGAACTGAGGAGTGACCATTGCTCGGCAGGCTGAGCATGCACAGTACCGGCATGGGGAAGGGGTTCCCGCCAAGCTATCGAGCTCTAGAATCTCCCGAACGCTACCGCGCAGGCGCGAAATCTCCTAATGTATGAGGGCACAGATGACCACTCGAAGAACTACAGTTACAGGTAAGCAACCTGTTCATATTTGCATTTTATAGTTAGCAAGGCAAAATCAGTTTAAACAGTTTTGTTGTGCTGACTTTTAGTTAGAGTGTTCATACAGCTCTCATATTTTGAAGTAAATAGTTCTGCCTCCTACAATAAAAATTGCTTGGTGTTTGTTGCAAATACAGCTACTTTTTTGTGATTTAATTAAAAAAACAACTTTTCTTTTAAAGGCTCTAGGAATATCCAGTCAAAATGATCGGGCAACAATAAAGAAGAAAATTAAAGATATTAAAAAAGCACAAGAAAAACTAGAGAAACAGAAAGAAAAGTGTCAAAAGAAGGAGAAGGAAGTTCGGAGAAGTGGCAGAGTAGTAGCCACTGTAGAATCAAGCTGCTAAAGTGAGTCAAGTTATATAGAACTATGTACTTGGTGCAGTTTTAAGGGCTAAAGTGGAGCTATGCCAGTATAATGCTTCACTTTCTCTATTTTATCTGACTTTCCTTCAGCTTCAAGAAGTGTAATAATTGTATATTATTGTATAATTACGAATTTAGGAAGGAGGAAACAAGTTTTTCAGTGTAGACTTTTTTACCTCCAATTCCCATTCCTTCCTCATTTATATGATTCGTTAAATAAAATATTTTTAATTTTTTATATTTAGAGCATTAACTTGTACTAATGGACAGTAAATTAATTTTGTCATACATTAATGTGTGTATATACGTGCCTGACTGTTCCAGTTCCCTGAAGTGTGTCTATTGGAACTTGTATGTTCAGTTTCTGGACTTTAGAATCTGGCATAAACTACAAAATAATGTGGGGTGGTATCTAGTATAAAGAGACTATCAGGTCACTGTGTTCTGTTGGAGATAGTTTGCTGCCACTAGTGTATAGAGAATAATTAAGTTTTTAAAAGTAATAGAAAATTAATTTAATCGAATGTAATGAAGTGTTTAAAATACTGTATTTTCCAGAGTTCATTTTAAATTTCAAAACATATTGTAGTAATATAATTCATGACTTGCATCTTTTTTCTTTTCTAAAATAACACTATTTTCTGAGCTGCCAGGTATGTTGAAACAGGATTTCAAAATTTACCAATCAGTTTTATACACTTTTGTATGGAAGTTTTATAGTTCAAATGATGAATACGATCAGACTGTAATGCATACATTACATTTTCCTATGCGAGATTTTTGAGGACCAAAATTATATTTTTTCTAATTTTAAAATGCTGTTGGTCTTCCAGGCTTAAATAGATACCAGGATAGGCATAGCTGGAGAAAACGTGAGTGAAGCACTGGGTTTCTATATTGTACATAATTATTCTATAGATTATAAAAGTCTTCCTTTTCACAAGTAGCATTTGTTTTCTAAAATAGTGTAAAACATTGCCAACTGCTCTTGAAGTAACATCACTACATTAAAATGACATTTCTGAAAAATGAAATAAACTTCATTCAAAAAGAGAAACTTTGGAGTTTTTACTGTGCCTGTTACATGGAATATGAGTTAGTGGCATGCATTTTTGATAGAATGGTTTTGTAATAAAGGATTAAAACAACCAAGTGTAAGGATTAGAGTAATACATTCTGAGTATTTCCACAATAAATATTTGTTTATTGAAAGGACCTAATTTAGATTCAACTAACGATGAGGAAGAAAATGTATTAATATATTAGAAATATGCAACTTTTTGTGCAGTATTGTGCCAGAGGCCCCGTCACAATGAAATACAGTAAGTCAGGAAGATCACTGCTGAAGTAGCAAATAGCTCAGTGCAGTATAAAAGCGACTGAGCTAATGTCTTCATTTGGAGGCACTTTTTACACAGTCCTCTGCTAGATCAGAAACGTGTGTTCTTTAATCTAGCTGCTTCTTGAATAGACACACGTCATGCTGGTAGTCTAGACCAGTGTCCTCTTAGATTGTTTTGGAAGAATCTAAAGAAAATTACATGTAATTCAGTTCTCAAAATCTGAGGTGTTTTGTGTACTAGACTATGGAATGTTCAAGAAATTCAGTTGTTTCAGAAAGTTATGGTTCAGTTAGTTACAGAGAGAGTTGGGTAGGTGACTCTTCTTGCGAGAGTACCATTCGACATAGCCGTAGATCTTGGGAGTAAATTACTGCTATTTAGGTATTTTGAGTAAGGACTATATACATAGGGAGGGCAGCAACTACTCAGTCATCACTTTCTTGTCTGAAAAGTTAGGAGTCTGAAATGGGCAGCCTCTTGTATGCTGAAGGCTTTGGACATAAGCCAGAGCCCTGATTTTTCCAGGAACCTAATCTGTGTGGGGAACCTCCCTGCATTCACACTCATTTGATGACAGAGAGTGGAGCTAGCGCTTTCCCTTCCTTACATGTTTAATTAGCTCTTATTTAGAATACTTGAATAGGGTTATAATTGAAAAGCCGGAGACATTGGTAGCAGCCTCCCTGTATGACAGCAGATCCCAAGAAATGACATGAAGATGGTGATCCTTCTAATAATTCAGGTAATGTTAGAGAAATATTATGGAACAGTTTGATGCTCATTTCACGGCTTTGTTTCCATCTACTTGGACATGTTGGAAGAAGTGAAATTTGCTCACTTGTGCACTAAAAGCATTGTATTCCAATGCTAGGCTAATAAAGCTTGTGACTTTTGGTGGAATAAGTGTTTACACCTCAGATTCATAGACTAGAAATGTAGGTATTTTAAACATGTGTGTGACCGCCACTCTTATTTTTGTAAAAAAAATCTGATTTCTTTTAAGTTTAGAACAAATAGTTAAACTCCTAAAGCAGTACTGCTACTGCAAATATGCTACAGTCCATCTTCCCACATATTCTTTGTGTTGTTGAGAGGAGGACTTCATACATCCGGGTTTCTCCCATCACTGTCCAGAAACAAGTGGGAAGTACGGTATCATGAAGTATTGAGAAACCTAATGGAAAAACCTGGACTGGCTCCTCTGAGCTCAGCCATCTTAGTGTTCAGTTCTTTTTCCTGCCTGAGCCCAGAGCAGAGCTTTTTGACTTCTTGCTTGCTTGCTTAATTTATTTGTTTCTTTGTTTGTTTATTTGCTAGTGTCTTTTCAGGCTCCTTTTTATTCTCTCTGTTCCTCTTTTGTCTTCTGTTCCAATTTTTTTTTTTTGCTTCCTCAAAAAGGTTCTCTTTTTTCCTTTTCAATCTCTTCATCCTTTCTGTTATCCCCTCTTTTTTTATCTGCAATGGCTCCAGTGTGTGGAAAGAGTGATATGCCACTTGAAAAGAAGAGAAAGCCCACTCCAGACCATAAGTGTGCCAGAACAGCCCAGTTGACTTGGAGTTTTCTAACTGTGCGACAGCTTGATCTTAGAAAGGGCTCCTCTGCTGCTGAAGAGACTTCAGCAACAGTTAATTCCAACAGGGCCATTAGATGGAGGGTTGTTAGTTGTGGCTGGAACACACAACCTGCCAGAGTTAACCAGGGGAAAGGATTGTGGTCAGGTTGTTTCACCATTGCCCTATGGAGAGGGAAAGTTTAGTGAGATGTTCTCAATCCCATCTCCCCGTTTCAGCTCCAGTGATGCATTTCCCCTGTCCTGCCTGCCATTTGTGAACCGCTCATCTTTTCCTGTGCTTTTCACTGTAATGGGAGTGGTGATGCTGGCCACCATTTTCTCTGTGACTGTAGCACTCACCATTTTGAGTCAGGAGATCAACAAGGCTTCCCTTGCCCTTCTTGTTTCTCATTCCCATCAGTAGAATGAGGCTTTGAGGGCAGTGTGTTCAACCTTTTTCCAGCTTCCTCAGAAGATCTAGCTGTCCCATCTACCAGCTGCAGGCATGTGACAACTAGCATTGCCACTCGTCTCCTTCATTCTTTCCTCTGGGAATGAGAAATCACAAATGCAGCTATTTGAGCAGTTTGCTATTCTGCCCTACCCAACGAATTTTCCACATGAAAACAGTTTGAGGGAGGGCATCCATGAGCTGTTGAGGCAATTAAAATGACTGATTGAATCCCAGGCTATGTTCCATTTGAGATGTGCTGCAGAAGGATAATTTCCTTGTTTCTCTCAACCTTGCAAAAGCATATTTTCACATTCCTATTGCCCTGAGAAGCAGAACATTCCCCAGATTTTGTTCAGTTGCCATCATTACTAGTTTTGCGCTCTTCCCCTCAGGTTGGCCTCAGCCCCAAGGGTGTTTACCAATATGTAAGTGGCTTTGCAACCCACCTGAAACTGCAGGGGACTGATTTGTATCCCTGTTTGGATGATATCCTTCCATGGCACTGTGCAGGATCTCCACATAACCATGTCTCATCTGCAATCTCATACCTTCTTGATAAATAGAAAATTCAGCTGGGTCCATTCCAGACCATCAAACGTCTGGGGGCCCTAGTCAGTACCATCAAGATAATGATCTTTCTATCAAAGGAGAGGCAGCCCTACCTCCTGCCCAAGGCACAAAAGGTCCTGTCTCTTTGATGTTCTTGACTTGGCTCTTAGGCCTAATGATCTTTGTGATTTAAATAGTTCCTTGGACCATGTTTCATTCTAGACAGCTGAGTCAAGACATACAGTGGTTTTTTGTCAGGACAAATAGCAAAGGAAAAGCCTCTGTGATATCTTGTAGGGAGCAGCGCAGTCAACGTAAAAGGCTAATGCCTGCCTGATATATGTCTAAACTGAAGAGTGCACTCTTAGTCAGATATGAGGTTCTGCATGAATTTGGGGAGCACGATATCTTGGTTTAAATGAAATACTGACACAACCTTTTGAGGAAGGAAATGTTTGGCCAAAGGTCCACTTTGTCCTTGTGGAATCACAGATAAGGTTGATCTACACGAAGCACACAATGTTCTCCCACCCTTCTGGGAGAGGTTACTGCAGTTAGGGAGAGCATTTTCCAGGGAAGCAAACTACGATCACAAGATGCCACGAGCTCAAAGGACTTTCTGGAAAGCTGGAAGAGGAATAGCAGCAGATTTCATTTGGCAGTAGGCCCAGTCACAGATGGGTGCCAATATGTATATCCTTTCAGGAACTTCTTTAGTAAGAGGTCCAGAAAACAAGAAAGCTTGCCAAGGCACTGGAAATGCCATGAGACTACTGATAGCACTTGATGGAGTATCAAGACAAGCCCTTATCCAACAGTGAAACTAGAAAGCCAGGAACATGCATGGTCCCCACCTCCTTTGAAGAGAAATGTTTAGACTGAAAGAAGTCAGTAAACTCAACCCATTTATAATCATAGGAATGCCTCATAGACAGCTTGTGGGCTTCCTCAATTACACATCTTACCAAATCTGATAACAATGTCAGAGAAAAACCCTCCAGGATGTGAGCTTGAGGGTCTGCAGATACGAATGCCTCACCTTGTGCTCTTGGATAGTGAGAAAATCTGAATGGGATTGCAACTTCTCTTTGGAGAGGTAAATCAGGGAGGCAAACCACAGTATGGGCCACCATGGAATGATCAGAATGAACTTGGCCCTGTCCTGAGAAACCCTGGCGCTTATCCTCTTGATGAGGGAAAACAGAAGACACACATGACAGGCCCTCTCCAGCTGAACAGGAATACCTTGGCAAGATTGTCCCTTCATGCATAGACTGGAGCAGAATATCTTGCATTGCTTGTTTAGAGGAAACGTGAAGACATCTATGGTTAGTGTGCCCCAGTTCACAAAGATCACACAGAGAGTACCCAGGTGTAACTTCCATTCATGATAGGTAGCTGACTCATATCCACTAGGATTTTCTGTTCTCTGGGAAGATGAATAACTGAAACTCAGATCTTCCATGAAATGCACCAGTTCCAAAACAGAATCACCAGATGCAACAGGATGTCTGAGTGCCTCATTGCTTGTTCAGGTAGTGGACCACTGTGGCATTATTGAACACTACATGAATTGTTTTCCCATACAGAAACTTATTGTACACTTTCAGGGCCTTGATGACAACCACCATTTTGGGAACGTTGATCCAGAATGTTCTCTCTTCTGTGGAGCTCCGACCCCAGACTGTCAATCCCTCCAAATGTGCTCGCAACCCTCCAGAGATTTATCAGTGATACATACTACTGATGGCTACCGAGGTAAAAGTGGCATGCCCGCCTGCACATTGTGATGGTCCATCCATCACCTCAGGAAGTGATGAACAGTTCAAGGGTCACCAATATCTTGGCTTGAGAGTCAGTGAGAGGGTCAAAACTTGAGAGGAATCATGCTTGCAGAGGCCTCATCTTTAGCCTCATGTATAGGATTACTAAAGTTGTAGAGACCATGAAGCTTAGGAAGGCCTCTGTGTTTTGAGTACAGAACCTTCTTGTACAGAGACATTGAAGAATTGTCCTCTGAAGACCAAGATTTCTGTCTTCTGAAAGGAAGGCTGCCTGAGCTCAAGAGTCCAAAAAAACTTTGATAAATCTGGCCTGTTGTGATGGTTCTAAATGAGTGTTCTTGTAATTCACCAGTAGATTCAGAGCAGCTAGTAGTTTGAGCATGTAACATGTCTAGAAACATTCACTCATAAGTGCAAGCAACCAGAAGGCAGTTGTCAATGTACGGGAAAAGGATGTTAAGCTGATGCTGAAGCCAAGGAGCAACCACAGCTATGCACTTGGAGAACACATGGGGGGTAGTGCATAAGCCAACAGGTAGGATTTGAAAACAGTAGGCTCTTCTCCCCACAGCAAAACAGAAATCTTTTGTGGGATAGTCTGATAGCAATGTGGAAATACACATCTTTTAAGTCCAGAGTAGCAAACCAATTGTCCTTCTGCACCAGGGGAAGGATAGTATTGAGGGTGACTATCCTGAAGCAACTGGGCTGGATGTAAAAACTGACACCTCAAAGATCCAGGATGGAATATAGTCCACCATCCTTTTTTGAACATAATGAAACAGCAGAACAAGAACCCCTGATTCAGATAAGAGAGAGAATCAGGTTCTATAGCCCGTTTGAAGAACAAGTTCTGCATCTTGTCTTTGAGCATGGAAGAGGAAGGAGCAACCCAGGGAACTCTGGTAGGTGGAATCTTCCAGAATTCTATCCCCTTCTGAAGGTGCTGAGTACCCGCAAATCTGAGTTGATGGAGACTCAAGCATGATGGTACTTGCTGAGCCTGTTGCCAAAGGGTGGAATGATGTCTAGCATAGTGGTGGTGGAAACTATGTCAATAACAGGGCAATTGTCCAGGGAGAAGTCAAAGACACTACTTATTGAAATCTTGATGCCTCTAAAAACTGGATCATCTTGTACCTGGTAGTTGAGGAAGTCTTGCAAGATGGAGACTATAGACCACTCTGCTTTTGTTGATGACTTACAAGGGAGCTGTAAGTACCTCTGGCCCCTGAAGAGAACCTGTGGACCTGTGACCGGGAAACTTGCAACTGGTGTTGGAACTCAAATTTCCTCATTGTGGATCTCATTTTATTAATGTGTTCCAGCTTGTCAGTGGCAAAGTTAAATAGATCCCCTTCATCAATATGGAGGTCCTCTGTTGTTGTCTGTGCTTGTTGGGACAGACTCAATGACTGCAACCAAGCTTTGCTGCTACTGTCAGCCACAAGGTGAGCAGCAGCGATTTGTTGAGGGACTAGCCTGTGTGCCTCAGTTTGCAGCATACTTGCTACTTGCATGTCTTGCTTCAGAAGCTAATCAAGGCAAGGCAGAAGCTTTTCCCACAAGAATTATCAATATGTCCCCATGTGGGCATCATAATTTGCAATGTGAAAAAGGAGGGTTGAAGTGGAGTAATATTTGCACCCCGTGACATCTAATTTCTTTCTTTCCTTGTCTGCAGGAGTGCTATGTAACTTCTGTGACATCTGAGATTGAAGTGCAACTACAATTGCTGAGTTTGGCTTGGGATGTTGAACAGGCCATTCAAATACAAGTCTCAACAATTTTATACAAAACTTCAATCTTTTTAGATGTAGATGGAATCAAGGAAAGAGATGCCCACAAGTTCTTCGTAGCCTGTAGAAGGTAAGGCAGCAATGGACGCAAAGCCAGAGACATGGCCTGACTATTACCCCTTGGTATATCAGGTCCAGGACCATGGGTTTGGACTGCAGCACTTGCAAATTGAATGACCAGCCCATCCATAACATTTGATCCACAAAGGACCTTATATTGCCTGTAGGTGAGTCCAGGTCACATTCAGGTACTAAATCCACTGGAGATACATCTGCAGGCTCAACAGACAATTCTCAGGAGGAGTCTGAGGTATCCTCAGAAGCTGAAGAATCTGAAACTGAGATGAGTCAAGGCAGTCAATTCTGTGATGAAGCATACTCAGCACTGAAGAAGCTATACAAGATGGTGAAGATGGAGCCTGAGAAACTCAATGCTGTGCTGCATGAGATAAAGACTGTACTTGGGTTGCAGATCAAGCTGCAGGTAGAGACCTCAAATGCCTTTGTACAAAGGCTGACTGAATTGAGGCATGAGGCTACTCTCTGTCTCTGTCCAGTCACTGGAACACATTCGCCCTGGTCTGACAAGGGACAAGACAGAATCATGATGGGAACTGATATCTCACTCTCACCTACAGACAGAGAAGATTGTTCAGTGAATACTTGGGGAGCATTCTGAGAGGGAGCATCTCCATAAGCAAACACTTCAGAGCAACCCCCATACTGATCAGCCCAGTTTTATCAGCACCAACAGGGCTCAGGACAAAGTATGAAGTCAGGCTTTAGTAGCAGTCACTGAGGCCATATGAAGAGCTCTGTCCTCCACAATAGAGTCCTATGTCCTGAAAGCTTTTTCTCAATAGATCACTTTCAGCCTAGAGGTGCAGTTCCATCTGACCCGAGGGTAAATGCCTGGCAGTAAAAACAGGCACCAGCGTGCCCTTCTCCAAGGCAAAAGAGGCAGTTAGAATGTCTATCCTTTTCTGGTATTTTGGCTCTACAAGAATGCAGCGTTTAAATAATGCTGTAGAGGCCATTAATCGGTGAAGGGTCTAACAAAGCATGAGACTTCCTCAGCTGCAAATTCAGGATCTGTTCCACCATCTAGATGTGGCTTGGCCTAGGCTAGCCATATTGAGGTTGAACAGAGGGCATTAAAGCAATTTGGTTACTCCACCTCTGTTAATGCCACTCTTTTGTCTTCACATAGACAGTCTACTACTAAAATTTATGAGGCTGCTTGGAAAACCTTGGATGGTACAAGTCACACTCCCTCAGCTGTCATGAAATTTCCATTCCACATTTACTTGCCTTTCTTCAAGAAAACCTCGACCTAGGCCTTAGACCCAATTCTCTGAAGAGGCAAGCAGCTGTTTTATTCTCAGTTCTGTCCAACACTTGTGACTCTCCACTATCATCACATTCTGATGTACAGATGTTTCTCGCAAGGGGGTGACTCCTGTTTCTCCCGCAGTGAACCACCAGTATCCTTCCTGGAGTCTCTCCAGTTCTGCAATTGTTAACAAAACCACTTTTTGAGTCTCTCAAAAAAATTCTGTTAAAACTTCTCTCACTAAAAGTAATTTTTTAAAATTGGCCATTACCTCCGCTTGCCAGGTTTCGGAGCTCTCAGCCCTATCAGTGAGAGTACACCTTTGCATTTTTTACAACTATTTTAGTTTCCTGCATCCAGATCCTTCCTTTATACCTAAAGTTCTTTCTACCTTTCTTCTTTGTGGTCTCTGTGACTCACACACATGGGTTATCTGCGCCTGTGAAGTACTGTCTCAGAAACTTCTACAGCTATAGGCCTCTTTTGGACCTGGAATGATTGTGAGAGTCCGGAGGAATGAAGCCAAGAGTGACGGAGAGACACTGAGGAGGCGAAGGCCCTGGTTGAGGACCTGCCATTCAACTCCGCTGGGTTGCTCAACAGTGCTGCAGACAAAAAACTGGAGCACACACACAAGATGCACTCATCTGTAAAGAAATATGGCATGCAACCATCGATCCAGATCCAGAAATATTGTTATTGTTGTTACCAACTCTCCATCCACCACTCCTATAGTCCTTACCCACCCCAGTGACCCTCTCAGCCTCAACCAAGCCAGCCTTCTTGTTGACTACCTCAACGCCCACAGAAGGCTGTCTATAAGAAGAAGAAGAACATACCTAAATGTTGAATTTGACAGTTTCAAGGATGATCCTGACTTTTCTGCTGTTGATCTTATAAAATCGTCCTCTATAAGTCCACCTGCCACTGTATACATCAGAGTGGCCAAAACACCAGAGCCCTCCCTACACTGTCTGCTGGACCCATTCTTAGGGTCCTAGCTCAGAAAACACCTCGATATCTGGTCCTCGATCACTGCAGATGCCTGGGTCATCGACATCATGGCAAGAGGGTACATGATTGAGTTCTTTGTGAGGTCTCCAGTTGGGCGCATTCGCGTAATGCCTCCATCAGCTCCCCTCCTAGAAGAGATCCGTGCCCTTCGGAGGAAGGGCACCATAGAACCAATTCCCTTCTCTGCCCTTTGAAGGTTTCTTGTCCAAGTACTTCCTGGTTTCCAAGAAAGGAGGGGTTCGCTCTATTCTGGACCTATAGGGGGTAAACTGCTACATCAAACCCTGCAAATTTTGGATGGTGTCCCTCAAGTCCATTCTTCCCCCTCCTTCGGAAAGGAGACTGGTTCGCCACGCTGGATCTCAAAGACACATATTTTCATATTGCCATTCCAAGGAACCACAGGAAATTCCTTGCTTTCGTGATTGGCAAGAAGGTGTTCCGGTTTTGAGTGCTTCCTTTCGGCCAGAACACAGCTCCACGCATGTTCACCAAATGTATGGCAGTGGTAGCAGTGGCTCTCTGACAGCGCGGGGTCATCCTCTTCCCATATATAGACTGGCTAATTGTCTCCAGTTCCAAGTCACAACTCCTCCACAACCTTCAGCTGACTCTTCAACTTCTTCAGAAGTTGGGCCTCACGATCAACGTGGCCAAGTCACATCTTCACCCTACTCGCTGCATAAACTTAGGGGCAGTCCTTATCAACTTGCTCCCCCTCCACAAGACTGCGTCAATCAACTCTTCAAATCGATATCGAGCCTACAGAGGAATTGACGAACCTCCACTCGATTGATCCAGATCCTCCTGGGCCTTATGGCTTCAACGACGGCCATGGTCCCGCTTGCAAGCCTGTGCATGAGAACCCTGCAGAGCTGGTTCCTGAGTGGATCTGACTCCCTCCTCAACAGCCCACGTCGTCACCTCTTGGTCCCGAGACAAGTCCTTCAGTCCCTAATCTGGTGGAAACAGCCACGAAACATCCTAGCTGGAATGCCATTCCATCTTCCAGAACCTTCGATATCAATCACAGTGGATGCTTCCCTGGAGGGATGGGGAGCCCATTCTGGGGACTTAACAGTAAGGGGTCGATGGTCGAGCACGCTCAGCTCGCACCACATCAGTGCCCTCAAGATGCTGGCAGTCATCAAGGCACTTGCAGCCTTCAAGGATATACACACCAACCAGAGGGTGCAGGTCCTAACAGACAATACCACAGTCGCCTACTAAATAAACAAACAAGGTGGCATGCGGTTGTGGCCACTTCTAGTATTGACACTCCAGTTGTGGAACTGGTGTCTTCCTCGTCGGATCCACCCTGTGGCTCTCCATCCTCTGGGCATGGAGAACGCGACAGCAGACCATCTCAGTTGAACCCCAATGATATCTCACGAATGGAGACATGAGAATTCTGTTCTTCGGGAAGTGTTCGACATGTGGAAGACCCCGCTCATCGATCTCTTCGCTTCCCCGTCCAATGCCCAATGCCGCCTCTTTTGCTTGAGGAGCGGAATAGGACAGGGGTCCCTAGGAGACGTGTTTGTGTTCCACTGGACAGGCCCAACTGTCTACCTCTTTCCACCATTCCCTCTCATCACAAGGGCATTGGAAAAGATTTGCACAGATCAAGCCTTAGCAAGTCTAATCACACCATGGTGGCCGCGTCAAATGTGGTTTGTCCCGCTACTCCTGTTATTGAAGTCTCAGTATCAGAGGCTTCCACCAAGACTGGATTTGCTGACCTTGAATGAAGAGACCATTCACCATCTGGATGTCACTAGCCTCAAGCTTACAGCTTGGAATTTGCTCCGGTGACTTCTTTGCCCCCCACTGCTCGACGAATTGTGCAGGCGGCCCACAAACCATCAACAACCCATGCCTATTCCTGTAAGTTATCAAAGTTTATTGACTTCCTTCGACTTTATCAGCCTGGTATCAGCAGCTTCGATACCATGCACCTTCTGGAATTTCTTTCTTCGTTGGCAGAGAAGGGCCTTTCCCTCTCATCGATCTGGTGTTATTTGTCAGCAATTTTGTCTTGTCTGCAGCGTATGGGTAGACCCTCATGCTTTGCGAACCCACAGGTGTGGACATTTCTCAAAGGCTACAAGCTCCTGTACCCTTCAGTTCAACCTCTAGTTCCCGGCTGGAACCTTTCCTTATTGCTCTCTCAGCTGTCTAAGAGGCCCTTTGAGCCAATGGCCACGTGTGACATCAGACTGCTCTCATGGAAGACAGCCGTCCTTGTGGCCATCCCATCTGCATGGAGGGCTACTGAACTGTGTGCACTCCGGGCCGATCGTCCATACCTTTGTTTTCATAAAAACAAAGTAGTTCTCTGGCCTAATATCACTTTTTTGCCTAAAGTAGTCTCGGCCTTCCATCTTAATCAGGACATTGTCCTCCCAGCCTTTTTCCAGAACCCGTCCTCGGATCTGGAAAGATCTTTACGTGCGTTGGACGTTCGTCAAGCTTTGGTCTTCTATACTCAAAGGACTGCAGAATTTGGAACGTCTCAAAGACTGTTCCTTTGTTATTCTTCCACAAAGAAAGGACTGCCTGTGTCCTCACAAAGACTCTCTAAATGGGTGGCCTCAACAATTTGGCTTGCCTATGAACTGGTGAGGACGGCCCCTCCTCCTCAGATTAGGAGCCACATTACCAGGGCCCTCTCAGCCTCAGCAGCATTTCTGAGAGGTGTCCCACTGCAGGACATTTGCAAGGCAGCCATTTGGTCACAGCCCATGACTTTTATATCCCACTATAGAATTGACCAGCGTTTTTTTTTGCTGAGACTGCATTTAGGAGGGTGGTTTTGTTCTCCTCAATCCAGTGGTATCATTCATGTGGTCATTGTTACTCTTGTACATATTCTCTGGAACTATTGTGGCATATATTGTTGCTAACTTACCTTTTGCATTTGGTCTTGATAAATTTCAGCTTGTACCTGCCTAGCATTTCTTGGTGGTCTATATTCTCAACGACTGGTTTTTCTGGTTTCCACATAGCATTCCTGCCTCCTTGCACACAGCTTGCTAAGTCTCCCATGTGTGTGAGTCACAGAGACCATGAAGGACAGGTTGCATACCTGTAACTGGAGTTCTTTGAGTGGTCATCTGTGAACTCACACAATCCTGCCCAACCTCCCCTCTGCGTGCCATAGTTCCTTCCTGGCGCCAAATGTGATGCAGCAGTCAACTAACGGCATATAAGCACCAGGGTCCTTATATGCCCTGAGGGGAAGGGGCGGAGTTCCTGCCAAAATGCTAGGCCTAGAGCTCTAGAAGTTTCCGAGACAGTACTGCACAGGTGCAGATAATCCATGTGTGTGAGTTCACAGATGACCACTCGAAGCACTCTAGCTACAAGTATACAACCTGTCCTTCATATTACATAGGAACTTTAAATGTCATCCTTTCTGTCCTAACCCATCACAACCACAAGAGAAATTACACCACAACACTGATGTGCGTAGGGTGCTGAAAATTTATATTCATAGGATTAGTGCATTTAGGCACTGTGATTTCCTAGTTTTGTCATTTAATCCAGCCTCCTTGGGGCACAAAGTGCCTCACTTCACAATAGCTACTTGGATCAAGACATGCATCCTCATAGCTTATGATCTTGCTAAAATACCTCGAGCTTTGAATATTGTTGCCCATTCTACCAGAGCTGATGCCACTTACCACAGAATTCTCTTCTAATGCCCCTCTCAGTGACTTCTGTAGGGCTGTCACCTAGAGCAGAACTGTTACGTTCATTCGCACTGTAAGATTAAGTACAGATTGGCAAATGCCATCTTTAACAGAAGGGTGTTTTACGAAGTCATTAGAAAGTAGATGGCAGCCACTATCCTCCAGGGATCTTTTTGTGTGGAGGGCTTGGCTAAGTCACAGGAAGTGCAGATTCCTCCTCTCACCAACACAGAGAATGCCATATCAGTCACTTACTGTGAAGGTTCAATCTGTGTTGGTGAGAGGAGTCCATTTCTCCCTTTGTGACTGCCTAATTTTTCTCAGGGTGCAATAGTTTGCATATTTTTCTTTCTGCTTTCTGTCTGTTACTTTTCTTCAAGACAGTCTTTGTGGGCATGGCTTAAAAGTGAACTGAGCACTATGATGGCTGAGCTGGGTAGAGACAATTAATTTTTCATTAGATATCACAAGACTGTGATACTTCCTGCCTGTCTGTGGGTGGTGATAAGAGAAACCCAGGGTGTGTAGATTCCTCCTCTCAACAACCCAGAATGCACCTTCATGGTAAGTAATCAATGTGGCATTCCAACACCCCCATATACTTCAGGCTTCTACAATCAAGTGATAATAAAAAACTGAAACAGCAAAAATTAACCTCACAAACAATTAGAAGTCTGTTTTTATTTAAAAATGCTTACTTCATTGTTTCTTATAAAAATCACTGTAATCCATCTTGCAAACCAAAATTTTTTCACAGTAGAAGATTAAAATTTTAAATACAAAATGTTTTGTGTAACTTTCCATTTTACTCTTCTAGCTGCAAGCAAATTTTGAAACCCAGTTCTAGTACTAGCAGCAAGTGAATACCTATAAAGGTGCACTGTGAATTGAATTCTCTGCAATACTGTATTAATGGGATCAAACTTCAGAATAACAACAGATAAAGGCCTGGATTGGACTCTTGAGCTGCCCACCATAAACAGCTGTTACAGTTTTCCTTAGTTTTTCAGTAGCTGTTGTTGATATCTTGATCCAGGTAGGACAATATATATCTAAACATCAATGCAAATCTTAACTGACTTCATCTTGAGCCTGTCCATATTATTTTCAAACTTAAGGCTGCTCCTAATAGATGAGGACTAGAATTTTAATTATGAATTGTCTCTGAAACTGCAATTTCATTCAGGATGGTAAATCCATCCTCTCTTTTCCTTCACCTCAGACTGATTTTTTTGAGCATCAGATTAATGCATATAGCTGAACCTGGAATAAAGAGAATCTAACTATAGCAGTGCATACAACAGTAGCATGAGGAAAAAGAATGTAAGTACAGTACCAGTGAAGGAAGCAAGGTTTTGGAAAAAGAGGGGACTTGAAGCAGGCTGATTGTGTTTCCCTTCCCTTACCATTGCTACATGACAAACCAGTGCAGCCCTCACTGTAGTGTACCAAAAGGTTTCCAGCCTCTATTACTGATTCCACACATAGCTCTATTACTAGTGTGGCAAGATCTCATACAATAAAATGTATCCAAAAGTGTAAGAGTCTTATTACAGTTCCATTTCCCCTGCCCCACACCTAAACACATAATTTGGCACTGCTATCACTCTTCAAAGCATTTTTTTACCTAAAATTTTTAAGAGCACAGCTTAAGACATACTTTTGTGACCTATTAGAGTAGGCCCACTGATCTTAGGTAAGTGTTGCCTTGCCAAGTTTCTATTGATTCAGTGGGTCCACTCTAATGAAGAATAACAATAGTATTTGGGCCTGTATTTCATAAATTTCTTCTCCATTAGTGCAAACTAGTTGAAACTACATTCTTATTTCTGCATGTACATGTCAGGCATCAGTGATAAGTCAACCACTGCAATTATGGATCTAAATTAAAGCTAGTTAAAGTCATTTGTGAGCAGCAGGCCTGGAAGAAAAGAAGAGGAAGAGTTGCAAGGATCATCTCCATCTTAATTATCACATTGCTGGATATAGAAGTACTGTACCCAAGAAAGATTCACAGGACCTGAAATACTATGTTCATCGTATAACTGTCATATAGCAATGTGCCACAGCTTAATTAGTTGTATGGATTTGTAAGAGGGCCTGTAAATTTTATTTACCCTTTTACTGACTGAATTTCTTGCAAGCAACTACAATTCTGTAATGTTTTACGCATAACTTAGAAGTTTTAATTTTTCCTTCCAATTCTGTAATTAGATTCACATAACAGAACAACTTGTGCCTTACCTACTCATGTATAACCCTCACTGCTTTTATGTTCCTAGGGACATATTGTCTAGGAAGCGTATTCAGGACTGTCATATTTAGCCTGAAATCCCTTATCTATCTCAAAGTCCCACCTCTGGACTTCGCCCTTAAAGCTCTGGACTCTGCTCTTAAAGTTACTATGACTATAATAATGTATTAGCAAATACATCAGAATTCTACTGGACTCAATGGAATGGAAGTGGTCTGAAGCTACTGCTTTAGTTTACCTAGCTTGTTGGTCAGATTTTATTGGAAGGAGATGGGGACAGCACAAAGAATTTAATATATATGAAACCAATTAACAGGTTAAAGCAATGTGATACTCTGAAAAGGAGAGCTGAAACTGCAGTAAATTGTAGAGGAAAAATAAGTTTCAACCAGTTTTTTAAAAGAAACAGTGTCAATGTACAAAGAAACTCATCTACAGCAAGCAGATGTCAAAGTACACTGCCCACAGTGACTAAATTGTTTTAGCAATTTAAAACGTGTGATGTTTTGCAAAATTAGTGCAAATGTTAGTGGCATTCAATTTAGAGATATGCAAGACTTTATCAGTATTACTGATTTTCCTGAAAGTGGTAGAAAAATTCAGTAAAAATTCAGTACTTTTAAAACCCATTCACTTTTAAGAACTCTACAACAGAAGGACAGAAATTGCAATTGTATAACCAGTTGTATAGAAATAACATTGAAATTGCATGTAGGATTGCGCTGTTAAAAGTTAAAACAACCTTCATCAGTAGAAACCAGTAGTGCTAACAACCTTCATCAGTAGAAACCAGTAGTGCTTATTGTTTTTGCATCATGTGGAGCTGCCCATAGTCGAGCCTAAATTGAGTATGCCCAGGCAAGCTCTACAGAAATATTTTAAAAATCAAATTCATTTAACATTTTGATGATACTTTATGTAACACCACAAATTAGAGATTTTCATCTGAAATTCCTGAGGTGGAAAATAGGATCTAGTCCAGTCAAAATTAAAAGTTCTTAAATGCTATTGATTTTAGTGGTAGAGTCTTAAATAGGTATGTTGAAACGCTGTTGGGGAAATAACAAATATGTAAGCACAGTAGTTACAGTGGTACACAGTGACTCCAGTCCTGATCCCCCCAGTCCCCACTTACCAGGCAGCAGTTCATTCCCATGTTGCTCAGAAAGCAGCTGACTGGCATTCCTACACCTTCCCATGAGCAATCTCCAGTGCAACAGGCAGAAACAGCAGCTCTGTTGCAATTCCCCCTCATGCCAGAGACCACTCACACAGGAGAGGTGGATGGTGCCATCAGCCAGCTGCTTCCCATTCAACAAGGGAACAGATCTCCACTGACTGCAGTGGCTGTTACACTGTAAGTGGAGACTGGGGGACTTTCAGGTCCCGTATCTATTCCATAAACTAGGGGCCACATTGAGACTCTGTGTCTCTCTTGAGTGTGTAATTCAAGTTTATGCATTTGTAACTGCCCAACAGGATTCCAGCCTGGCTTAACCTTTCAATTAAGATTAATGAGACTCAAGCACTTTTGATTTTAACTGGAACACATGCAGATTTTCAAGGTGAAAAACTGTTTTTCCTAGAGCTAGTGCCTAACACTAGAAGGAACAAACTGACTGATTCCAAGCAATAGTTAAAGACAAATATATATGAAAATCATGAAATATCTCTCACATTGTGACACACTTTTGGAGTTCTTCAGAACAAAGTGCTGTGTCAGTGCAACTAATTCTCAGATGTGGTTTACCAAATAGTCATATATTAATGTTTCATTAGAATTTTTGGTAAATAGTATAGTATTTGAATGATCTGTTCACTGGTCTCTTCTTATCTAACCTAGATATTGAACACCAGATTCATCTACCTGATGCATCTTAAGATGGAAGGATTGGAATAAATTTAAAATACTTACTATTCAAAATAAGCCCTGCACTGTATTCTGAAACAAAAACATGTTTTCTAACTCCTGTTTTGTGGCAATCATTGCTCTCTCAAACTAATTAGAGATGTAATGCATATTCACACAATACGGACATGAACTGCTGTACTAAGGGTTGTCTTCAGCTTGGCACATCCATCCCATCCTGCTATATACTGCGGAATGTAGTCATATCCTTTGGTTCACTACTGGGGACACACCAGTCATCTGCTTCATGATTTGCAGTGTAATGTCTCCACGCTGATTTGTTATACACAGGCAATCTTTCAACAGATTCTGTTGATAAAGCCTTTAGAAAGAAAAGAAGAGGGGCAGTGTTAATATAGCCTTCCACAGAGTCTATAGTAGAAGTCACTAAATCTGATCAAAATAGGTGGTGAATGACATGCCTTTATAAAGATAACAGCATCAGTACCATAACCCTCTAGAGAATAGAGCTTCAGATCTCCTTGGAAATACTGAGCATACAGACGTGATATAGGTAAGCCATAGCCAAATCCAGCCTGAAAAATAAAGTACACAAAAAACTTTTAGTTAATTGAAGCAACTGAAGAACAAAATTGGGATAGCTCTTTTTTAAAGTCAAGCAAATTTGCTATTAAATACACACTAGCAAGAGAAAAGCACACAGAATGGTGGTAACACTAGTCTTAAGTATTGTCCCACTGACCATGCCAAAGATTTCATTCCTAGCTAGAAATGAGTGTCTTGTAACTGGCGTTGAGTTTCTCTAATGAAGATGAGTCCAATTGGGGGGTCTAGAGGCTCTACCCTCCCCTTTGGATAAAAAACTAGAAAGTCACAGTTGCTATTTGGGGTCAAAACAGGTGCAACAGGAGGAGAGTCCTTAATAGGAAAGGAAAGGAAAGAAAAAAAACTACTGCAAGGTGTCCAGAGGCAAACTTCATCATTTTTTGACAGTGTTTTTTTTCTTCAGTAAAGGGGTGGTGGTCTGCAGATAGCACAAATGGTACTGATAGCTGCACAGTTTCCACTTCTGCTTTAACGCATGCAGTTCTCTAACATTACAGAATGCAGGACAAATGCACACTGGTTATCTGCTAATTTCATCACCAAGTCAGTTCATTGGGCCATCTAACTCAGTATTTCTATGCTGACTGACATCAGCTCTACTGTACAAGGATTTTAAACTGAGTTTTCCCAGCTCCACTGGGATACGAATATACTAAACCACCTTAAAATAAACAGTTTCCCTGAACACGAGTACTAACAAATAGGTTGTTAACTTTTGTACAAGCCTATTCCAGTGATTTTAACATGAGTTTGTTTTGCAGATATTAGTAGGTGTTAAATCTCTTTCCTTGAAATGTCTTACCTGCTGACGCCTGCAAACCAAGCTGCTATTAAAACCTCAAGTCAAGCAGTTTTTCCTGGTCAGTGGGCAATTCTACTAACAGAGTGCATTTGCCAAGTAGAGCTTCATCTAAGTAAAAGATCTGTCTTGCAGGCACAACACAGAATGCTGTTTATAGCATGGGCTGCTAATGTGTTTAATGACGGGGGCTGCCACATAAACTCCGTATGATGAATCACTTACTTTATCCGTAGTGACAAGATTAATTTGATCCAGATGAAAACTGGGTTCATATGTTCAGGAAACAAATGCAGTACTGCTAAATTTCCTCTTTACATCTGCTTCAGCAGCTTCTGTAATCTCTCGCAACAGCTGGTACAAATATTACTTAACTCTGCTAACCCCCATATAACTACTCACAAAATTATGTGTGAGCAAATTACATAGGGGAGTTAGCTAAGTGAAGTAATGCCAACACTAGCTCTGCTCTGACATATTACAGAGGTTGCTGAAATATAATGGGTCTAACATTAAGGGCTAGTATCCACTCCTAGAACAACAATACTCAGGAAAAGAGCAGAAGAAATTTATTTTGTTTCCTGAGCTTTGTTCTCAAAGTAAATATAAAGAGGAAATTTAGAAGTATTGTCGATGGAGGACTTGTAGCTCAATAGGAAAGCCACATCTTGCATTTTTCCATATCCAATGAGATGTGATTTTTATAATCATGGATGAGGAGGGATGATTTCTGAGTCCTGTCCTCCAACACAACACTCATGTTTCATACTGTTTGACTGAATCATTAACTTATCCCAATAATCCACTAAAATAACACTGGCTTACAGAACCTAAAAATGAGTATGTCTAAAATGTTCAGCATTTTGAATATTGGGTCAGCACATTAGAACAGTGAGAATAGAAAAGAGAGTGGGATTGTTCTTGCTTAGTTCTATGCATGTGAACTGCAGGAAACAGGCTTCTGCAAGTGAAACAGACCATCTTCCTATAGCCTGATTACCCTCAATGAAGCTTCTTGTACCAAAAATTTTGTTTCTCCAAGCAGAAGTTGGTCCTCTGGATCCTAGCCTTAGTTCATTTGTTTCCTGCTCACATCTACACACAAGCAGTGGATCTATGAACCTGAAAATTCTGCTAGAGGAATAAGGATAAAATAACTCATTCATTTCTCAGCTGACAATGCAAGGGGTCGTACAATCTACAGACCAAAGGTGTTGCTCGTGATGTCTCAACACGAGGACGTGGAGCTGTTGAATACATATAGTTAAACAGCCGATCCATTTTTCTTAAAGGAACACCACCACCACGATCACACATCTAGAATATGAAAACGAAAACTTGACTAAATGCTTGTATATACATAAATTCCCTACCTCAATCTTTATTAAGAATTCTGGAATTCTGCATGGGCTACCTAGTTAAATATGTGTAACTAAGTAGCGTCTCTCAACCTGACCCCAACCCCAACCTACTTTACCAGGCATCAGCTGCACCAAGAGAAGGAAGACTGTTCCATTAGAGATTAGGTGGATGACATTTCCATCCCCTTCCAACCAGTCAGCAAGGCTGCAACAGGGGTCCTGCTTCTGATTGTCCCACCCTCACTGACTGGCAGGAATAGGGTGAATGCACCCATGCCCAACTGCTAGCAGAACAGACCTCCTCGGAGCGGCTGGTGCCCAGTAAAATGGTTTTGGAGGGCCAGTGACTACAAAGGGATTGTGAATATGGATTAGTTACAAATGTGTAATTCTGGGCTAGAGACCTCTAAATGTGATACTGATTTCCAGCCATAGTCAATGGACAACAGCACAAATGATATGGACTTGGGCTGATTTATACAACAGATCTTATGGCTGGTGAAAAATCTTCTCACCATAAAAAGTTAATTTTGGGCTGGATTTATGAAAAATATGTCTATTTAAAATATTTTCTATCCACTTTGTTAATCAGTGTGTCAAAAGTATATAACAATGACACACAAAGATTTAAAAAACACACATCAAATCCTGAAAGTTAACTACAGCTGAAAGCATTTCAATATAACCTTCAATAGCATTGCCACAAACTCTATATAATACTGTAGCATCCTCACAAATCCTCTGTAAAAAGCGAGGCTCAGCTCGTGCTAGAAAATGGTGGGAAAGTGCAGAAATCAGGCTTTCCAGGGAGGCTATTTCACAAGTGAAGGGCAGTAACCATGAAGGCCCCATCTCATGCACCTTCCTCCTTCTTGGATGCAAAATGTCAGCAGGCAATAACAACCACCAAGGTCAGGCATCACCTGACATAGCAATGACAAAGCTCCATCATCATGACACCACCACCCCACCTATTTCTTAAGCCAGGCATTGCCCAGACTGAAATACTTGTGTGTCGCTGCAGGTTGGATGCTGGGAAATGATTACTGCAGCATTCTCCTGGTTGTAGGTCACATTTAGACAAACAGCTAAAGAGACCCCTCACGGACCTGTTGGAGCTGCTTGTCTCAGGTCCCCTGCAACCTGGAGAGCACTGTAGTTGTCATTTCCCAGTGCCATTATCTGCAGTGCCTTGGAAATCCTTTGGCTGGGGTGCTGCTTGCTTAAGGTAGGTTATGAGGGTCACACTTGCTCATTGATGACTATAAGCATGGATCTCAAAGTTATGAGATACGTTTGGCTACAATCTCATAAATAATGAACAGAAAGCCAGACAAATTTATTTATTTTATATCCTGCTTCTCTCCAAATATGGATCCAAGGCAGCCCATAATTTGAGTTAAAACATAATACATTTTAAAAAATGGATAGTACAAAAGTTTTCTTTTAAAAACAACCATATTAAAATTTTATTTTAAAGTTTTTTTAAAGAAAAGTTAAACTACAATAGTAACGATAAAAAAATACAACTACAAATGCAAACACATCCCAATTAAAAGACCTACAACAGACACTTAACACTCCAACAGCCTGAGTAAAAAGAAAGATCTTGCCTACCAGCAGAAAAACAGAGGGGGCCAACTTAGCAATTCCACAATCCAGGAGCAGCCACCCTGAAGGCTCTCCCCCATCCCCATCCCCATCCCCATCCCCATCCCCATCCCCACACCAACAAGCCCTCCACATTCAAGAATAGGTACAAGTAGGAACAGGCAAGCTAGGCTTCCCAATCTCAGGCTCTGAAAGGCAAGAATGTGCTATGGCCACTTGGGCCAGGCAATGAAAATGAAATGTAAATGCAACAGCACTGGAATAATGTTTGAAACACTGATCTGACTGGCCTTAAAGAACAACTGTGAGCTGTCCTGAGATGGCAGAGAAGGGAAGACTCAGATCAGGAGACTGCAGGCCACTGGGAGGCTTTGTTCCCTGCCTCCCCAAAAGAACATTACAGGAAGGAAGAGAAAAATCTGACCCCTTATACCAGCCAGTGGAGTAGCAGCTTCAAGAAACTTCCTTTCCCTCCCTCCTACCAGAAACAACACTTGGCTCCAGTGATCAGTCATTCTGCTTCCTCCCTTGGCCTTGAGTCTGCTGGGCTGTACACATTTGTGCATGTATTATAATCTACTGTGAGTTGCCTTGAGAATTATTTGGTCAAAAGGCAAAGAACAAAACTTCTAAACATAATGTTAATCAACTGGAGTTTCAGAACCCTTTTCAAAGATAGCCACACTTACGCATTATCACAGCCCAATCTGGATACTATTAAACATGAATACCTGTGCCTGTTCAAAAGGGGTGCATCTAGAACACCAAGGTCTGCTGAAAGAAAGGCCTAAGAAAACCCACTTGCCCAGCCTAGCTCCAACCTGGACTGGATGCAGTGGTGGTTCTGTGGCAGATATCCCTCCTAGACTAGGGTGGGATTGCTCTCTTAAGTCATTTGCTGAGGCTACAAGCTTCAAAATGAGAGAAGAATCGAAGCTCTTACCTTCACAGTCAGATCCTCATTGCCTAATGTTACATGCACGTGAATTGGAGGGTAAACACCACGATCAGCATGATGTTCCATAGTAGCCCTCATTGCATTCTAAAATGTCCAAAATATTAAAGATAGATTAACATCATAGCTTTGTTTCATTCTTGCTTATTAGTGTTGAAGAAAACATTTGCCCTTAGCTAATTTACCCATATTGGACCAACATTTCTGAAATAAATTTGTTTAACTGAATTTATATACTCTTTGGTGTATGATAAAGTCACTTTATCGGCAACTAGTAGGTATTTCGTTGCTTTTGAACGCAGATAATTTTTTGCCTTAGAATACTGAAAGTTGTTTCATGTAACTTAGTGTGTAACAATCCTAGAATCAGATATCCAGAACTGATGGAAATTCTTTTTCTTGCTATCCTAATATGATGACCATCAAAGGGAGGGGCTGTCTTTTAAAGTTGTTTCCATTCTCGGGCTGACAGGAGGACCAATCCACAACGCCTGGGTTTTGGTCCTCATGCCAGCTGACGCAGGAGTCGTTCTCGAGCTTGATGTTCTAAGACCGTTAAATTGACTCCCTGTCCCTTTCCCCTCAGTTTTTTGTTTCTCCTGGCATGCAGTAGACGCATCCGGGTCCCTCTCCCACAATTCGGGTAGTATAACTTAAAAACATTAGGATAGGATTTAAAGGAGAAAATGGCATCGGAGAAGACTGTGTCTGGCAAAACGAGCCAAGCTGATGAAGTGAACCGAAGCACTACTGAGGTGGGCTCGGTCACTGCTAAACAAGGATCCGCCCAGAAGACGGCCATAAGGAAGGCTTCGGATGAGGGCCTCGGTGCAACAGTGCAGAAAAACCGCAGCGACTCTCTGATGATGAGCGCGCAGCAGACCTATGGAAAATATTTTTATCCTCAAGCGAAAGTGAGTCAGACGAGCTAATATTGTCTGCTGGAAAAAGACCTTCGGAGGGTGAAAAACAGTCTGATAAGAAATCAGACAAGAAAATCAAACATAAAGAGAAGCAAGGGGTTAAAAAGGCACCAGCAGGTAAACGGACTTACCAGTGAGAGTTCCGGGCGCCATCTTGGAAATAAGGATTCCAAGATGGCGTCCGAAGAGGCAGTTAGTCTCTAAGCTCTGCGGACGCCATGTTAAGTGTGGCTATGCACGTGACCAGCAGTAAGGCCCCGAAAGGCGACTGCGGATGCCATGTCAAGTGTGGCTACGCACGTGACCAGCAGTAAGGCCCCGAAGGCGACGGCGTCAGCGGAGCCACGCAGCACAGCCGCACCTTTAATGGTGGATTATACCACAGCCAACCAGCGTGGAAGGCAGTTTGATTACATGCCCTGGAGTGCGGAGATGAGGCAGTTTCCGGCTGGCTGGCTAACAAACACGCCTCAGAGAAGGCCAGACCCTCAGCATGAGATTACTCAGGTACAGTGGGGTGGCCTAGGAGGACAAAGTCAATACGCTGCTGAGGCATTTCGTAGTGAAATGTAGGCATTGGTAAGGGAGACTGCAACACCGCAGTTCCAAGCGATATCTGCTGAGCAATTTAATTCACTGCATGTACCACAAAATATTTCAGATGAGCAAATGTCAAGCCACAGAGCAATGAATCTTTTCCCAAAAAATCCTGATTTATAGCCACAGTTGCTTAATACCATTCAAAGGAATGTGAATCAATTTTCACCAGAAGGTGATGAGGAGCAACGGCACCAATCAAAGAAAAGGAGACTTGGATACGATGATAACACAGTCACAGACATGCGAGCAGCTAAACTTAATAAAGAAAAACTGGCTGCTTCAAAAGAAAAGTCAGCTTCAAAAGGACCATCTTCTTCTCAGACAGGAACAGGCAATAAAAACACTTCAGAGGCGGAAAGATTTAGTGAGGAGGAGATGAATCAAGAAGAAGGGATGGAAGTGCAAGGGGATTATGACCAATGCTCTGATACTGAGGAGGAGGATAAATCTGAGACAGACAGAATGTTTGAGGCTGATTTCTTTAAGAATTTCTTGAAAAGGGTTCTTCAAACACTAGGCCTGGATGGTGATAAGGATGTTCAAGGGAAAGGAAATAAAGACTGTAGGCTAGTGTCAGTAATTAGGAAAAAGGAGTCTAAAAGCATGGAGTTTCCTCTGCCAGAATTATTTAAGGATGTGGTTATGGCAGAGTGGAATAATCAGGAAAATGCTAGAGTTTGTCATACAATCACAAACCATACTCTTTCCTAAAAGATGATGTGGAATTCCTAAAAGTGCCCCCTGTGGACGCTCCGATTGTAGGGTTAGCATCAGGAGCTATTGTCCCCAGGGATAATGACACACAATTAAATGAAATGGATGAACACAGGGCGGAGTCATCCTTGCGCAAAGCTCATGAGGCAGCGTCTGCGATAGTTAAGGCTTCAACTGCTGCATCGATGTTTACAAGGGCAGCGGTCTTGTGGTCACAAGACATCTTGGAGGCCCAGGATCTCAGCATACAAGAGATATTAAAAGCAGTTGAAAGGATCTAGAGGGTCCTTAAGTATGGAGCAGATGCGGGTTTGGATACTACCGTCTATGCCACGAGAAATATAAATATGTTAACAGTGGCGAGGCGTTCATTGTGGTTGCGCCATTGGGAGGCTGACCAAAAATCACACAGTAATTTGGCGTATGTCCCATTTCAGGGTGATTTACTTTTCAGCACTAAAGCCTTAGAAAAGATCTTGGTGGAGACTAAAGACAAGAAGCAGGTCGTGCCTACTCTTCAGAAGAAGAGGGTGGACAGGAGAGGCTTCAGAAACCAAAATTATTCCTTTCGAGGTGGTAGAGCTTATGGATATGCAGGAAGAGGCTCTGAGTATAGGACAGGTAGATTCCAGTAGAGTAGAACAAGAGCACAATATACAAGACAGTTCCAAAACAACAAACAAGGCCAAGGGAAGCTTGGAGGTGGCTCCAAGCGAACAAAGCCACAGTACTGACTACAAGCAACAGAAAGTGGAAGGAAGACTTTTGTCTTTCAGGCACAAGTGGTCTCAAGTAACATCAGACCAGTGGGTATTAAATTTGGTAACCCAGGGTTACAAAATATTTCTTCACACCACACCCAAAGACAGATTTCTTCTTCCCCAATTCCGGAAGATCAGGACAGACAACAGGTCGTGCGCAAGGAAATAATACATCTGTTAAATATAGGAGCTATAGAGAAGGTTCTGGTTCGACAAAGGTACACAGGGGTATACTCAGTTTTTTTCGTGGTGCCCAAGCCAAATGGCAAGTTCAGGCTGGTGTTGAACCTCAGGTACCTCAACAAGTTTGTGGAGTACAAAAAATTCAAGATGGAGACATTGCAGGTTATCAGGGACAATTTGGAAATAGGGGACTATTTGGCATCTATAGACCTGAAAGAAACGTATCTCCATGTCCCAATGAGTGCGGTACCTGAGGTTCAACTACCAGGAAGACCATTATCAGTTCAAGGCCTTGCCATTTGGCCTGGCATCTGCGCCCAGAGTCTTCACAAAGGTTCTAGTGCCCCTTATAGCATTCCTAAGGGTACAAGGGGTGCAGTTATTTCCCTATCTAGACGACATATTGCTGAAGGCACGGTCAGAGACCAGTTTGAGGCGCGATGTGGAATTAACAATAAGAGTGCTCTCGAGTTATGGTTTTCTGCTCAATATAGAGAAGAGCATGCTGACGCCAACAATGGACTTAACTCATTTGGGGGGATGGATATATACAAGGAAGGGCAGAATGTATCTTTCCACGGAGAGATTAGAGAAAGTACAGCTACCAGCTCAAATGTTATCTCAGAGCAGCACGATGGATTTGGTGCAGCTGGCGAAAATTCTGGGCACGTTAGTGTAAACAACCCAGTTAGTTCAATGGGGCAGTTTCCATCTGAAGCCCTTACAGAGGCTGCTTATGAGGCATCAATTAGCCATTGCGAGAAAGAGGCATTACAAAGTGGAGGTGCCTCGCCATATTCGGTTGGGCATGCTCTGGTGGCTAAAGAGTCGGAATGTAGCTTCCGGCATACCTTTCCAGATCCAGAAGGTGGTGCATATAACAACAGATGCGAGCCTTTCTGGTTGGGGAGCTCACTGCCTAAGTCATTCTGTGCTTTTGGCCGCAGGGTACTGCACGCTGTGCTGTAGAGAAAGTACCCACCCAGAGATCAGCTTGGGGAAATCCCAGGTGTTGTGGATTGGTCCTCCTGTCAGCCCGAGAATGAGGAGTTGTTACTTATGTAAACGATCATTCTGGGATGACAGGAGGAACAATCCACACCCACCACTTAGCAAGGATGAAAGATATTAGTCAATTTGGTGGGGAACTACAGTACGCTACAGAAATAAACTCAGGGGAGAGGGACAGGGAGTCAGTTTAACGGTCTTAGGACATCAAGCTCAAGAACAACTCCTGCGTCAGCTGGCACGAGGACCAAAACCCAGGCGTTGTGGATTGTTCCTCCTGTCATCCCAGAATGATTGTTCACATAAGTAACAACTCCTCATTTATTTACAGAGTTATCAAATGGGGAAAAAGTCTAGGGAACCATTACTACCTCCAACTCCATATACATGGAGGGGGACGATGATTCACCAAAGCATTCTGATGCCTCCATACAAACCTACTCTATTCCTGTTGGATCTCAGCCTGACATACTGCCCTATGTCAGGCACCCAGGTATTTCTGATTATGTGAAACCCTTCTATGCTTGTACGTGGTCAGCCACTAGCCTACTCTTCTCCAGAATCACCAGGGCACCGCAGATGGTATCCTGTTAGCGAAATACATGCCTGTAAGTGTGGCTTACACACACTGGTCTCTCTTTTTGGACAGTCCTTTGTGCTTTATCCAAAATGCACCCTCTCAGCATCTTTCAAGCTGCCTACCAGAGAGGAGGGGAAGGAGGCAATTCAGATGATGAATACGCAACTGCTCTGGGCTCCAAGAGGAAGGAAAAGGGTGCATTCTATCCATGAATGCACCCACTATGTCTTCCCCTAGCCCCAAGCTGAGACCATTTCCTCCACTGTCTGAGTTGCCTCCTTCCTCCCTGCCGACAGGAAGCAGCAGCCTCCCCCCGTCAAGTCTTGATAGTTGCCAGGGCAGGGGCAGGAGACAGAACTGTGCGACCAGCATTATGTTCAGCTCCCTCAATGTAGGATCTCAACCAAGGTGTTTCCAGAGAAACTGCCGATCACTAGAGGCTTGGAAAATAACAGTGACACACAGCCATTTAGACTGTGGGGGTAGAAAGGTTTCAAATGGATGATGTACTTGCATGAGGGCAAGATGTAGAAGTTGAGAATCAAGCAGAAGACTTACAATAAAGTCTCTTTTGAGGGCTCAGAATATAAATATAAGTGTTCTTTTCAGGTACATGTCTAAAATGGCAAATTTCTCTAACATTTTCAAAAAGTTATTTTCAGAAGTGTGAGGAACTACCACATTCATCTTTCCTGACAGTCTGCCTATGGAGAAAAGAACATACAATACATCAAAACATTTTGTACAAACCTTGAAAAGTTCAAAAACCATGTAGTAGAGATGTGACGGTACATACACCACCTGCATGGGCTGCCCTGGTGATTTGACTGCAAAGAAGGAAGAACGAATAGCAATCAGCTGAATACTGGACAGCCATTATCAGCTTTGGCAAAACCTCCAAATGATTAAACAGTGCAGCTATTTTAGAAAAATAACTATGGCTTTGATCCAAAATTCTACTAAGGCACTCCAGGGTTTATGCGTGTCCACTGGGAATTTGGCTCCTTGCCCCCTTGTGAAAACTGGACACACTGCCATCATCACACCATTATCTAATATTCATTCTGCAACCTTCAGGATTTTCAAACGTTTGTCATGGGGATATGGAGGGCTTCTATTCAAAAAACGTGAATCCAAAATTTCTCTTCCTACAATTTAAATACAGTGATCAAAGATTGGGTTTCTTGTCTTTTAAAATGAATTCCTTTGCATTTACTTACAAAGTACAGTCATCCCTCCACATTCGCTAGGGCTAGGGACACAGGACCCCCGTGAAAGGGGAAAAACCATGAATAACTTTAGCCTCCCCCCACCAAAATATATTTATCACACAAAAAGGTATGATTACCACATTCAACCCTCCATGGATTCCTCTGAGGCACCAGGGCTCCTTCACAAGGCGGAAGTGGGTGGCTGGTGGGCCTTACTGCCACCTCAACTGCTGCCCCACACCATTTTTAATAGGGACTTACAAGCCTCATTTGTAGTTTCTCAGTCTCACGAGGCTTGCAGTCCCTATTAAAAATGGCACAGGGAGGCAGCAGAGGTGACAGCAAATAGAATTCATAGAATCATAGAGTTGGAAGAGACCACAGGGGCCATCCAGTCCCTTTTATATACAGTGCTCCCTTATAGAATGAGTATTATTTAGATGAGATGTAAGCTGAGAGTAGAGCTATTACGTGGATTAAATGTTCTGTGCAACTCAGATGATTTTAGAAATCCACTGACAGGTACGCTTAAGAGGAACCTAGTCTACTGCACAACTCACATGCTAACACTGCACATGTTTGCATTTATTTCTCCTTGTTTATTTAAAGTATTTTTATCCCATCTTCCAATATAAAATACCCAAGATGGCTGGCAGAATCAACACAGCCAAACAATTTCTCAGTAATACAAATATCTAAATAATTAACAATAATAAATTTAAAACAGCATTTTAGAAAAACAAGACAGGAATATCACTTAATGGTAATGGCCAATCAGCACTGTACAGGTCCTCAAACCAAGGCCTATGTCATGTATATATTGGCCCTATTCACAAAGTTTCAACTCCTCTTCATAGCAGTGACCACAGATGGTCACACCACCTTTTCCTTGTCTCAAAAAACTTTCTTATGACTAGTGGATTTCTCCAATTTACTCCCTTCAGAATTGTTCAATGAAAGAAAATCCAGGAAGCAGCATTGTACAGCTCAGCTATTGACAATGGAGTGTACTCAGATCCAGAAATATGTACGCTCTGGACACATTTTATCCATCTCATTTCAAGAGCAGAAGCAGGGAAGAGAAAATTTCTTTTCCACTGTGTAACTTTTACAAGGACAAAGTAGGAGGAAGTAGAAGAATTTATCATATGATGTGCTGTTATCTGGAGAAGATATGGTAAAGTTCAACACTGAAGAAAAGGTTTTTTTTCACATACTTCAGACTAGTGCGAATCTAGTGATCTGTGTACTGTCTGTGTAGCTTTACACTGATTCCTGTAATATCCAAGGCAGAAGTTTACTCTGATGTGAAAACATGAGGAAAAAACTGCCTTTGACTCTTTATAGCATATTTCATAGCATAACTAGTGTATATACCCAGTGATGCCTGGCATTTTATTTTCTCATAGGTAATACCTGTTAAAAAGATTTGAGATCCTGTGTTTCTAATTCCGCAAACTGTCTTGTCTAGTACCTATAACTTTTCCCCATATTCCCCAATCCAATCTGTACTCAGAGTTATTAACATACAGAAATCGGGTTCCTAAGGGAATACACTGCCCTCCTCCTTGCTGCTAGGCCTCATCTCCATAGCAACCAGCCAGGCCCAAGAGCTCTCTAGCTGAGAATTCTAAAGGCTTCTCCCTAATCTGCAAACCCCAGGATTCCATAGAATCTTTTCAGGCGGCCAATCATAAGACGTCTTTGCCTGACACAGCCAATCATTTGAAGTCTTTGCTTGACACAGACAAACAAACATACAAACTTTGACTTTTATATAGTAGATATATAGTAAATAGTAGATATATAGTATATAGCCACTGCATACTGGGGATATACCCTGAGCCCATGTTCAACAGTCTGTGTCTCTAACTTGTAAGTGGCCTCTAACAACTACAAAGGCAGCACACCAGGATCAGTACTTGCTACACTGTAGAACAAGCAGGGCACTAGTGCACAGTCAATGTCACTAGTGTGCCGATTCCTACTACCACAGACCATAAAATATATCTTGTACTTCTGAACTAGGGAGTCATGAGAAATGCTCCTAACATACTTAACTGGAGTGTATGGTTTCTCTCAGTAAGCCATCCATCCCCCTTATCCTTACCATTTTGCTCATCAAGTACAAGTTCTGGAGAGCTCATATAATACAGGTCACAGAGTCTTTTGGCATTTTCATAGCCATCTGCAGAAAAAAGCCACAACAATTCTTTTTCAAAGATAATGCTTCCCACTTTATACCAATCTGCCAGCAGCAGTCTTTAAATTGCCTCAGAACTGTTAGGAAAAAAGTTTTAGGAATTTTTCTCTTTTTACTATGCTGTAATCTAGGGACTACAACTTAGTTCACTATGCACATTTCAGTCAATATAAATAATGACTTTAACCAGTTTTTATTATGCTGGGTTCAATGCAAAGATTTCAACTTCTGGAGGATCTAACAATCAAGTCTGAAAGCATGTGAGCAATGCCTGGTAAAATCTCAGAAACCAGAGGAATTGTGGATTAAGACTTCTGCTAGTTACAATGCTGGGCTTCCACCCCACCCCAAAAGCACAAGTATCTGAACAGAATGATCTCCATGGGCAACCTTCTACTAGTTTGACCACAGATCACCAAAAATTCCATGCTGGTAAACAAATAGGCTGGTGGAGGAGGAATGAAGTGCACCGTACCTCCTCTGCTTCCTATATAAAAACCATGAGCTGGTAGAGGACAGAAGTCCCGCCTGTCCCTCTTCTGTCTCTTCTCTGCCAGTCTAACATTTACCTTGGGGGGATTATTTACCAAGACACAACAATAAATATAACAAAACAACTATATCATCTTTTGTGCTTTTGTCTAGATGTCAGTCCCTTGAGTTTGATGGGGCTGATTCCTACCAAGCATGCTCAGAATTGTAGTCTGTTTCTCTAGTCTGGAACTACAAACTAAATTATACTAACAAGAATGGGAAAACTGTATACAAGTTCCATCATTCACGTTTTCTATATGCACAATTGTAATCAACTTTGGCTCCAAGATAATCATCAGCATTGTACTTCAGCAAAACTGAAAATCTGCATGCCAGATAAAATGAGATGAAGATACTCTCAACAGCCCATTTGTGCTACCATCATCTATTAGTTGTCAAATGCAATTTCTTTAGTACATTAGCAAGAATTCACCTTTTATAACTTCAACAACACTGCACTTAGGATCAATGCTTCCAATGTGTTTTGGATGAGCTGGGTTAACTTTGACTTTTCCCCCAAACAACAAAGCTGCCAACAAAAAGATAAGAAAAGTGATTTCACAATTTACACAGTACAAAAACAGTAGATTTTACATTAGTAGGGCAAAGGCTAATTTAAGAATACAAACACCTGGAAAACTTTTACCAGTACATATAGATGAGAAAGATACTAATAAAATCCGTAGAAAAGTGAGTTGGAGGGGTTCTTTTCCTTTTTGAAACGCATCACTTTCACCCACTGCATAAGCAGTCTCCCAACAAGTAATATAATACTTACTGTGCTGATTGAGAAGCATTCTGATTGAAATACGGCTCATGAAGAAACGGTCCAAAAAATACTGTACATTCTGACTGGTCACTGGATCAACACCGTAGTGATCCTTATATTCTATTATGCCCTGAGCCATGGTAGGAATTACATCATTGTGACGATTCCGAATAGTTATCACAGTATCTGTAAAACTGAAAAACCACATATACTTCCTATGAAATCAATCTACAGCATATTAAATTCAGCAAGCCTGCCGCTAGACAAAAGCTCCACCATTTGTATACCTGCACAATCATTCATTACAAAAAAAAAAATCTTTGCATTCAACAAACAGCATGTGATATTTGCACTGGGAAAGGATAGGAGTATCAGTGGGTTGAACTTTCAGATATGGTACTACTCCTAGTGCTGGAGCCATGACTGTTTTCAGAGAAAGGATCACCCATGTTCATGAAGTGTCTGTGTGTGCGCATGTGTGTATATATGTATATGTATATATATGTACGAATTGTGTGTGTGCTTATATATTTAAGGAAAAGCGGTTGGGATCCTTGGATTCCCTGAGTGGAACTCCACTGGTGGAAGCCAGAAGAGGCTGCTTCTATTTATTCTCCCTTCTCCTTGAAGTCTCATAAAAAAATCTCCCCTGGAGCAAGGAAATGGAGGCAGACATTCCTGAGGAAAATCATTTTCCCTTTTCTATAAATTGGCAAGCTCTTCTGAATCAGGGAGCTTTCACATTAATGGAGAAAGCCTGTGTATTTATGGAAAAGCAAGTCAGGATCCAACATATTAAATACTGATGCTAATGACAACATTCACATAACACAGTGGAATCATGATACACTATACCACCCAACCTGATGTAGGTTTGGTTTAAACTCACCTATGGGATGCTAACTAAACAGGAACACCCTAGTAATGGAAAAGTATTGCTATGTTCTTCTTCGTGGTCTCTGTGACTCCCACACGTGGGATTGTCTGCGCCTGTGCAGTACTGACTACGGAAAGTTCTAGAGCTTTAGGCCTAGCATTTTGGCAGGAACTCCACCCCTTCTCCAGAGTGTACATAAAGGCTTTGGCACACTCGCCGTTAGTTCCTTTTTTCCGCCGTGTCTGCTGGCTACGCTTCTACTGAGCGTTCTTCTCGTGTCCTTCTCGATATCAACCTCGTTTCTACTGACTTTGTTTTTGTCTCTGCGATTCGTCTCTCAACGCATGGCATCAACAGCATTCTTCAAGCGCTGTCATTTGTGCAACGCAAAGATCCCAGAGTGCAAAGGACAGTCCAAGTGCCTCATCTGTCTCAGGGAAACACAACGTTGCAGCCTGTACCCATTGCCAGGCCTTCACCCCTGAGACCAGGAGAAATCGTGAGGCCAGACTTAGGGCTCTCCTGTATGAATAGGCTCTGAAACTCCTGACCTCACCTTCCGCATCGGCAACCTGGGCTGCCTCCGCACCTCCTATGGGCAAATCCGCTTTGAGAAAGGCCTCCAGAATGGAGTCCTTGAAGACATCTTCTAAACAACCCTCACCTAAGACTCTTCCTTTGGTCTCAACATCGAAGAAGACCCAAGGTGACCGTGTGGCCTCAGCACCGTCCACCTCTCGCTCGAAGCACTCCTTGGATAGGTCAAAGTCTTCTGCTGCCAGACCATCAACCTCGGACCCACCTCCAACTCCAGGCCTTTCTCTGGATAAAGACCTTCCCAGGTCTCGTAGCAGGAAGGATGGAGGGGAACCTCCCCCACAACATCAACCCGAGCCTCTCGCTGTGGTGACTGTCTTGGAAATAGATACCACCTTGCCCAAAGACTCTCCTCACAGGCATACTCCTGTCTGGGCCCCTATGTTAGAGAGCCAACCTGCTCACTCTCCTTCAAACTATTCCCAACCTTCAGATGGAGAGATCGTCAAACTTACCCCAATCAGGGAACTCCCTCGAGATTCAGGAGATGACACCCAAGAGACAGACATAGCCGTCAGAGAAGAAGCCACCTCGCAGTTCGTCAGCTCCTAGAGCAACAGACCGTTGATCACATTCGACCCTTAGGTCAACTCCTACACACCGACAAGCACCATGAATCCCGTCAGCAGAGGTCAAATTCAGAGTCCCGGTCATCCTCAGGTCAACCTCCACATTCTCATCACCTGAGGCATACTTACCGTGATTGGTCTCAATCTCACCATTGCCGCACCTATGTGTACTACTCCTCCTCCAGATCCTCAGACAGTTTCTCTTCTGAAGAGGTATACGCCCCTTGACATCACTACAGACGTTGGGGTTATTACAAAGAGACTACCTCTCGACGTTGACATAGATCACTGACACCAGCCTACTCTGTACTGGAGCTATCACCATCTCCGAAATGATCCCACACCGATGCAACATAAGGAACGACTGCTCAACAACCACTCCCTTTGTCCAACCGACGAACAGATCACATCTGTTGCCTGAGCACAGGAGGGGTCAAGGATGGGACACCTGACATCTTGATGCACCACTCGCCATCCCCATCCCCCTCTGCATCTACTGACTCGGTGGGAAATAAAGAAAACAAACCTCCGGACCCTGCTGTCTCCCAAGGTGAACCCATCTCACCTTCTAGTGACGTTAGTGTTCTCGGAGCTAATAACGAGGATGGCCAAGAACCTGAACTTCCCTATGGAAGCTTCCAAAGAGACCACAGATGACCCAGTATACCAACAGCCTCAACAACAGGCACCAACGGTTGCGGTCATCCCACTTCTACCCTACCTCTTACACGTTCTTAAGAAGGTCTGGCTGACACCAGCCTCTGCCCCGGCTACAGCGAAGAAGTTGGAATTGCTATATAAAGTGAAAGACTCAGAGGAACCTTCACTCCAAAATCATCCCAATGCAAACTCTATTATTGTTGATGCCACCCAGGCTAAGACTTCCCAGGCACTATATACCACCCCACCTGATAAGGAAGGGAAAAGACTGGATGCCATGGGCCACAAGAATTACTCCAATGCAGCCCTAATTTTCAGAATGGCGAATTACTCAGCGTAGATGTCTGCATATGACCAGTGGCTGTGGGACAAAACAGAAGTGTTTGTCACCAGACTCCCAGAAGAAGAACGATGCATAGCAGAGGTTTTCCTTGGTGAAGCCAAGTGCCTCACCAATCAGCAAATCACTACAGCAAGACATATTGTCGATTGCACCTCCAAGGCCTTCATATCCTCGCTATCATTGTGACGCCATTCATGGCTTCGCTCTTTGGGACTCTCACAACCTTCTCAGTCTCTGGTCAAAGATTGCCCCTTTGACTCTGCAGGCCTATTCAATAGCGCCACCGACAAAAAACTCGAACAAACCCACAAAATGTGCTCTTTTATCAAAAAGTATGGAATGCAGCTGCAACACCAGCACACCCAGAGACACAAATACCGCCGGTACCGAATGTCAACCCATCAGGCATATAGTCCTTAAACGCCCTAGTGTTCATCTCAATGTCCGCCAACCCAGTCTACCAGACGCTTTCTGCTGCGTCCTACAAAGACCATCTTCAAGAAGAAGGCCGACCTTCCCAAACGAAGAGTTTGATGGTACCAAGGACGATTCTGCCACATTGGATGCTGCTACTACAAGGTCATGTACATTCAACCCTCCCAACATTACAGACAACGAGATCGCCGCATCACCATCTCCACGGGCCCCCACCCCATTCTTTGGGTCCATACTCACTGACCATGACGCCTGCCCAGCCATCACAACAGAATCCTGGGTCCTCAGGATGATGGCAGAAGGCTATGCCATTGAGTTTTCCTCAAAACCTCCGGTAGGGCGAATCTGTGTGACCCCACCATCGGCCCCCCTCTGAAGGAGATCCAGGCTCTTCGGCAGAAGGGTGCGATAGAACAAATTCCACTCTCCGCCCTCAAAACCAGCTTCTCATCCAGATATTTCCTGGTCTCCAACAAAGCGGGGGCAGGCATCCTATTCTGGCTCTTCGAGGGATAAACAAATACATCAGGCCTTGGAAGTTCCAGATGGTGACCCTACAATCGATCCCTTCTCTCCTTCAGAAGAAAGACTGGTTCGCCACCTTGGACTTGAAAGACGTATACTTTCACTTTGCCATCCATCCAAGCCACAGGAGATTTCTTGCATTTACGATCAGCAGAAAGGAATTCAGATTTCGAGTGCTTCCCTTTAGCCTGAACACAGCACTGAGGGTCTTCACCAAATGTATGTTTGTAGTGGCAGTGGCTCTTTGAAAACGTGGGATCGTCCTTTTCCCTTACATAGGCAACTGGCTAGTCGTCGCCCACTCCAGAACGCAACTCCTCCATGATCTTGAGGTGACTCTTCAGCTCCTTCAATGTCTAGGCCTCATGATCAACTCAGACAAGTCTCACTTTCAGCTGACACAACACATCCAATTCATAGGAGCAGTCCTCGACTCCGTCCGACAACTTACCTTCCCACCATCAGACCGTGTTCTCTGCCTTTCCAAGATGATCTCAATGCTGCAGCGGAATCTTTGGGCTCCTGCTCGCTCCGGTTCTTCTCAGCCTTATGGCATCAATGATGGCTGTCGTTCCCTTTTCCAGGATGCACATGAGGACTCTGCAGAGTTGGTTCCTGAGCATCTTCAATCCCCTCGTTGACAGTCCATGTCAACAGTCCATATTGACGCCTCTTGATACCAAGGCAAGTCCTTCAATCCCTCACATGGTGGACGGATTTTCGAAACACCTTGGTGGGAATGCCATTCCACCTCCCGGAGCCTACGGTGTCAATCACAACCGATGCCTCTCTGGAAGGATGGGGCACATACTCCTGACATCTGATGGTCAGGTGCCACTGGTCGAACTCAGCTCGTGGTCTCCATATCAATGTGGTCAAATTTCTGGCAGTTATCAAGACACTAAGAGCCTTCGAAGACCTACTTGCCGGACAGACCAGACAGATAGACAGACAATAGCACAGTTGTGTACTACATCAACAAACAAGGCGGCATGTGATCGAAAACTCTGCTCACTCTAACCCTTGAACTTTGGGCTTGGTGCATTCAACGTCAGGTCTACCCTGTTGCCCTCCACCTACCGGGGATCCAAAACACGACAGCAGACTATCTCAGCCGAACTCTGATGACCTCCCACAAATGGAGGCTCAATACGTCAGTCCGCAAACAAATCTTCACCATCTGGGTGACTCCAGACATCAGTCTGTTTGCTCGGTGCCCAACAATCAATGTCATCTCTTCTGCTCGAGAGCAGGAGGAGGACGAGGAACCCTCGGAGATGCACTCCTTTTCCACTGGAAGAGCCCAGTGCTCTAACTTTTTCCTCCCTTTCCTCTAACAATGAAAGTGTTGGAGAAGCTTCGTCGGGACAAAGCACTGGCAATCCTCATGACCCCGTGGTGGCCACGACAACCATGGTTGACCCCACTACTCCTCCTGTCATGCCCTCGGTATCGGAGGCTTCCACTCAAACCGGATATCTTGACACTGAACGACGGTACCGCGTGTCACCCAGATGTCACCACTCTCAAACTGATGGTGTGGAATTTACTCCAATAGCTTCTCTTCCTCCAGCTCTTTGACAGATCGTTGAGGCGGCTTATAAACCCTCGACAGACTGCGCCTATTGCTATAAATTTTCAAGGTTTTGGGAATTCTTGCAATTACATCAGATCGATGTCGAGCATTTCGATACCATCCACCTTCTGGAGTTCCTCACCTCGCTGGCGGACTAGGGTCTTTCCCTCTCTTCAATGTTACCTCTCAGCGATATCGTCACACCTCCAAAGCCAAGGGAGACCCTCGTGCTTTAAGGATCCTTTGGTTCACACCTACCTCAAAGGTTACAAGCATCTACACCCCCCGGTGACACTTCCAGTTCCCGGTTGGAATTTGTCACTTGTTTTTTCCCAACTCTCCAAGCGACCCTTTGAACCTATGCCCACGTGTGATCTCCGCCTATTGTCTTGGAAAACTGCTTTCTCTGTTGCTGTTTCCTCTGCAAGGAGGGCGGGTGAACTGTGTGCACTTAGGGTTGGCAAGCCTTACCTTCGTTTCCATCAAACCAAAGTTGTCCTTCACCCTGACATCACCTTTCTCCCAAAAGTGGTGATGGCTTTTCATCTTAATCAGGATATTGTTCTTCCGGCGTTCTTTCAAAACCCGAGCTCGGACCTGGAACGCTCCTTGCGTGCTTTGGACATTCGCAGGGCCCTGGCCTTCTACATCTAGCACACTGCAGAAATTTGCTGATCCCAGAGACTGTTTCTCTGCTACTCTTCTAAAGGAAAAGGACTGCCAGTCTCATCCCAGAGACTTTCGAAATGGGTGGCATCCACCATCAGGCTGGCCTATGAACTAACACAGACAGACCCTCCTCCTCAGATCAGGAGTCATGCCACTAGAACCCTGTCTGCTTCTGCAGCCTTCCTCAAAGGTGTTTCATTGCATGACATTTGTAAGGCAGCCACATGGTCTCAGCCTATGACTTTTGTGTCCCATTACAGGGTGGACCAACGTTCATCCACTGACACTGCTTTTGAGAGAGCTGTTTTGTTTTCCACCATTTGAACCATAGTAATGCTTGTTCAATCCATGGCCTGTTTATGTTAAATGTTAGTAATATAGTAATTTGCTCTGTTTGCCCGGTGGTTCATTTTACATTGTACCTATGTCAATTCTATGTGATGCCTAGCATTTGTGGTGGGCCTCGAGTGGTACCCATGGCACCGTCACATAGCATTCCCTCCTCCTACGTTTAGCTTGCTAGTCTCCCACTTGTGGGAGTCACAGAGACCACGAAGAGGAAGGACAGGTTGCCTACCTGTAACTGGAGTTCTTTGAGTGGTCATCTGTGACTCACACAATCCCGCCCTGCCTCCCCTCAGCTGATATGCCATGTTCCTGCTGCCATTTGTGTTGCGGCGGTTAAGGAACTAACAGCGAGCACATCAAGGCCTTTATATATGCTCTGGGGGAGGGGCGGAGTTCCTGCCAAAATGCTAGACCTAAAGCTCTAGAACCTTCCGTAGTCAGTACTGCGCAGGCGCAGACAATCCCATGTGCGAGTCACAGATGACCACTTGAAGAACTCGTCACAGGTAGGAAACCTGTCCATATTCTGTATATTTATACTATGGCTAACATTAAATATACTACATAATAGTATCTAGAGTTACCTACCATTATTCTTTCACAAGTATCCTCCATTGCTTGTTACCTTAAATTATTTTCTATGAATCTTCTTAGGTTTGCATTTATTGGTTTTCTAAACTTTCTAATTTGTCCAAATCAAAGTATAATAAAACATAATTTAGAAATAAATTATATTACATTATTATTACATAGATTATATCAGTACTTTTTTTTTAACCCCTCCTTGGAAAATGATTAACTACCTGTAGCCTAAACTTCTTCTGAATGTATAATCCTCTTTTTTGTCTTCTCTGTACAACTTGATCTTATTCCTCCATATTTAATTATTAATTAGTTGTCCACTTGTAGATATTCCGTGTTTCACATACAAATCCTCCAAATAATTTCTACAAGGCAGAAGGAAAGCTATTGCACAGTATTTAATTCTAACACTTCTAACACATTCTAACCTGAATTTCAGGTCACTCAATTCAGTCAATAATTAAATCACCACATTTTGTCAAAGGAACTTTTTAACCGGATCCCATTCTTTCATTATCTTATCCAATTTCCCTTTTACTTTACAGGTGAGCAGGTCTTTTTCTTTTATTTCCAAAATTTTTATTATCCACTGATCTACTGTGGAGATTTCTTTATCCTTCCAAAGTTTAGGTAAAAGCAGTCTAGTTGCGGTGATCAAATATAATAAGATTCTCCAAGATTTCCAATGAAGAGTTTGCTTTAATTCTGAAACTAGTTATATATTCTACATTCTATATTTCTGAAAAATACCCTCTTTTGCAAATTTTGTTTACTAACACCACCTAGACAGGGAAATATTTTGTAGTTGTTTTGTCATTAACATTTTGGTCACTCTCCTCTCAGTGTCTTGATTTTAATTTTTATTCTAATAGATCAATGTGACTGCAAACATTGTAACATTAAACCTCTCTGGTCCGTTTAATTACAAACTCATGAATTAGATCTACAAATTCTATTTGCTCTTGCAAGTTCACATGCAGCAGACAAGATAGTTTGGGGAATTTAGCTTTCTTGCCCACTGTAGAATGCCTGTGGTTTTCCATGAACGCTAGCTTGATGAAAGGTATTTCAGCTTCTGCCACAGTCACTGGTATGTGAAAAAAAAATCTGCAGGGCTAAATATACATCTTTTTTAATTAATATATCCTTCTCAAAATTATTGGGTCAATGTTTTGGGTCATATTTAGCAGAAATAATTCTGGAAGCAGAGGGATCTGGGTTTTAAATATCTCCATTAATGCTATACATGACTGTTCCCAAAAATTTTAACTTTCTGACAGCACCACCACATATGAAGAAATGTCCCAATTTTCTCTTGACACTTCCAACATTTATTTTGATGCGTATTATAAAAATGTGTAATATAATATAATATCTAGCTTGGCTGGTGTTAAGCACCATTTATAGAACATCTTCACATAATTTTCTTTAAGGTCTTGAGATAATGTAAATTTGTTAGTCCATTTCCAAGATGCTTCCCAATGTTCCAATTGAATTTCATGGCCTACGTTACTGGTCCAAATAAATATATCTTCATAATATAAGCAGAGGTAGTTCACACAGGAATCTTTCTGTGAGTATCTTGATGACAATGCAGTAATCTGTAGTAGCCAGCATGGGTATGTCAAGAACAAATCCTGCCAAACTAATTTTATATTTTTTTTCCTCTAACAGATCATTAGTTTAATAGATGGTAGGAATGCTGTGGATGTCATTTATCTGGATTTTAGCAAAGCTTTTGATAATGTCCACCATAAAATTTTGATTAGCAAACTGATTAAATGTGGAATAGACTAAACACGGAAAGGGAACACTATCAGATAGATCAATCATTGGTTGGAAAACTGTGTTCAAAATGCACTTCAGAACAGAAGGAGGCCTTGAGTGGAGTGCCTTAGGGTTCTCTCCTAAGGCCATTATTCTTCAACATTTGTTTTCCAACAACTTAGTTGACGGGATGGAATCCTTATCAAGTTTGCATATCACCCAAACGTGGTAGGGATGGCTAATACACTGGAAGACAGAAACAAAAGGATCTAGGTAAACTAGAAAACTGGGCAGAAATTAATAAAATGAGATAAATGCACAATTTTACATTTAGGCCACAAAAATCAAATGCACAGGTATAGAATTGGGGATTCATGGCTCAGCAGTACTGCATGTGAAAAAGATGTGGGGATTATTATTGATCATAAGTTGAGCATGAGCCAGGGGAGTGATGCTGCAGCAAAGAAGGCAAATGCTAATTTAGCCTGCATTAATAGAAGCACAGTTTTCAAGTCAACAGAAATAATAATTCCAATATAGTCTGTGCTGGTTAGGTCTCATCTAGAATACTGTGTTCAGTTCTGGGTGCCTCATTGTAAGACTGGTTGGAGCAAGTTCAGAGGATGACAACCAAGATGATAAGAAGTATGGTGAGCAAAACATAGGAAGAAAAGTAAAGGGAGTCGTGAAAATTCAGCCTGCTGAAGAGAGACTAAGGGGTGACATGACTGTACTCTTTAAATATTGAAAGTGCTGTCATGGAGAGGAGTGTGTTTGTTTTCTGCTGCCTCAGATTGCAGGATCAGGTTCTATGGTGTGAAGTTACAGGAGGGTAGATTTGACTGAACATTAGAAGGAACGTGACAGCGAGAGCAGTTTGGCAATGGAACCAATTGCTTAAAGAGGTGGTGGGTCTTCTTCCCTGGATGTCTTCAAAAAAGAAGCTAGAACCTGCTGAGGATGCTCTAGCTGGAGATCCTCCACTGAGCAGTGGTTTGGACTTGATAGCCCACGAGGCTACTTCCAATTCAATGATTTTATGGTTCTTTTCCAGAGCAGACTCATTTTTTTTTAAGGAACAACATTTCAGAAGGAAAAATTCTCAGAAACATCTGTTGGAATATTTGTTTACATTCAGAAGTTTCTTCTAATACCTCGAGTTCTAATGTCATACCTTAGGAAATGTAAACCATATGTAGTTAGTTGCTTTGAATCTGTATACTAATACGTCAGGAAATCCAAAATGATACCATCCAAAGAAGACAACACAAATCTGTGTGTGTGTGTGTGTGTGAGCGCGTGTGAGTCCCAGACAGACTTAGTTTGCTGTACAAGCACACTATCATGTGCCTTAGAAAGGCCTTACGCTAGGGATCGAACCAAGAAGCCCAGCAGTTCAGAAAGTTCCTTGAGACAGCTCTGTACTGCTTCTAATTGTTTCCAGTAAATCTTGCAAGATCTGGACAGCACACGAGAAGAAGTAAGTTTCTGTAAATCTCCTCAGGAATGAGATACAGCTTATTCTATTTTCCCCTGCCCTCTTTCAGGGCCTTCTATTTGCAGACTTTGTAAACATACTTTTCAACAAAAATGTCACTTAAAACACCATCAGAACATACTGTACAGCAGTTGAACAAGAGCAATTCTGCTTTGTACTCTTTAAGTAATCAAGAGAGAAAGAATATATGAAAAATGAAAGGTAAGTTTTGCTTAGAAATATCTATGAGAATCTTTTTCTACAACTCACTTAAATAACATGGCAAAATATGCTTACCGAGAAACAGCTTCTGAATCTTCAGCACTTTTGTCTTTAAAATCAAGGATTTCCTGAAGACTTTGGACATACCTAAAAACACAAATTCCGCACGATTAGCTTTTGTCATACTTGTTGCCTCTACAATAATTAACCATTTCCTTCTAATGTTTTCTACCTATAAGGAAAAAAGTACAAATTCACTAAAATAATAAAGAAATGAAGGGTTCTGGTTTTCATTGCCAGATCTTCTTCCACAACTTAGTAAAAAAAATCCTTGTAAAGGTGTGTTTTTCCTCTGTTTTGAATTAATGATACTAAATGTTCAAATTCAAAAGATATCTCTGTGGGAAAACCATTCATTATTTCTCTCCCATTCAGTAGCTCTAACAGTAGACCACCTGTTAGCAAGAAAAAAAGGGGGTTATGTTAACCCCATTGAGTTCTGGGCTTCTGAACAATGGCTCATGCTATAACAGGTAACACATCATACTTGTCAAGCAAGAGCCTGTTTCCCTTTGTAACTACTGTGTAACACTTCCACCCTTCTGAAAAGCCACGGAAAAGAGGTACCATCACTCACCCTCTCCCCACTCCTTGCATAAAAATAAGATTTTGGGGCTTGGGCACTCTACCCATCCCACTCTGATGTGGCTGAGAAAAGTTTAGGTTTAGTTTTCTGGTTTTGGTTGAACACTTCCCATGCTGTCCAGACCTGGAATGGTAGCTAACATTAATTATGGTTACCTTAAATAAGTCTTTTCAAATCATGATTTAAAGCTAGATTGTTTGAAACTGCAGTGGGCAAATGTTTTTCCCCTGAGGAGAAATTAAAATGGAGTGGGGGCAACATGCCTGCGATCTTGCTTGAGCTTATGGGGGGCTCACAGCCAACGTCAGTATCTTTTCCCTCAACATACACAGAAGGAAAGATCAGCACACAAAGCTGGGACCAGAGGTCCATTTCTGATTTTGAAAAATGTAGGAGGGGGATGTTAACTTGAGCAGGGGGGCTGCAACCTATTTGAAAGATGAACTGCTCCAAGACGGACAATCTGGTTCTCCCTGCCTTTCTTCTTTCTTCTTACAGAAGCATTTACAAAAGTTCTGAACAGGTTTACTCAGATACAGCCACAAGATTTAGCCCTCCATCAGGACATTACTTCAGTTCGGTCTCACAGTTTCTTGTTTGTTTGTTTGTTTTTTAAAGATTCTTACCAACTTTGTACAAGTTGAACTGAAGGTGTTTTCAGAAGGTTGTCTGGAAGCAAACTTATTTCTTTCATTATGTTTGCCAATCTTACAGGCAACTCTTGTCGCAGAAACATAAATGAAGTCTTCTCACAAGCATTGTCCGATCCTAGGGGGAAAATATCAGTGACAGGAAAAACTGACTTGAAATCATAATGAATATATTGCCGACAATTAAGTAGATCCATACAAAATAGTGGTAAACAGATCGAGATAGTGGTAAACAGACACCAGTAGTTTCTCTGCCTCTTAAGAGATCCCAGATGATGTTTTTATCTTTCATACACCTATGGCATTGTGCAAACTAATGGTGAAGGAAATAGGTGTTCTGAAATATACGTGCAGTAAGACTGATGTGGGATGCCCTTGTGTACATATGAGCTAAATTCTAATTTAATAGTCAAGATTAAGCATTTTTGTCATGGATTGACAGTTGATCATTTTCAGGCCATGAACAACGTTTTTTAAAGAACTATTAAGCAGAGAGACATTCTGAAGAAGAGAAAGCATCACATTCAAGTGTTGTTTTCCTTTGTTTTACCAGTACGGGAGAGTAAAGTTGCTTTGACCTCCAAAGAAAACAACTGGAGCATGGCTCACCATAGGAGTAGGAAAGTAGGTTACAGAGTCATGAAAAGTCTTCCTCTGCTCAGTATCACTTTTCCACATGCCCACAGACAAAACTGTCTCAAACAAGAAAGCTCTTCTAGGGTATTACTTAACAGAGTGAAGCAAATGTTCAAGGGATTGTGTTGGTAGCACTGGCCTTTTGGGCCATTTATGAGACAAAGCACAGAACAGTTCAACATAACATCAACAAGCATATGCAACAATACAGCCCATAGACGCAAATATATGTTATGCCATCTATGTCACATAAAAGAAGAGATCCAATACTGAACAGATGCTTGCAAACTTATTTTTTAAAAATCAAGACAAAATGGCAGTTGTCGTGTGCCCTCAAGTTGTTTCCAACTTATGGCAACCCCAAAGTGAAACTTACCACAGGGTTTTCTTGGCAAGATTTGTTCAGAGGGATTTTGCCATTGCCTTTATCTGGGACTGAGAGAGTATGATTTGCCCAAAGTTGCCCAGTGGATTTCCGTGGCTGAGCAGGGATTCAAACCCTGGTCTCCAGAGTCATAGTCCAACAGTCAAACCACTATATTACACTGGCTCTAAGACAGTAGTAGTGCCTACTAAACACGATTGGAAGAATATTAAATTATGTAATCTTGCTCAGATTTAACAGAAATCATGCCCAAACTGTGCTCTATAAGGAGTGATAGTCAAGCCACTACCCTGAAATATATTTCTCCTTCCAAGTTTTACTGTGGTCACCCCAACAGCAGTTGCTACTCACAACTGTTCTAAAGCATTTCACCCCAACAACATCACAATAATTTGGTGGCAACAGTGCAAGGTGAGTTAAATTTAGGACTGAGTCTCCAGTGTTACCTGTATCACACATACCCAATTGCATGCCTCCAAATATTTAGGGAGTCAAATTTTCCTTCACAATTTAATGACCGCTGCAAATACAGGCATGCATGTACAAAGCACAATGATGGTATGAAGTCCAAACAAACCCCCTACGAAATCTTCCAGATCCATTGTTAGGATACACCCAATATGCTAGCTACCAACTGGTGGTGTTGCAACACCACTGCACTAAAGTAGAGGGCCATATACATGCCAAGTTAGTTGAGAGCAACAGTACCAAAAATTGGATGTATTCCAGTGTATTAATTTCTGTCAAAAAAAAAAACTTTGATATTTGTAGATGCATTTTAAAACTACATTCTTGTAACTTTTAATGTAACTGATGGTCAGCCTGGCTGGATGTGTAAGTCCTTATTATGCCAAAAAAGACATACACGCCAAGGCTGGAAAGATACATCTGAAGCATCAGCCATTGGTCAAAGGATCTTATGATACCAACATACAAACAGGTATTTTACAAACACCAGCTTTAAGCAGATCTCAAGTGGTGGTGGGGGTGGGGGTATGGCCAGTTTTTATTTAAGTATATATGTCTAGTCCATTATTATTAGACCTCCTATGTCTTTGCTCATTTTTAATTCCTCTATCTTTTCATTCTTCTTTCTTAAAAACATAGCAACAGTCAATAAAATCTTTTTAAAATACTGCTAAATATTTCACAAGGCTGCAATCCCACATTTTTATCTAAAGGCAAAAATCTGTATCTGTATCTGAGAGTATGTCCCATTAAACTCAACAGGACTTATTTCTAAATAAATACACAGAAGACTGGAGTGCAAGACAGATGCCTGCAGACTAATCACCTGGAACATTGCTGCTTACCCAGAGATAAGGAGTACACAGTTTAACTGAAGCAATAGGTATGTTGACATGAACCTTTCAGTGAGTGTATGTGCAAAAAGTAAACTAGGTATGTTTACACACCATACCACTTTATATAATATAGCTCACTTTGGAGCTGTGCACATCCAACTTCCCAGTCTATGAACCTCTATGAGAAAACTTGTTTTGAAAAATGAAATACTGGCATGCTAGAACCAATGACTGATGACTGCAATTGTCTGAAAAATGGGCCATCCAGGTCACATTTTTTAAAAATACCAAAATGAGCGAAAGTCTTTAAAAACTGGCCTAGTCCTTTAAACAGATGCACCCGACCGGAGAATAAAAGCCATTCCAGCGAATAAATCAAATTCATTACGCTGTGACACCACGCTTCTCTATTCAAACCCCACAACGCCTTCCAGAAGGCTACTGTCATTCCGCCTGCTGTTTTTCTGGAACAGCTGCGTTGCCATTTCCTTTGCTAGAAACAGCTGCTTTGTAACCTGCTCGTCAGGAGAGGCTCGGGGCCCCAGCATGAATGTTTCAGTGAGGTGCAAGCCCCAATTCTAACTACACGTATGCAGCAGTGAAGTGCCTCGGGTAACAAAGTGCATTCTTGTTGCGCGAGTTGCTGCAGCCCCGGGATCCCATGAGGGCTCTCGGCTGTGAAAGGGGCAGATCAAGGGGCTCTATTTTGCTAAAATATTGAGCCCGAGGCCTCCCTCTGGACCGCAAGAAGGAGGTGAAGGCGGAGGGAGGCGGCCCCTTTCCGCTCGACGAAGCCCACCCTTGGCCGCTTTGCACCCCCACAAAAGGAGCCCAGGCAGAGTCTTCCGAGGGCCGGGACTCGTCGTTTACTTTCCTCAGGGAAAAAGAAAATGGTGGGGCGGGGAGGGATGCCTGCCTAGAGAGGAAGGGGCAAAGGGGAAGAAAGGAAGAAAGGACCCATGCCCAGCGCGCACTCACCGAAGTCGAGGAACTGTTTCATGGAAAGGGGAGACGGGGAGAAGCGGCAGTAGAAATCCACCTGCTGGGGGATAGTGGCCGGGGAAACGCTTCTCAGCAGTGCCCGGAGCAGCCTCATGGTGAACCCCGGGGGAAAGAAACCAGCCCACGGGAGGAGGAGGAGGAGGCGGCGGCGGCCTGGGAAGCGGCGCGACGTTGCCTGCCCGCGCTCTGCGCCTTTCCTTTTTCCCTCCCGCCACCTCAGCTCGTCCCAGCCGCCATTTCCAGCCCCTTTAAGGCGGCCGCCGGCTTAAGCAAGTCGCTTTCCCGAGCGGGCCCTCGTCTCGACCGAGGCGCGGAAGAGATAAGCAAGAGCGCGGTGGCAATGTCGCTGGAGGGACGAGGGGCCGGGCGACGGGGGCAGCCCGCCCTTCCCTCCGCCGCGGCCTAGAGGCGAGCGAGGGGCGGGCGGAGAGGCGGTGCTGCCGCCGTTGGGACCTGCGGGCAGGTCGGAAGACGCGGAGCCCGGCGTGGGCGCCTGGCAGCCGAGCCGCTCTTGCTCCGCCGGAGTGGAGAAACCAGTCAAAAGAAAGTCAAAAGATAGACCAGAGCTCTCCACCTTCTGGCATCGAGGTGCGAGCGGGTTGTATCCGGTTGTTTGGCTGTGCCCTGTCTGTCTCGTTCTTCTTCAGGCAAGGCTAAGGGGAAAAAAACCAAAGCCCTGCGGAGGTTCCCCTTCCAGGCTTTTATTATGATCGATGAGTGACAGGAGATAACGAGCTATTTAAATAGTATTTTAATATGTAAGGAACTATATTTTGCAAGTGGTGGAATTCAGCTGTGCATTCTGCAAGCTGTTGCATGGAATAGGATTACTTTGCAGGTACTGTGCAAACTATTACATCAAATTCAGCCGAGCGCTTGGAGGCTGTCATGTTTTTATGCTTGGCGGCAAAATACCAAAACTGCTAAGAATTTTGCCTGGCAGCGTGCACTCTGCCCTTGGCCAGACAGATACTGTTCCCCATTCGCATCTGCCTTTATGTTATTGCTGCTCGCCCGGGGTCAGATTGGCAGAGATGTGGAGTGGGATGTTTATAATACCATCCCCATGACTAAGAAGTAAGTCCCCATGAGCTGAATGGAACAGGGAGTGAACAGTGTCACAATCTTAAGTGACTTGGGCTGCAATCCAGGATGCTATACAGAAGCATGGACAGAGTAAACAGGCATAGGATCACATTTCTGGTCTCTGCAAAGAGGTGATAGAAGCATGTTGTTACCACTGCGGTCTGGTCTGATCTTTAGTGAAGCAAAGATATCATTTTTGATATCATAATCCGGCCTTCTGCCACCAGCCAAGTGTTTGTGAGGCCCCGCCGAACAAGCGCGAAGCTAGGCATGGATGATACTTGTTGCTCCTCCAGATATTGCCAGATCCACTTCAGGGGGAGACCTCCCGAAACAAATACCTCAATTTCAAATGTTCAATAAAACAAAAAGACTGTCTGCCTGAGAGGACACCCTGGCGAGCTAGGCACTTAACGGCCGAGCTAGCCACATCTACCTACCGGCCATACTACTGTCAAATCGGCATATAATTCAATCATGTAAATTCTGACCTTTCGGAGGCTTTGTCTCCAGCCCAAACCTTATTGTTCTCACCAGAGTCCAGTCTAGCCTGCGGTCGTTCTTTTCCCTATAAAAATCCCCCGTTCTGAGAGCTCTTTGGAACTCTCGTCGGACCTTACTGAAAGTCGCTTGCTGAAATCACTTGAAGCTCCCGTCAGATCTTCTTCCTCGCCTCGCTGCAGCTTGGTCCAGCAGATTCCCCTTGGCCCCTACGCCGGGTTTCCTCCTCTTCAATTGGTGTCTCCAGGACTTCGGACAGGTGGTGTATTGCCCATTCCCCAAATTCTCTTTCTTTCCTTTTCTAGTTAGGAGTGTGTTTGTGTTTTTATTATTTTTGTTTAATAAATACTGTTAGTATTTTGAAACTGCTTGACTCCTCACTGACCTGAACCGGTATACATAGGATAAAAGATCCCGCTGCGTTGCCCTGCCTCTTTTTAGCCAAGAGAGTGCTCCAGCTAATTTCCCCATCTTTGCTAGGTTTGTTTGGTATTTGGGCGCCCCTCCCGGGACCCCCAATTTACAGGGTAACAATGTTATTTTTTTTCCCTCCTAGCAGTGGCTCTTATTGCCGACACTTTATGTTAACAATTATCAGGTAAAACTTTTCACGCAAATGCATCTTTTCAATTCTTTTTAAATTTCTGTTTTGTTTCTCATAGTGCTGTTTTAAAGGCACAGAAACCTTGCATACGGTTTGTGCTTAAGGTGGATCTGTCTTATGCTGCCATGCTAAACACATCTTCTGGGAGTAAAGATCCACTGACCTCATTGACTTTCAATAAACTTGCATAGGATGTTTGTTTTTTAAATGAGTACATGGTGAGGACTCTTATGAGACATTCTGTTACTGTGGACAGGACTTTGAACCCAGAACATGATGCTGAAACTGCATTTCTGCACCATACCTGAGAAAAAGGGCTACTGAGTGCTTTGGACTTGCTTTGGAACAGAATGTTCTGTACAGTGCACTTCTGGTACTACGAAATATTCTTGTAGGCCATATTTACTCCTAGAAAGTCTGATGCCCAAACGGATATTAACTTAATCCACATAATGGGTGTTTTACTAAATCATGGGGACACAACTTTGGAAGAGTAGGAGGCTTCCTATTTCACTTCATCTTTGAATAAAGATCTCTTCTGGGCCTAAATTGGCAGATATGTGCACAAAATGTGTTGGAAATGCCCCCTATACCCACTAGAGGGCACTTGAGGACAAAAAAAATATTTGAAAATATACACAAAAATTTCATTTGATCCCTAGCTGGTGCAGGGGGATTCCAAATGTGCTAGAAAGGCCCTCCGTATCCCCTAAGGCAGTGATTCCCAATCTGAGTACAAATCTGGACATTTAGGGGTACATTAAAAAACAATTAATAATGGCAGAAAAAGGCACATACATCAACAGTGTAAGTCAAAAGTTGTGGAACTAATTGAATGTTATGACGAGCAGCAGAGTACGTTTCCTTTGTTATTTAACTTCCAGAAAAGCCCGCTTCCCTTGTTTTGTTATTTTGGTGAATGGTTGGGAGTCCCTCCCAAAACAATTGTTGTGAACTCACTAGTACAATATACATGCTTGGCAGCGTGCCCTTCACAGGCTCAGCTTTTACTCTCCTCTGCTTCATGAATATTCAAGTGCTGTTGTGCTAATACCAGTGTATATACAAGTGAGCACCTCAGTTAGTCCTGTCAGCAGTGTTCAAATGCGTGTGTTCTTCGAGGTCTTCTCTGTGTCCCTTCTCTTTATCATCATTTAAGTTTTAAATCAAATTTTCAATTCATGTATTATGAGATATGGCCCAGCAGTTGAATATTGGCACAGTAAAAAAAGACAAAATGTAATGTGGATATTGACCAATCACCAAAAATTTCTCCAGACATGTCTAATACTTTAGTGCAAAAACAGTGAGAAAGTATAGTCTTTGGTTCTTTGAACAGGTCAAAAGAGAAAATACTGTGATAAATACATGAAGTATAGATTTTCATATTGTCACCCTGCCTCTCCTTTCGGAGTTCCAGCTTCTGAATATAGCAGGCAAAATGACCAGGCATTTCTTAATTCAAGAGGAAAATTTTATTTTATTCAAACAGAAACCAGAGCGCTCTGGGGTGCCAGAATCGGGACCCAGAATTAAGGCACAGTTGAGCTTTTATACCTTTGCATTCTCACCTAGGCGTTTTCCTCCAATCACCGCTTGCCACCCACTTCCTAAGCTTATATGGTGGTTACGCTAGCATAAGGGAGGCGTTCAGCACTCCCCATCATAAAATGTCTTTCCTTGCTCTAAAATGGTGGTAGTTCTGCTAATTTACAGTTTTTCCCCCTCATGGAGAGTGCTGAACCATCCCATATCCTTGCTGTAGAAATTGAATTCCTTTCAGCTTATCTACTCTACGGGGTTCTGGCATACCGGTTGTGATAATGGGGCTTCCCATTATCTAGGCTTAGCAAAGGGGGATACTTCCCTCTTAAGGTAAACCAAGGGTTAAAGAGGTGTTGGGGTTAGATTACATTTTAGTGTGGGTCAGCGTCATAGGTCACAGGGTGAGAACTGACCAACCACAAGGGAAAGAGGTGGGCATCTTGGAGATGCTTCAAGATGCTTCGATGGAGAACTTATAAAACTTCTGGGAGGCCATGTGGCCGAGGGAAGAACAAAGAAGAACAAAGAGAGAACAAAGGGACATCCGAGAGATGGGATCTGTGCTAGTAGCAGGCTGCAGGCCTCGCCTCCTAGCCACATCCTTCTCGTCGACCATCTAAACCTATAACCTAATTGTGAGTAACTGGAATAAAGTAGTTAGCCGCGTTAGGCTTTTTATTATTTTGGAAGTTGGCTGATCTTAAGAATGTATCTGTGCTTTTATATCTGTTTTTGTAACTACTTGTAACTTAAGCGTGCCTGGGAGGGGGGAGCCTCTCAAGTGCAATATTGTCTTGTTTATTTGCATGCCTTGATTAAATACTTTCTGTAAAACCTCTGTTTCTCTCCATTCCCACGCCAGTCTTTGGGACACTCTAGATAGGACTTCTCTCACTCAGAAGGGGGGAGGTGAGAGGGAAGGAAGGTCCTTAAACACAGGGATTGATAATCCACTGAACAGTCTCCCACTGTACTGTTCAGTTACTTCAGAATTCAGTGGATGGTGGCAGCAAGAATTAATAACGATGGGGAACCTATCAGCCTTTTTCAAGGATGAGAGTCAACCTTGGCAGGCTGGCAAGAACCCAGTATGACACTGGAATTCCCATTCCAGTATGACACCGGTCCTAATTGTTCCAAGGCACAGAGGCATACACTGCAACAAGCAACAGCAACAAATCAAAATACAAATCACAAACATTATTATTAGAAAAACTTGTTTTAACCAGTAAACATTGGGCAGCCAGCAAGGTTAACCAGGACCACCAGTCCTCTCCTTGTGGGGAATAGGTTTTATGATAACGCTCACCACTTTGTATAACTTATCTACATCCTCTTTGATATATCCAGATTCGTTAATGTAGTGGCAACATGTTATATTTAACCAAAAGCATAGCTCCCCTTCTTTGCTTGGAAGGTAGTCCAATGCCAATTTGTGTTGAGCCAGCATTCTCGCAAGGGAATCAACCTCTGTCTGTAGGGCTTTTAATCTGTGAGCTGTAGTATTGGCCAAGACTTCCAACTGAGCAGAGAGCTTTCAGATTTGTCTTACTTTCAAGCTACTCCTACAATGGGGAAGAGGATGGCACTAAACTGCTCCCCTTCAGCTAGGTAAATATTATCGGGGTCCTATCCATATATTTCATCGTAGGCCCTTTTTATTCATGCCCAACCCAACCCCACCCCATGCCGAGGAAGCTTGATTTTTCGGATAGAACAGGATATTTCCTACAGAGAGGGCTCCTATGGTGCATGAGCCATTCCATACAGGAGGTAGCCACTGCGTACCCAACACCCACACACGCAATATAATCTTGAGGGTAAATCTCCAGCGAACATCCTGGAATGTTAGGTTGCTGCTAATTGCAGGCTAATGATTGCATTGGCAGTACTAGTTTCCCCACAGATGATCACTGTCCTGTTTAAGGTGTTACTTCCACAGGGAGGGGGGCTGGAAAGGTTGAGATGGGAACTGTTACAGGGGCGATGCTCTTCCATCAGGATGACAGTCTGGTTACGCTTCGGATATGACCCTACAGATATCTGGGGAAGAGGATGACATTTCATTGGTGCTGAAGTAGCAGCCCAGTAACCTGAAGGATCAGAACTGATCCATTTTAGGCATACTGGAGCCTCTGGCCAAGCCGACCATCTAGATGTTATAAATTGGTCTGAATCTCGGATGTGCTCCTGCTGCTCTTTTTGATTGTATTTACTCCCTGACAGAGTACTAACCACTGATTGGTTCCACTCTGTGAAATTCAAGGTCCCAACAACCACAATCAGGCACCTTTGAAGATTGGAGGAGGACCATGGGAGCATACCCAACAATCAGTGGTATTTACCACTTGAGCTACCATGTTTCCCTGAAAATAAGACATACCCATAAAATAAGCCGTAGCAGGATTTCTAAGCATTTGCGCAATACCCCGAATAAGACATAGTGATAGGCGTGGCTATGCAGCATACTGGTGCAGAGCGGTAAAGAAGACGGGCAGCCCTTCTCATGTGCCCCATCCAGGCTTCTCAGCTGACCAGGGAGCTTTATCTGAGGAGGCCAAAGCTGACAACAAGACAGATGAGGCAGGGGCTTTCCTCCCTTCCCTCCAAGTCCGGGTGACAGCCGCAGCTGCTCCCACACTCACCCTCCGTCACCTCCAGCACCTTCATGCCCTGCACCGGGCACAGAATGCTGTTCAGGGTCTCCACCAGTGCCTCCTTCAGCCCCTGAGCCACGGGCCCAAGGCCTCCAGCTCCTGCCACTCCTCCCGCCGACATCCCACAGAGCCCTCCAGGCAGTGCCGTGCCGGGCAGGAAGAAAGAGACAGAAGGGAGCCCCGGCAAGAAAAGAGAGAGCAAAAAAGGCGGCACCAGCAGGGCTAAGGACCGCAGCTGCCACCACCACACGCCAAACATACCCACGCAACGACATGCTCAGACACCAAGAGCGTCGCCTGAGATGCTCCAGGGGAAGCGGTTCTCGAAGAGCGCCCCCTACGGCCCATGGAGAAACTTGTGCATAGACAGCTGAAGCAAACCAGCACCCTTCACTCAATAGAGGGGGAGAAGGGGAGAGGATCAGCAACGAAGAAAAGGGGGGCCCGCCTTTAGTCGGACGTACTCCACAGGCAGCCTCTTGAAAAAGCACAGAGTGCCTGCGATAGGTCATATATTAATCCAAAGTCTCATCCTGTGCGTGTTCACTCAGAAGCGCATGCCGGTATACAAAGAGAGTTCCTTCCAAATAATTGTGTGTACAATCGCTTGCATAGGATAGGACTTGAGTTACGGCCCCACCTACAGATCTTCGCGTGCCAGATCACAAACAGAAGCTGGCCATTGCGTAAACCTTCCTAAGGACCACCAGAGGAGCCATGCTGGGTCAGACCAAAAGCCCATCTAGCCCTGGTTATCACTGACCAACCGGAAGCAGGGCGGGAGTGTACCATACTTAATAAAAATAAGACATCCCCTGCAAATAAGCCATACTGTGTCTTCTTGAGGAAAAATAAATATAAGACAGTGTCTTATTTTTTGGGGAAACACGGTATACTATGTACCAATTTATGGAATTCATTGGATCTCCAACCTGCATATATAGCCACAGGGTCTCCTACCATAAAAAGGAGGCAGAGGAATATTATCATGTCTCTCAGGCCTGAGGTACACTCAATTCAGGTAGGTTTTCCTGCTCGTTCACATGAACGTGGGTTGATCTTCCACACAATAGGTTATGGAACTGATAACTCAGGTACCAGAGAGAGATGAGTAGGAAGAACCCTCCTGTTATTCCCAACACTCTGATTATTATCTCCTGAGTCATTAAGTCACAGAAATCAAATATGGAGTAATTACTAAACAAATAACAATGAACAAGATTATAACTATAACACGTATATGAGTCAGGTGAATTGGCAACCACTCAGGTCTTTTGGTGTGTCCTTGGGACTCAGTTCCTTCTAAACAGCAATTTTAAGGAGTCTCTCACATCCTCAGGACTGGCCAGCTGGGCAGTCCAGTCTTTAGGCTCAGGAATCCTTTTTACTTGGGAATGGTGAACCGAGGATTTCACCCCTTCAATCCTGATAGCAGAGTCAGTGGTCTACAGAACCAGAGTTGGGTTGGTCCAGGCAGGCTCTAAGGCAGTGGTTCTCAACCTGTGGGTCCCCAGATGTTTGTGGACTTCAGCTCCCAGAAGCCCCAGCCACTATGGTCAATGCTCAGGGCTTCTGGGAGCTGAAGTCCACGAACATCTGGGGACCCACAGGTTGAGAACCACTGCTCTAAGGGCTTCTTATGCCACACCTTTACAACAACCCAATCTCCCAGCTGAATGTCATGGACTGGTCCATCCAAACTGAAGGGTCTTTCCTGTAGAGAAAGAGAGCGAAGAGAGGAAAGAGAGTGACACAGCAAGAGTATATATTTACATAAACAATTGTTACCTATTTCTATCTTTCCCCTCAGGCTTCCCGGGTGAGCTCCCAGGGGCCATGGATTTCTCTCAAAAGGGGACAGCTTCACATCTCCCTGAGGGTGACTCTGATGTTTGTTAAAGCTAAGGAGATGGCCTGAGGCCATTTTAGTCCAGTTTCTCAGATAATCTTAGGTGTTGCTTAACTGAAGCATTCATCCGTTCCACCATTCCGCTGGCCTGAGGTCAATAAGGAGAGTGGAATTTCCAGTCTATTCCCAAAATATAAGTCAACTTAGCTAAAATTTTTGAGGTAAAATGAAGTCCTTGATCACTGTCCAGTCCAATCCCCAATGAGGAATAACTTGTTCTAGCAGGATTTTTGTTACTTCTCTTGTTTTACAGGTTCGGCAGGAAAAAGCTTCAGGCCATCCGGAGAATTTGCAAACCAGGATCAGTAGATATCAGTAATCTTGGGTCCTTGGAAACTCAGTAAAGTCAGTTTGCCAATACTGGCTGGGGAATTCTGATGGGTTGTACTGGTGCTTGTGTACTTCCTTGGGGCGATGTCCATGGGCCAGATTTATTTGTTGGGAGGTTTCACAAGAGTGAACAATCTGGACCACTGGTTTGTGGATTGGCTATCTGTTGAAATATCAAGTCCAAAGATGCAGGAGGGATTCTTCCCCTTGATGGAAGTGTCGATGTATTTGGTGAATCAGATGTGATTGAAGAACTGAAGGGATCCACACCCATTGAGTCTTAGGATGCACCATCCACCCATCATGGAGAGCATACCCTGCTGCTTCAGCGCGAAGCTGTTCCTCCAAGGAGTAAACTGGAAGTTCCTCTGGCAAGGGGTTCACAGTGTCAATGGTAACCAGAGATGACATCGCTGCTCGTTTGGCCTCCAGGTCAGCGTAATTGTTGCCCCAGGTGACATCCGACTCATTTTTCTGATGTCCCTTACAATGGACGACAATCACTTCCTTCAGTTCCCAAATGGCTTCCAGCAGGGTGGCAGTTGCCTTTCCATGTTTGATTGGGCTCTTAGGGTCATCGAGGAGGCCCTTTTCCCACCATAATTGTGCATGGGCATGCAGTACTCCCCAAATGTACGTGGAATCTGAATAGATGGTAGCCCTTAATCCTTTGGCTCTTGTTAGAACCTGTATCATTGCTTCCAGCTCAGCTCGCTGAGCAGAGTGAGGAGGTGGTAATGCTCCTGAAGTAATGATGGAGCCATGCTGGTCAGTGACTGCCCAACCAGTCCTTTGTACCCCCTCATTAATGAAGCTGGATCCATCTGTGAACCAGACAACGTCTGTGTTAGGCAAGGGAGTCTCAGAAAAATAGGGCCTCGATTTGGTTTGAAAATCTATGGTGGTGATGCAGTCATGTGGTTTCATTAGTAGGTTGTTGACTGAGTCGGGGAGATGGATGGAAGGGTCCATTCGGTAAGATCTCAGAACGGACACTTGTGGATTTTCCACGAGGGTGGCTTGGAACTTCATAAGTCAGTCTGATGTCATCCAGGTTGGACCTTGAGTCTCCAGGATGGCTCGAAGGGTGTGCATTGAATAAACGGTCAAGGTGCCTCCGAAGGTGAGTTTCAGTGCTTCTTTAATCATAAGTATGGCTGCCACGAGCACTCGTAGGCACGCAGGCCAGCCTCTGGCGGTCTGGTCCAGAGTCTTACTAACGTAAGCTATAACCTTTGGGATGCCTGAGTAAGGATTGCCTTAGCCACCCCCTCCTTCTCAGATACATGCAGGGTGAATGGTCTGTCTGGATCTGGGAGGTGCAGGGCTGGTGCTGATATCAGGCGCTCTTTCAGTTGATGGGTTTGTCTCTCAACCTCTCTACTCTGGAAGTTGCTTGGACTTGGCTCCCTCAGCCTGAAACAGGATGCAGTGAAGAGGTTGGACAATGTTACCATAGTCCCATATCCATAATCTGCAGAACCCAGTCAACTCTAACAGAGAGCGCAGTTCCTGGACAGTAGTAGGCGCAGGCAGCTTCTGGATGGCTTCTATCCATTCTGGAGCTAATATTCATTGTCCATCCGAAATGTCATGTCCCAGGAACCAGACCTTTGGGCTAACTAACTGGGCCTTCTGAGATACCCAGTATCCTCATTCAAGGAAAAAGTTGAGCAAGGAAACAGTCTCAGTATTGCAGCTCTCTTGGGTCTCAGTGGCCAGGAGCAAATCATCCACACACTGTAGCAGCAATGTGGTGGGTTTCCGGGACTAGTCACAGAGGTCCTGGGCTAGAGCCTACCCAAAAATAACAGGCGAGTTTTTAAAGCCTTGGGGCAGGCAGGCCCACATTGCTCTCTGGTGGACACTCGAGGTTTCTGGCTGTCCGGATCTAATGGGATACAGAAGAAGGCATCTTCTAAGTCCAGGACAGTGAACCATTTTCTGATGGAACTGATTCCGCTCAGCAGGGTGTATGGGTCAGGGATGAGTTGCAGGAGATCTTGGGTGGCTGCATTGACAGCGCGAAGGTCAAGCACTAATCACACTTTGCCTGGCAGTTTCTGTACTCCCAGGATCGATGTGTTCCAGGGGCTATAATCCAAGGATCCAGGTATGATTACTCTCCCTTCTGTTAAATGGATGATGACTTCCCGAAGACCAGACTGGAGGTTTTGTCAGATGGGATACTGACCGAGTGACACGGGCTGGCCTCCTTGTCTGAAGGCAATTTTGACAGGAGTAACGGTGATCGCTAATCTTGGTTGGTCAACATCCCACACCAGAGGGTTCACCTTGTCAGCAATAGTACTTAAGCTGACAGAATAAGCAGTCACTTCTGATCCCCTCGTTCCACTCTCACCTCTCCAGAAGTCTGTGTCATCCCAGAAGTACACCTGGCAGCTACCATCTTGGTCAAAATCTATTCTTGCTCTCATCTGGCAAAGCAAGTCTCATCCTAAAAGGTTCATGTGGGCTTCAGGGAGGAGGAGAAAAGAATTCTGATATTGTCAGACTCCTACGGTACAGGAGGTAGGTTTGTATAATACAGTAGATTGGGCTCCTGTGGCACCCGCCACAGTTAAACGTTCCTGAATTGGTGCTGAAAGAGGGTGGGTCACAGCTGACATCGTGGCACCGGTATCAATCAAAAATTCCTTAGTCTCTTGTCCCACCCTCAGTTTTACTCGGTGTTCAGGGGGTGGATATCTGGACCCCTGATCCCTTCAATCTTGCCAAAACCCTGGCTCTGCCGGCAGGATATTCGTTGTTCAGGGTTTTGGAGCAGTCGGCCCCTGGGGTACATCTAGGGCTGGGTCAGGCATGCCTCTTCATTTTAAGGGGCACTGGTCCCACCAATGGCCTATTTGTTTACAATAAGCACATTGGTCTTTTCCAAGTCTCTCTTTTCGATTTGCTCCACTCCTGAGCTGACTTCGGCTTTGGGCCATGGCGTTGTCCACCTAAGGGCAGGATCTTCATCTACCTGAGGCCTCTTGTACTGCCATTATTATCACTTTTCTTTCTTCTGTTTTCCCTACTTGTCTATTCTGGAAAACTTTCCGGGCTTCCTCAAGAAGGGCTGGGAGGTTGTTTCTGGTTCCTCCAGGCATTTTTGCTAACTTTCGGCAAATGTCCTGACTGCAATGTGTCAAGAATAAATGTTTTAGGATTGGATGCACCTGGGGAGAATCAGTGTCCTCTGTGGTGTGAGCCCATATTCTGTCTCTTAGGCACTGGAGGAATTGAGAGGGGCTCTCTTTCTCTTTCTGGAGTATTTCTTCTACTTTTGGCGAATTGTTGGTTCTAACTATGGCCCCCCCTCAAACCCTCCAGGAAGAGTTCCTTAAAGTACATGATATGGTCCCACTCAGAAAGGGTGTTGGCAAGTCCTATTGGGGTTCCATCCTGGATTTACATCCCATAGGAACTGCTGCATTACTGGACCAAACATGACCACATTAGCCTCTCAGCTAGCGGCCTGAGTACCCTTTGCTCTAATTTGTGCAATTTCTGTTTCTGTAAAGATAAGTTTCACCACTGTCTTCATGTCCTCCCAGGAAGGCATATGGATGGTGAACAGGGCAGTCAGTGTTGAAGACACCACTGAGAGGGCAGTGGGAAAGTGTCCTTTGAGCTTGGCCAACTTGGCTATTTCAGTAGGTCCCCATGATGTACGATGATACATTCTATACTCTGCCACTCCCTGAGGAGTGGGTACTAGTTGTGAGGTGGGAACCAATGGGAATGCCTGAACTGGCTGGTTTGGCCACGTTGGGGCCATCAGAGATAAAGGACATGGTTGATATTCTGGAGGAGGACCACTTGAACTAGAGTCCAATGTCAGATACACAGAGAGAACATCAAGCGCTTTTACAGTCGTGGAGGAATCAAATTCTTGACTTGACATTGCCAGAGATGGAGGCGAGGAGACCCCACCCGGGAAAGTCAAGGGGTTCACAGTCTGACTGGCTACCTTGCCCATTCCCTCCCCTCCTTGTGCACAAGGTATGGGTTTGGGGAACCCATAAGTAGCATTTTTAAACACCCGCATATAATCCTCCTCATCAAATTTTCCCAATGAATCAAACCAATTAATCCACCCCAATTTATTAAACCAACTTATTAAACGTTCCATTGGCATCCCACTGATCCATGCCTGGGATTCTGTATTGGGGCCAAATTTCCATACAGAACTTAACCATTTTCTTTTTGGTCCTCCCATTACCCAATTTGGACCGGTTTTGCAAAACACATTGTAATGGAGTAGGCAGCAACTTTCGATTGATTAGTCCCCGTTTTAACAGATAGAACTAAACAGAGAAATTTCTGAGCGTCCCCAGACAGAAAACAGACAGACTCATTGGATTGTCGACAATTGGAGACCTTCAAGGTTAGTCCGACAGGCACCCATTACAAAGCCGAATTAGTGTCTTGAATCAGAAAGACCAAGAGGGGTCTGGACTCAACAAGTCATCGATGAGGCAGCGATCACATCTTCAAGAGGAACATTGCCAGCTGATCATCAGAAGCATCGTCATCTGACCTTCAGGGCCTCTCCATCTTCCTGCACTGGTCACCAGAAGCAGGGGGACTGATCTGGGGGAGAGGTAGCCTTGGAGAGGCTAGAAATTTTTCTCTCTACCCTTGTTCGCTAGAATTCTTTCTGGCCAGAACGGGTGAGCCTTCGAGCCCACCCAGGGACGCCAAGAAACTGTCACCCTGCCTCTCCTTTCAGGGTTCCAGCTTCTGAATACAGCAGGCAAAATGACCAGGCATTTCTCGATTCAAGAAGAAAAATTTATTTTATTCAAACAGAAACCAGAGCGGTCTGGAGTACCGGAATCGGGACCCAGAATTAAGGCACAGTTGAGCTTTTATACCTTTGTGTTCCCACCTTGGCGTTTTCCTCCAATCGCTGCTTGTCACCCACTTCCTAACCTTATAAGATGGTTACATTAGCATAAGGGAGAGGTTCAGCACTCTCTGTCATAAGATGTCCACCCTGCCTTTCCTTGCTCTAAAATGACAGTGGTTCTGCTAACTTACAGTGTATAGGAGATAAGAATTGTCTTAAATCCCAGTGTGGGGCATGTGGGGAAGTATTATCCAATGGTAGGATGAAACTTTCCTTGCCCTTGTAGCATCTACAAACAAAACATGCCAGCTAGAAACAAATCCTTTTGAAGAAGAATATTTCTGAGCTGCCACATAATCAATCAAGGAAAAAGAGAAGTTGATCATACTTTCAACTGATACTACAGTCTTCCTTGTACATTCTTGGGTTTGACCTTTGCAAATCTGATTGTTCTGGAGGCATGTGCTTGCCTCCCCGCTCCCATTTTCCTCCTCCCATTCTCTTGCATTCCTCACCTCAAACTGGCCAGGCTTGTGTTTAAAATTGACATTTTTTGGGGGGTGAGCAAAGCTCCCCTCCCACTGCTGGAAGCATGTCCTCTCTCCCATGTGGCAGCACTTTCTGCTGTGTAATGGCTGCCGATTGGTCAGGTGCTCTCTTTGTTCCTACCCCAGCCTTTTCAGGATGTCCACCAGAAATAACTAGAAGGTGAGAGCTGTGCTCTTTTCTCTCATTGAGGGGAAGGTACCAGTAAGCCTTTTACTGTGTCTTTTTCTCTCCTGCCTCCCTCAATGTTGGGGCAGAGGCAAGGGAATGGGACGGGGGAGCTCTGGAGGGAAATCACGAGGGTGGGAGTTATTCACAATTTTTCCACTTCTGTGCGGGTTCTGTGCTCCTAACCCTCACAAATGCAGAGGGCCTGCTGTACTTTACAAGCTGAATTGAAAGAAAAATCCTTTATTATTTTGGGGCAAACATCAGCAGACATCAGCTCCTTCTGACAAGGAGTTTTAAGTTTCTGTTGTCATTTACAAATATGGAGCTGGTGGAAAGGTCTTTCTTATTGTGGTGTGTGTGCCTTCAAGTCATTTCTAATTTATGGCAACCCTATCACAATATTTTCTGGGGCTGAGAGTACGTGACACACTCAAGGTCACCCAATGGATTTCCACAGCTGAGAAGAGAGTTAAATCCTGGTCTCCAGGATCATAATCCAGTGATCAAATCACTATGCCATGCTGGCTCTCTTCTGTTCTTATACTTTACTATACCTAGTAAACTGAACGCAGTTCTAGATTTTATACAGTATCTTACATCAGTTGAATCTCATTTCAAAAAATTATGTGCCCCAAAACAAACTCAAGGATAGCATCAGAAAATTTTTGTGCATAAAATATTTGTTGTGAGTTATATAAATAGCACTCTAAAACACGTTAAAGTTTTTCAATTATTAATAAATTAAAGTAACAAATGTATTAATTAATTAGGTTTTTTAATGTAATCTGTGGTATATTTACTTGCATTCATTGTATCTATTGAGCTCTGAATGTTAATATGCATGCACTGTCTGCTCACCTTATTATTCCATTGCATTTTAATCCCATTATTGCACTTTTTATTTATAGGTTATTTATTTACAGTTACAAGACATAGTTACTGTTGTTTCAAATTTATGTTAATTACAAACATTTTGCTAATACAAACAGTTCAATTTATGGAAATGGGTTGCCACGGGTTACACAAGTGAAAAAAGGTTGGGAACCACTGCCCTAGAGGTAATTTTGGAATAACAACCAAAAAAAAAAAAAAAAAGATCCCCTGGGGACCCTAAAAATGGGCCCAGGAACAGCATGCAGGCACTTTGCCCACCTCTATACCAAATGACTATTTACTATTTTCACTCTTACAGTACAGTGTCTGGCCCTAATAAATACTTGCTTTACATACAAGGCTTTTCCTGATCATTAGTTTCATACTGGAAACCACTCTCATTAATTGGCAGATTCTAGAATCAGTGGTACAGAATGGTTTGAAAAGTTACACGTTCTTTCTGACTTTAATTTTTTTAAAAAAAGCGAATCCATATGAGCTTAATATATACACACTACAGTCGGACTTCCATATTCGCTAATTCTTTATTCATGAATTTAACCAACTACAGCTTGAAAATATTTTTTAAAAAAATCCTCAAAAGCAAACTGTGATTTTGCCATTTTATATAAGGAATGCCATTTTACTACATTATTGTATGTAATAGAACATGAGCATCCACGAATTTTGATATCTACAGGGGATCCTGGAACCATACTGTTACCCTGATTTCTGGGGTCCCTTGGGGGACACCTCAATGTGCTCCACGTGATGGGGAATGGAAACTAGCCAGAGCACAAGCAATAGGAATGCGAGAGGGAGGGTAACCTAGCGGGGTCTTTTACCCAGTTTTTACGGGGTCAGGTCAAGCCAAAAATCAAACAAGAATGTCCAATAAATGATTTTATTGAATGAAAGTCTCACACATCAATGCAATCACTCACACACTCGCTCAAGACCTATTAAGAAGCAAAAGAGAGGAAATTGGATAGGGGAATATTGAAGGGGTTGTAGCTGGGGTAATATTGCACCTTTTTCTGAAGTCCTTGGTCTGGGAAAAACAGCAGAGAAGTGGGGCTCATCACAGAGAGGGCTGAGGGAATTACTCAACAGACAGAGAAACAGTCAGCTGGGATGACTGGGAGTGATCCAAAGAACCACTGAAAAACTGGGACTATTTGTAGGGGAAAAGGTACCTGGAGGGCTAATCCTTTCCCGGGGAGAAAAATGGGAGTTGTAACAAGAAAGAAGCTCCACAAAGGTAACTTCCTTTCCGTGACGAGATTACAAGGTGTTGCCAAAGTCTCAGGATCTTTGGCTGTATTTGGTTGTGGTGTGACTTCATGTAAATGGTCCTCGCCTTATAGGATATTTGCTCAACTTGGGGCAAACACACTAATCCTCTCAAGTCGGCTTCTCAGGGGCTGAGGACCCTTTGTCTACTGTGGGTTTGCACAGCTTGAGGTCTCCTGGGGCTATGTGACGGGGGATTTTACTGGCCTGACCTGGTTTTCCATTGTTTGACCATTGCTGCCTACATGCCCATCCGGGTGACCTCTCAGGCACATTGCATCATATTTTAATATCAAAATTGTAGACCACGGGATAGGGTTTTTCCGGTAGAGTAACAATACACTAAGCAGACATTAAGAGCCCACTGTAAATATGTTTTGAATCACGTAAAGAAGTTGTAATTTGATATGGCACTACAACTTTTGGTTTTGTGGTATAAAGTATAGGACTGGAAATACAAAAGCCCAGGGGAAAAAATGGAAAAATGGGGAGAGAAGAAAGCCTTTCTTTTGCCCTAGAAAACTTGGAAAATTGAATTTTTAAAAAACTGGATTAAGGATTTTTTTTTTAATGGTGAGTGAAAAGTTTTAGACAAGGTCATAGTATATTTACTTTCCTAAATATATTTTTTAAAGTTATATAACAGGAAGACCTTTGTGTAATTCAGTGTACAATATCAGATCACTGAAATTCCTGGTCTTGGTTGTCTTTTTCAGTTGTTAGAGAAATGAGCACTTTATGTCTGCTTTACAATATGGAGAACTAGAGAAGACAAAAACAAAACAATGTTCTCTGCTTTACAAATGTTGACAGTTTCTTTTGTTTTTATTGCTTTTTGCTTGCTGTTAGTTAACTGGAAAAGCCAAAGAGTTTCCTTACAATTTAAAAAGGGAATTCACTTTGTAATTATTATCTGAAGAAACTGCTTACTATTACAAACATAATAATTTTCTGCCAAACAAAATTATACATAATACCTTGTATATTCCTAAAAAAAAGGTTATTTTAAATCTAACACGTACATATTTTTGCAAAAATTTCTGTATTTTTCTGGAAGAAGCCTCCTCCACGGATACAAAACTTTCAGAACTTTTACATCTCTATATGGGTTAAACAGCCCCCCTGAAAAAATCTTGCCAAGAAAACCCCATGGTTGGTTCGGCTTATAGTCACTATAAGTTGGAAATGATTTGAAATCATAACAACATTGTGGAACTCCATCTACTGAGAATGAAATTCCAGTTCTTTTTACACTTAACAGTGGAATGACCCATTTATGTGGGAAATGAAACCAGCAGGTCACCCTGGGACCCACACTTGTTTTTGTGGCCCCCAGGCTCTCCCATGGCCCTGGGGGAAAAGTGAAAATATTTTCTCCAATGGGTGTTTGGGGGCACTTTTACCATCTCATGGTCATTTTAGGTCCAGATGAGGCCTTCTTTTGAATAGGAAGTCACTAGGACTTCTGAGCCCAAAACATCCCACAGAGGGCCAAAAACATGGAGAAATTGCCTCCACTGGTCTCTAGGGGATGTTGGGGGGGGGATTTTAAAAGAATATTTGGGGGGAACGCCTGCCAAGGTTCCCTGTGGTAAAATGCAACTCTCTAACTGCCAACAATTTCCCATCTCTGGAATTAACCAATTGAACTTAATGGAACTTACTTCAGAGTAAATACACAAATGATTAAAGTTCACAACAGTGATCCTAGGCACATGTCTTCAGAAAAATAGGCCACTAAAATGGAGCAGCTGGGAGAAGGGACAGGGCTGGTTATGCTGTATCCAAAACCCAGGTTCCCATGTTGAAAGGGAAGCTTTGCAGTCTGCTAGACTAAGGATGGGGAAAGCACAATTTTATTTTTTCCTGGGCCCCAGGACTCCCCCAAACCTATGTATTTCCACCCTCCGTTTTTACAAGAAAAAAAATACAAATCAAAAATCATCAGAACACCCAAACCACCATAAAAGCACACAAAAATGCAGCTATTGGTCTCTGTGTCTCACAACAGCCTGCCCCAATTTAAACAAACAAAAAATATCCATATAATTAGCTGAAAATAAATGTAGGACAAAAGTAGAAGTCACTACAAGTTTTGTTTTACCTTTTATTCTTGTACCAAGGTGACCTGCTAATGCGACACAAGGACAAATATTGCCCCTCATCCCCACTGCAGTTATCCACTCCTGCACCATATCCTCCAGTTGTCCCAATTGGGCAGGGGCAGTCTTGATTAATCTTTTGCATATGTGGCAAGCACTAGATTGCCAAACCTTGGACCTTTCTGCCCTACACTGTTATAGTGCTATTATTGTTCCACTTTCAACATCCTGTGGAATCCTGGGGCTTGTGGTTTAGGGAGAATTCTCAGCTAGAGAGCTCTTTGGCTTCAGCAAACTACAAACCCCAGAATTCCACAGGATGTGTAGAATAATAGCACTGTAATAATGTAGGTCGGAAATGGTCGCTTGTTTTTAAAATGTTTCTGTGCAGTGAGAATACATGGCATTATCACAAAAATCTCTTCTTACCGTGTCTGTATTTTCTTTGGCTCAGACAACACATATGCCTGAATACTATGAAAAGGGGACCACCTTTACCCATGTAGGACTATTGCCCCATGTCATCACTATGCATAGGAACCGCCAGTGTTCAACATTTGTTTTAAAAACTTAATGTTACTGTTTTTAATTTCACTGAATGTTACTGTATATACTCGTGTATAAGCGGATGTCATGTATAATTTGAAGGCAGGTTTTGGGGCCAAAATTATGGATTTTGATATGACCCGTGGATAAGTTAGGAGTTATTTCACAGAGAAGGAAACAGCAGCATGAGCATCATTAAGGGCGCCAGCCACCACTGGCTACCACCGCCATTTTCCTGCCCAGGCTTTCTTGATAAAAGTTAAGGTACAGTATTACCTTCGTCAAAAAAGCAACCATCCCCTTCTTTGAGTAGAGTAGCGAAAGGCAAGAGCTTAGTCTGTCCCAGTAGAAACTGAAAAAGCACAGACCCTTTCTACTTTCTTGAGCTCCTTTGAGGGGAAGTGCCAGAGAGCTGCCACTGCCACCAGCTTTCAAGCTTTCAAAAAGGCCCAAAGGGGCGCTGTGGTGGAGAAAGTAGAGCAGGGTCTCTGCTTTTTAAGGTTCTGAAGTTCTCACCTTTCACCATTCTATTCAGAGAATGGATAGTTCTTTTTTTTTTTAAGAGTTAAGGTACAATACTGTACTTACATTGTCCTGTGAATGAGTTTGCCCAGGGTTTTTTGGTCAGTTTTTGAACTTACATTTCTAGACGTATGCAGATTCCTCCTCCCGACAGGTTAGGGACCAGGGCACTGTCAGAAAGTGGAAATGGTCAAAAAGCAGAGCCCATCTGTTGTAGGGAACATGAAGGACTTACGGAGGCTCGCTTGGGACTGGTCCCACGTGCACGCTGCTTGTAAAATCCCTCAGCTGTCTTAATGCCCCCCCCACCCCAGCTTGCTTGATTAGTGTTGCACTTCCCTTACCAGAGGACACTGAGTCTTATCATGGCATTTTGAAATCTTCAGAAAGAGTGATCCAGACTAGAAGGTCTACTTTTTACACAAGTTTATTCCAGGTTTTTATGATACACACCCTCATCAAGTTCAACAGAATATGTCCGTTCTTTCAGAAGCTGCAATCCTGGTTGATCTTCTGCCAGAAACATTGTATCCAATCAAAAGAGCTGCATAATAGTTTTCTAATATTTGGTAATGCTATCATTTTTTTAAAAAAACAACTTTCATTGTATGATGTCTTAACAAAAATTCTGGGTGTCTTGTAATTCCAATTGAACTGATTCATAAGAGACTGAATCCTGCTTGTGGTATTTTTACCAACCTCCTTAAAAATAAATTCAGGCAGCATGCACAATTTAGCCATGATAATCCTGCCAAGCCAGGTAGTTATAAATTATAACCATTCCAACATCTTTTTGCTTCATCCAGGTTATAATACAATCAGTATTATTTTTTAACCAGTGCTTTGACATAATAAGGAAGAAAGATTGTTGCAGTCATAGACATGTCTACACTATGTTTAATTTGATAACTCTGAAGCTATAATTTCATAAAACCACATTCAGCAATATGCAGTAAATTGCACTGCTGATTTCCAAACTGCATCCTCATTGTAATATTTACATTCATCTTTGCACATGTAACGTCCATCAAGTCAGTGAATCTTAATATAACTGTACATTAAACACTTTATAAATCTTACTGCCATAACTTTCTGGGCCAAGTCCATGTATTTTATAGTCTGTTCTGTCTTGTTTTGTGTAATCAGTGGTTTGGGGTGTTTGTTTTGTTTTTTGCTTTGTTTTGGTGATTCTGTAAGTTTTGACTGTACACTAAATTGTACCACATAGGGGAAGTTTAGCTAATAATATTGCTTTTTATTGTATTCTAATTCCTGTACTCCTGTACTATATTCTAATTCTTGTACTCCATCTGAACTAGACAGTTATCACTAGCTTATTTTAGTGTTAGGAAAAATAACTCTTGAATGTAAAGCTAATCAATTTATTTGATTTGTCTTTAACATATCATGATCAGACTACATTATTGTTTTGCTACACGTTGTTAATGCCAAGTAAATTTAACTGTTTGTGCTTCCTATGTAAAACATGTAGAGTGGTTCTAACTGAAACAAGTGTTTCTTCTGCATTTACAGAAATTAAAAATGTGTAAGTAGTAAACAATTATTAGCAGAAGAGATAGAGCTTTTCATAGAAAATTTATTTTCACACTTTTATAGAAATATCCACAGGTCATTTTTAGCCATGATTTAACATGCGTTGTTAGTAACAATGTATAAAATGATTATATACCAGTGATGTGACTTGAGATGACATTTTTCCTTTATTTAGCACTACCTATACATTTGCTGTTGTTGACAAGACACCGGAGTCAAAATGGTGGGTGTTTTGCTTTGTTTTTTTAAGATGCAACAGTGTTTCAAAGTGTTTCTGCCTTTTCAAGTGACTAAGTCAAGGCACAGAGATGGGATTTTAACTGATAAGATACTATCCACCATTCCTGCTGCCATGGTGATCTTGTGTAATCCCCATTTAAATGAACCTAGGAGGTGAACATAGAAAACAGTAATGTTTGTTGAACAATGGTGTCAGGCATTAAAACAATAACTGGCACAAGAACTTCTACATTTAATAAACAGCTTTCAGAAAAATTAATGTATAAATTACATTAATGTAATGTATAATTAATGTATAAATTGTGTGGTCCAACATATATGGAATGAGGAAAGCTGACATTAAGAACCAGAAAATAAACCTTAGAAATCACCTGTCCTGACTGATGACGTTTTGTAGTGTGTTCAGAAAGAACAAGCATCCTGGTTCCTTAAGAAAAAAATATTTAAAAGTTTGCATAGTTTCATCCCTTCTCAAATATAATCCACATACTAAAAGTTGTGTTTCTATTTCATATACAGTAAATGTTACAGCACACTTATAATTCCATCTTTAACAGTACCAATATTTTTAAGATGTAGTTTTAAAATACTGCAAATACAATCACAAGAGCCCAAGTGGATGGAACTATACTTACAAGTAAAATTTAGGTATTCAGGACATTTACTCAGTAGTCTTAAATTGGATCAGTATAGATCCAGAGTTAAATTTTGGAGCTTATATTTTTTTTTTCTTTCAAGTGCTATAGCATCTGCAGTAGTTAAATCTAGTTCCAAAGCCAGTATTAGAAAACCTTTCCCCTTCCCCACTTCAGTGAGCATTTGCCTTTTTTTCCCATTAACTTAGTCATATAAAAATTCTATAGATAAAACATCTGTAAGTATGCATTAGTGCACAGTTATTTAGAAGATAACAACATTCCTTTACTACATAATCAGAAATAGGCAAAGAACAGCTTTCCTAGAATGTCTTAGTCATTGAAATTCAAAAGTTTAAATATTGGCACATTTGGCAGAAAGTGTTCATTTTTAGGTTGCAATCCTATACACACATACCTGGGAGTAAGTCTCAATGAATTCAGTGGGACTCATTTCTGGGTAGGCATCCACAGGATTCCACCATTAATAATTCTGTATTTGTTTATATGCTATGGTTCACTAGTTTTAAAATCTATTTAAAAATCTTTGGCTTAACAGTTAGTTGAAGACAAAGATTTATAGTAAAAATAAATATATAAGAATGACTTACAGTATATACAAAAAGTACAACCAGTATTCAAGCTTTAAAAAACAAACCTGTGTATATTTGGTGTGAGCAAGTTTCACATGAACTGATCTTTAAAAAATTACTGAAACATGACCTATTGCACATTTAAGATCACACTAACTACCATGGCAACACATGAGTTGCAGGAGAAGGAATTAGGAAATTTAAAGATCTTCCATTCACCTGAAAAACACAAGCCAGCACCTCTGTGTATGATTGTGGTAGTGTTGTGGGTAGTGGAGATATAATGGCTTAACTCCCTCCCTTGCCCACTCTAGGACTAGTAGAGCACTTAAAGGAAGGAGTGCTTTTAAACATGTGTAGACTGCCATGATCTCTCTACTGAGAAACATAAGCTAGTCTGTGTACATCAACAGATAAAGATAATGGCTTCCATATACATATGATACCTAGACAAAACTGAACATCAGCACCTCTTACTTAGAAACTAAGGTACACAATTTAGTGTCAGCTGTCAAGCGTATAGGGTTGGATCCCGGCTGACTTAGTTCTCATGGAGATTAGTGGGACTAATTAGTTGAGGCTTAATTTAAAGCCCCATTTATTTAAATGGGAACTATGTGCAACTAACACAGTCTAGATCCATCCCATGTATTTTAATAGGAGCTCATATACACCTACTGCAAGGAGGGAAAAAACCCAAATGCATCAAAGCCTTACAAGTGTAAAGCAAAATTCTTACATTCTCATCAAATGTAATGTTTTCCTTTTTCCTGGGATGGGGAGATGTCTCACAAAGGACTTTCTTTTAAGCCTTTCAAAATCCAAACAACCATTTGTTCTCCTATAATTGAAAGACCCCAAGACCTTTGCCACAGATGAAGGAAAAGACTGAGTTTGAACCAGGACCCACCAGAGGTCCATTTTCAGAGACAAGGCTTTATCTGCATAATGTGAAACAATAAACTCTGGTTATGTGCAGAATACCTCTCTCTGAATGATCACGATCAGCTTCCATGAGTCTGACAATCGGAGAACTTGGAAAAGCTACTTTTTAAAATTATAATTCCCAGAATCTCTCAGCCAGCATGGCTGCACAATACTGAGAGCTACAGTCCAAAAATGTAGCTTCCCCAAGCTCCATCTAGGATTAGAGGAGCATCTTCCAGGTATGGGGATGGGATGTCAGTCAGCAAGACAATCTGACAGATTTGGAAACCCTCTTTTCATTTTTGACATTCAATGATACTAATACTTCCTCAAACAGACCCATTAGAAGGTGAGGAAATGCAAATCAAGCTGGAAAGACAAGCTAAGTGGGAGAAGGAGAGAGAGCTCATAAAATTCTGTTGCACAAAAATCACGATTTTTCAAACGAAACCTGAAGCAGCTTATAGCAAGACATTACTCTCAACTCCCCTCCCCCCAAAAATAAAAACCCCTTGATATAAGCAGGTTTCCCCTTCCACCACTCAAATAACAAAGACTAGCAAACTAAAGCATAGGAACACTCCAAGTTAGGAAAACAGATCTCAGGATCATGTTGCTCCGCACAGGGCAAGGAAGCTTGGTTCAGGAACTCTATACAGGCTGAGTGAAAACCTAATAAGAGATTCACGCTTAGAAAGCCAGACGTAACATGCAGTTCATTCTCCAGCAGAAAGTATCTAATGGGCCATGTGAGGAACAGCTTGCTTTATCTCTTTTGACTGCAGCCAGACAACACCAAGCACACACAGTTTCACTCTGCTGGCCACAGATGGGCTGTTTTTCCCTTTCTGAAATCCACTGACTGCCATTGTGTATGTCTTGCAGGTGATGGAAGAAAAAGGATCTCAGAAGGCAGCCAGTAATCAGCCAAGATTCTAAGTACAAAAAATGGGCTGGGAGAAGATATCCACTACGGGGAGGGCCCTGTAAAGTTCCATTCCACAGAAAGAAAGGGTGGCCTTTCCTTTTGACTCCTTCTGCAGGCTCCTCTCTTCCTTTCTAGACAGAAAAACTGGGTTTAAAAAAAAAACTGGACCTATAGATTGGTTTAGACAGGTTTAGCATTTAGATCTGTGAAACAAAAAATTCTTGATTTTAAAATAACAATATCTACAAAAAAAAGGAGGGGCCGCCATTTCTGTACATTGTCTTCTTCCAACCAGCCACTCTGTGAATCAAAGACACCTTAAAAACCGTTTGAGTTTTTGGTTCTGGAGGAATGTGGGGTTTTCCTAGGAATAACTTTCATTTTCATTCCACTTGGTGATCCACTGTTTTTTCACTTTAGTTTTTCCATCTTTGATCTGCCTCTCCTCTTTCCGAATTCTTACAGCATGGTAGCGGGGGATGCTGTCATCGTACCTGGAACGCTGGAAGAATCCGCACTAAAGGAAGGGGAAAAGAAATACAGATTTCAGTACATGTGGCTTTTGCCCTTGCACTAGCAGAAGGCAAACAGTCTTCCTTTAAAAAGAGAGGAGGATGCAAGATGTGAAACCTCAAATATAGTGATAGGCAACAGCAAACAGTGCAATCCAAGCAGAAAACTCTTCCATTAATCTTTGCTCTCTCAGAGACACAGAGACAAATGTATTTTTGAGCTACAATTGTGATACCTCCTATCCAGTCAAGATTTAGGTGCAGTTTAGATTTTGGATTAACAGCCCAATATTAATGCCCTTTTTAATCATAAAAACAACCCTGGTGGTCACAAATCATACCACCATTAGACCTATATTCAACCTAAGGGCTAAAAGGGGGACTGGGGTATGAAGGGTCACAGAAGCCTGCCTCCCCAACAATCCTGTATACCCTGGCCCTACCTGCCTGGGTCTTAAAGCAGCAATTCCTGTCACATGGAAAAGATGAGCTGAAAACTTCAGATCTTGCTTCTCAATTTGGCAAAGTCAGAAATGGAAGGTGGGGATATTGGAAGCTGTGGGGCTTCCAATCTATGTAGGGCTATTGGTAACAAGGAATCTCTTTCAGGAAATACCCAGTTAATTATGAACAAAATGCATGAGACATCGCTCCCTTCGCAAGTCCTCTGATCTGCACAGAACTTGTGGTGAATGAGCAGGGGGAACAGGAATTGATCATTCACTTTGTAGAGCCAGCATGGTGTAGTAGTTTGAGTGTTGGATAGGACTCTGGAAACCAGGTTTGAATATCTGCTCAGCCATGGAAACCCGCTGGGTGACCTTGGGCAAGTCATACTCTCTCAATCTCAGAAGAAGGCAAAATCAAATCTTGTCAAGAAGACCTCATGATAGGTTCACCTTAGAGTTGCCATAAGTTAGAAATGACTCGAAGGCACACAACAAATTCACCTTGTGCCAGCCTGGGTAGAACAACCAGGTCTCCTACTCATTTCCCTAAAATCTTTGGTATGCACAGGGAAATATCTGCAGGTTGGAGTGAGAGACAAAGTTGATCTTTCATGAGGCCAGAGACACCAGACTGTGTGGGAACATTTCTTCTGCAGAGCTGAGAGGCAGTTAGAAGCAAAGGTTGGAACTTTACTTTCTGAACTGTTTACTCCCATAATTCCCAGCTGGTATGTTGACTGGCCATAATGGCTGGAGGAATCTGGGAGTTCTAGTCCTCAAAAGTTACTTTTCCAACCTCTGTTTGGGAGTAGCAACAAGACCAAATTACCCCATCCTTTTAAAGAGCTTGTGGGAGAGAGAAGGATCAGCCACTCCCATCATACTAGGCTGGGAAGAAAACGAGTAGAAAGAATCTCTCTCTCACACTCCTTCAGAGTGCCACCGCAGTACAGCACAATATTCTTTCTCTGAAATTAAGGGGATGGTTGGTGAGGTGCCTCACTCCCCTTCCGTCAGGCTGGGAAGCACTTGGAAGTGGCAAGAATTGATTTTGCTGTTTCTAAGTACCTCACAGCCTGTTGTCCGAGGCAAAAGCTGCCCTTCCCCTCATGCCATATAGGGAGAGGCGCAGGGATGGCCACAGATAATGGCTGGCTATCAAGGTATCTCCTAAATCAATGCTACTCAAAGTAGTGGTTCATGGACTGGTGCTAGTCCACAAAACACTGGCTGTCATTCTCTGGCAACTTTCCAGGAAAGAAAGAAAAAGTTGTAACCGGTGGAGGGAGACTATCAGGGAAACTGGGCAGGGAGAGAGTGCCATCATGGGACCACAGAGCAAATTCCTGGAGCAAGATTCTCAAAGCATGGTTCTCTTTCCTAAGAAAGTGTGCACTCCTCATTTGCCTCAACCTTAAAAGAGACATGCACCTCCCCAACACTTAATATTTGATGGTAGCAATAAATTCATTGGGGTGGGGATACTGCAAAATGCAGCTGAGTAAAGTGCATAAGGCCCAGAGGGTACAAATTGTCCACCAGTGCTATAAAAGTTTGTGAAGGGAGAATGGAATTTCCATGAAGGCTCACAGTGAGAAATTCTGGTGGAGGGGCTGAAATCTTACAGGTGGCTTTCTCAAACCTGTTAGTAAGCCTGTGTTTATTTACATATGTTCTGGGGGCAGTAAATGTTATAAATGGTGCAGAGCACTGATGCACTGGTATTTCAGTATCTTCTATAATTATACAAATCACTCCTTCCAACTGCTCTGGGCCCCCTGCCTGTATAGCAGGGTTGGGCAACTGTGGAAGGCTAGGGGGCTGCATTAGCCACTTCAGGGACCTTGGAGGGCTGCACCTGTTCCTGCCAAACAAACAAACAAAGCCCCTAAATGCTTCTAGGGGCAATCTGGAGCATTTTCAGGACTTTTTTTAAAAAATGCAAAAATTGTTTTTAACCCTGGGAGGGCCAGGAAGCCTCTTAATGTGGCAGAAGTGTCCTCCACACCCCCTACAATGCATTTGAGGGCATTCCGGAGCAAAACAAAAACAAAACCTGAATGGTCCTGGGGCTGCATGTGGCTGCACTTTGCCCACCCCTGCTATATACAGACAATGCTAACAGTAACTCAGGAAACTGAGGAGCTGTTGGGCTTGAGACAGTCTGTAATATAGAGAGACACACTTCTGTGTTTCTGGCAAGGCCTGGGTGTAACCTATGGTTCAGAATACTGTTTCTTCTGCTTTCTAATGCTGCTTTTAAGGCTTCAGAAATCCAATACTTGCAGCTCAGATGGTGTGTTTGTGTTGTCTCTGTACCTTTGGGCCCCAGTAAGATGTATTCTCTCCATCATGCCATAGACCCTGAGTTACATTACCAGGGACCTGGTCACACCTAAGGAGTTCTCCCATTAGCTGCTAACATGTCAACCTCTTCAGACACAACACAGCTCATGAAAGTGGCTTTCCCAGTAACCTAGCAAGCAGAATGAATACTTTTACATATGTGAGCTCAAGTTTTGCAGAAGCACAAGGTATCATGCAGTAGCCAGGCTTCAGATGAGAAAGACATCTTCAAGAATAGGAAAAATAAGCTTGAGATATTTTTCCAGTAAACTTCCCACAGAAATTGAGAATCAAGAGCAGCCTTTTACTGGAAAAGGCAGCAGCAGCAGTAAAAGCATCTGACATACATTAGTGGTTAATAAAGCTATTCAACATCTTAACATAGGAGCTTCTATTAAAAAATCAAAATATATATTGAATCTTAAGATTTACAGAGTATGGCCCATGTCCTATTGAAGCCTCAGATTGATTAAGAATTGTCGATTACGTACGTAGGCCACAATCTTGATTTACAGCATAATTCTATACATGCCTACTCAGACTGTAAACGCCATGGAGTTCAGTAGAGATTATTCCTGGAATTGCAGCTTTAACTCTGTGTTTGATTGAAGACACACAGCCTGCTAATTTAACTAGCATACACATTATTGTTTATTTTATTCTTTTGTTAACTTAATTAGTAACACCTTCCATCAACATGTGTTGGAAGAACCCATAGACATCTCATCATCTTGAATAGTTTCACTGATTACTGGTATGAAAACAAGGTACATGTTTTCAAGGCTGTAATCTCAAGCATATGTACCAACAAGTTATTTCCTATTAAAATCAATGTGAACAAAAGCTTTTTTCATAAGAGAACACTGAAAGAGGTTCTTGCTTTAGAACTACAATGCGAAAGTAAAAGCTAACGCACAGCCAGAATGCTTATCCCTAATCAGGTACTCTCCTTCTGCTCTCTCTTAGGTATTATCAGCTATCATTCAGGCAAATAGTGCAAGAGAGGCTCAAAGATATTTTAACCTCACACATGAAAGCACTTTTATATTTAGATATATTTAGAGGGATGGCATTACCAGGTTTTTCATTGTTTGCTAAGGAAAATAACACAGCTCAGGATTTCAACTTCAGAGAAACATTTCCCTCACCAGTTTATCTCTGAACAGCTATTGCAGAGCCCCTGCATGCTGTAGCTGATTCTGGGCCAAGTTCACGTGAGGCACAGTTCAAGCCTCATAGATCCATGGGTTTGCTCAATTTCGGAATTGACGGGGGTGGGGTGTCATCACTGCTGTTAAGTCACAGACCATCCAAATGTCCTGATTTGGCAGGGGCAGTCTGAACAATTCTCTGTAGTCCCACTTTTTCAGCTGTTTTTTAAATGTCTCAGTTTCTCTCTTTCTCAGTCTCTCCCTCGCTCTCTGCTTTCCCCTTTTGTCCTCAGCTTACTTCATTTGCTGCAAACTGAGATCAAACTGCAAAAGTAGTGTGCACTGAATTAACTCAGTGGGAGGGAGAGGTGAGGAGAGAGGGAAATCTTGCCTTTCCAGTGAGCTTAGGCAAAAACAAACTGCTGCAGCCTAGTTTACTTTTGTTGTTTTGACCATACTCCGATGTTGCTTGGCAACATTTGTCTCAGTTTTCGTGATCTGTGAAATGTTGGAGTGTATGAAGTCACTGGGGGACAAAAAACCCCTGACCTGTTGTAAATCACCCTTAGATCCTTGTCTACATTCCTCTTACCACAATCAAAGATATGTCCCATCGTTTCCTACAACTTGTACATTCAGATTGGTAGTGGTTGGCAAGCTACGTTACAAGAAATCTTATCTGATATTACTGTTCTTTTTTGATGAGGAAATGATCCCAAGAATCCTTGGAATACAAAATGAAAGCCACCAACTTGGCTACATTTAGTATTCTTTCCTTTTTCATAGCAATGTTTTTAAAAAGGCCCAAGGGGTATATTCTGCCTTCTGGATAATTAACCTATGTGTTCAGGATCTAGGTGCTGACTTTAAGTAAAAAGCTTTCAGGGAGAATGCACAAGTATGCAATTGTTAAAAAAAAAATTGACAAAAGAATTTGCGTCCTCGTGCATTGAGAAAGGGGATTATTATAAACAATGCAAGCAAGCAAAAATTGATATTTCAAAAATGAGGCAATTAATGGAATAGATGCAGCAAGCTTCCAGTCATTAGCCACCGCAACCAAAAGCATGTCCCACAGCTAACAAACCCAAACAAAAAAATTGATCAATTACCAATTACAGAAGTAGATCAATACTATGCATCAGAAGTAAGCCTCTCTTTATCAGATGGCTGAGTATGGATCTCAGCCTTGTGATATTTGGCATCATAATGATCTTTCTTATCTCTCTTGAAGAAACCACACTATAAGGAAGCAAGGCATTTCAGTCAATATAATGGACTAATGGGAAAAAACAAAAGATAAAAGGATGAACCAGATTGCTTTGTATGCACATTTTAACATGTTTTTCCAATTATCTCACAACTCTACAGTAACATTCCAAGTTAACAGTTTCTGGCAGGAGTTTTCCATAGCTGACTATCTTCTTGGTTGCTTCAATCCTTCAGTTACATAGATTATATATTAGTTATCAGTGGACATAAAATCATTATTTTTGAAAGCCTGACACCTTTGCTCAGCACACAGGAATGGAACACTTAAAATCATGTACTGCTTGCTGTGTGTACTAGCAGCAATATCCAAACTCAATTTTCTATAGAATCAAATCTCGGTATTATAGAGTTGGAATGAAAAGGTACTATGCGCATAAATATGGGCTAGCATCGTGTTAGTAATTTATGCAGGGGCAAGTCCAATTTATGCTTGTGTCAGTGGGTATTTTTATTTTTATTCTTTGGTTGTTAATAGAGGTCAAAACTCTCTACCAGTCTTTCACATTGACCACATTCTCTCATTCCAAACCGCATTTTATCTGTTTGCAGCCCCTCCCCAACACAGCCATTTTTACTGACAGGTGGAGAGTGAAGAGGAGGCACTGGTAGAGAAGCATCTAGTTATGTTGCTATAGCTGGACAGACAGCAGTGATGTCTTTCTCTAAGAACACCGGAGGACCCATTGGAGCTCCTGGTCACTGTGTGCCCAGCAGAGGAGGGGCATGCTTCTGTGTTGCTCCACCCGGCTCTCCATTAACCACTAAATGGCCATATGGGAGAGGGGAGCAGCAAGTAAAAAATGGGCTTGGGTATGGGAGAGGAGACACTGACATAGAACTTTACTCTACATCATCCTGATCAAGGATCCCAGCCACAATTTTGATTGCGTATTTAAAGCTGCCTCCTTTAAGCTGTAAAAGCTTAAAGAAAGCATCTGTGGCTAAAATATTCTCTAACACCTCTCTATTCCTTTTATTTCAGGGAAGTCAGGGTCCAGACCTCAAGTAACTTGAATAGCATTGAGAGCAAAGCACTGAAATATGAACACAGAACTCTCATTCCCTGTAACATTTTGCAATCTGCATGTACACTAAAGTAGGAAGAGAAAAGAAATACTGAATCTTATGGGAATTCCTCCATACCCGTGTGTGTGTACATATTTACATGGGGGAAAAAATATGTACATGTGTGTGTGAGAGAGAGAGACAGTGACTGAGTAAGTGATATAGACAGACCTAATGAAAAATATCTGAATATTATCTCCCATGTGATGTTGGCCAGTTTAAAAATCTTGGCCTTTACAGACGTGTAAATAGAGATTATACACAAACAGTTAATCCCACCTAGACCATATCATTTAAAATTATATACATTTAATATAAGGGTTTGTATCCAACCGTGTCTGTCCAGGAATGGAATGGGTGCTGCTGATAGAAATGAGCTTCTTTCTGTGCTGCAGCCTGCCTGCTGTGCACTCCCCAATTCCAAATCCAATTTTTTTTCAATAATTGTTTTGCTATCATTCAAGATTTTTAAAATGCTACTGTGAATCTCTCTCTTCCTTGCCCCCTTGAATCAGGTACAGGAAACATGTGCCTTCCAGAAGTTTTAGGACTGTATCTCCCAACATTGTTATCACTGGCCATCCTGTCTAGGTATGCTGGGACTTATAGTCCAATACCATCTGGATGGCCATGTGATGCCTGCTCCTGCTGTGACTGATTGCGATGATAACAGTGGGGAAGTTTCAAATGAGTTACCATCTGGTACCTTTCAGCCCAAATAATGAAGAATCATTACTTTTTACTTCAAAACGAAGGAGGAACACATTTCTCCAAACCGAGGATGGGCAACATCTGAGGACTGGGAATCCCCATTGCTCCCCTTCGAAGCTGGAAAGACACAACTCTCACCATATCCCCCACTCCTGAAAGTTGTTATTTGTTGTTTTTTTTGTGGGGGGGATACCAAAAATGCCTCCCACACTTCTGGGGCCTAAGGGGAAATATAACCATGTTGGTGACTCTCCTGGGCTGTTTATTGCCAGAAGAGACAGTTTTTCAATTTCAGTTTACTTCTAGGTTGAAAAAGGGCCCTCCTTGGCCTAAAACATCCCAGATAACGGAGGACCAAAAATGTGATAATTGCCTACTATGCTCTTTACAGGGTGTGCAGGGAATCTTCAATGAAAAGAAATTGGAGTGGGGCGTTCTACAGGGCCCTTGGAGGCCATGCTTTGGCCATTTCTGCCCTACACTGAACTGATGGTGGTCTTTTTCCATCTGTAAAATATTTAAAAGGTAAGTTGTTTGCACATTTCAAACAATGTGTGAACAAATATCAAAACTGTATATTAGTAAAATAACTCACCTTCCATAGTAAGAATACCAGCAGAGCGAGCATCAACAATCCTGCAAGAATGGCTATTAAGATGATCCACCAAGGAACCCCTTTATACAATGCTACAGTCTTCGCAGGAAAGACAGTGACCCGTACCTACCAGAGAATGGGAAAATATATAGATATTATTGGAGAGTGCAGATTTTCATTAGTTCAAATACTGTTACAGTCCAATTTGCTGCTGAGTGTGCTATTGTCCCCTCTCTCCTGTGCTCCAGATGTGTTAGACTAGAAGTCTCCATATCTCCAGTTAGGAAATCTACTGCTGGAAGGTTACTGGAAAACTTATTTTTCCTATTTTTGCATACGCATTTCTCTTCTGAAATCTGGCTACTCTAGAATAGCTTCTGCTGGTGGTAATGGGTGTTGTGGTCCAATACACGTGGAGGGTACCATATGCTAGATTGAAGAAGGCTGCCTTTGTGGTATCAGAGTAAGGTGGATAAAGCTAAATCTGCTCAGATTTCATTTCTTATTAAAATCTAAAAATGGAAGTATTGATTTTTAATTTCCATCCACACTTCTTGGAATGTGCAGACTCATTAGAATCTCTCAAATCTAAATCTGAAAGTTCCTATATGATGTGGCTAGAGAAGAACATGAATGTATACTTAGAAGTCTAGAAGAGGGAGATTTAGGGGGAAAAAAGAAATCAAGTTTTACTGTGGGTCTGAGAAATGTCATTATTTCTAAAACAATTCATTGATAACAAGCAAATGCGCTCTTACTGCTCAGCCTCAACAGGATATTGTGACATGACCAAAACTGAGAACTTCACTAACTGTTAGGTCCCTCCCTAAATTGCAAGCCCTAGGATTCCATAGGATGTTGAAAGTGAAATAGCATTATAACAGTCCAGTGCGGAAATGGCCTTAGTGATACTGAGCTCTTTGGAGGAAAATGAGATATAAGGTTCCTGAAACCAACAAATAATATACCAATATCGTAATCAAAGAAATGGTACAGACTCACATTAGTAGCTTCATTTGCCAGCTTAATATTATCTGCAGCAGCAATACTGATTGAAGCTTTGAGAGGAATGTCTAAATAGTTCATTTTGGAGTACTCCTGTTGAGTTGGATAGGAAAAAAAGAAATGTTTTCATTAGAACAAACAAAAACAAAACTAAAAAAGAGGAGAGAGGATCCAAATCTGTGCAGAATAAATGAATAGAACATACCTCAAGAAAAGTGCTGTTCCACAATCTTGAACGCAACATTACAGATGCCTTGCTGTCCAAGCCTTGCAAGGGACATCTTATGGTGACGCAGTTTGCCTCCCCATTACATTCCTGAATTAAAATACATCAAAAGTTTATAAAACTACATAGTAGAAAGTAGTCAATGTTTCTTCCACGCATGACATATTATCAAGCTAGGACAGAAAGAGTAAGCAAAACTGTGTTCTGCACAACTATTATTCACCAGAAGGGAGATTCTGAGGCAAAACTTACACTAGGAGTGCAAAATAGGGAGATTTCCCTCATTCCACTCAGTTTCCTTGTTGGGCTTCTTTTTCCTCCTCCTCCTGGGAAATTAACTATGTCAGCTGCAGGGCCAGTGCAGTTTTGCAGCCACTTTGGGGTCATGCCAAGGAAATAGGAAGCCTTAAAATCTATCAATTGCAAGCTTACCCTAGAACCGATTCTGGCATACCCCTCTTTTCAACCTTCATAGACCACAGAACTTATGGTACAGAGGCAAGAGCTGCTGAGAAAGAGAGATGCACTCCATCTAACAGTACTGTGATATTTTAGATATGGCAGCCTTAAATGTATTCATCCTATTCTGTAGTTAAGACAATCAAGGGACAGATTCTGGACAGGACTTTGCATATCAGAACAATCAGAGCACAATAAGAAAAAACAACTTAAGACTCAGTGTTTATTTGATCAAAATTGCTTTCCTTTGTTTTCCTCTATCCCCTTTTAAAGTTGTGAATGATTATATTGTTCTGTTGTAACAAAAAGAGTAAGAGTCCTGTGGAAATATAAAGACTAACAAAGTTCGTCTTCAAAGTGCTAAAAATAATTTTGTTGTCTAACATCATTTTAGAATAGAAAGACAGTAATTCTAAATATTATTATTACATTTATTATTACAGTTGGTATAGTTTGAAATTCTGGAAAAACAGAATGGAGATAAAATTAATTTTGTTATTTTGCTACATGCATTTCTTTATTCATTCCCAAAAGCAGAGGGGAAAATCAGAAAGCAATTGGTAGTTGGTAAAAATATGTGCTTACCAAAGTCTTGTATTTTCTCTCTGAAAACAAAGAAAAGCTTTTGCCACCTTCTGTCTGCTTCTCCGCAACTTCACGTTTTGTCCTTGAATTTCGAGAGCTCTAGAGAAATGAACCAGGCATAGAAAGCAGTAAATAAAAGAGTGTAAGAGAATACAAATTGATCTTTGGAGCAGAATGGATGGATATTTATTTAGCTAGAAAAGGTACTGAATTCTGCAACAACCCACAAGGATTTCTAACCCTTTTGTTCTGGACCCAAGGCAATTCTGTCACTTCAAATCTAAAACACCATCACCAAATCCCCTATATAAAGAGCTGGCTCTACAATAAGGGCAACTGCCTCAAGTAATAGATGCTAAGGTTAGCAGTGGCACAGCATTCCAGCCATCTCACCTGAGTCCCCTTCCTATTTTCATCTCTCAGATGGTTTGTCCTTACGCCCGATATAATGGGGATATGCTAAATTGTTGCCAGTACTGAAATAAGATTCTACTTACAATCCAGCCCATGTTGGCAGAAAATAGTAAGATAATGTAATGGGAGGTGAGTTTTTTGGTCCATTGCCTTAGGCAGCAAGATATCTTGGACTAATCCTGCTTATATGGAATTTTTGTCAGGGTCACTTGCATTTATGATTGGTCAGAGACAGTGACCTAATAAGCTTATTTCCAGTTTTCACAGAAGTACAACACACTTTTGCAACTGTGGATCCTCTGAGAGATACTTCTAGTGGGATCACCTAAATTCCATGCCAAGAGAAAAAGAGGTCTGATTGGCACCATTACAAGGCATCAAGTGAAAATGGAATGGGGCTTAATTGGTTTTACTAAAACTAAAACCATCACATGTACATGATTTAAATTTGTTTCAAATTATTAGAACTATTTTAATCTCTCTCTTTAACTTGTTAAATTCTTTAATACATTTTTAACTTTTTAAAATCACGTTTATTATTTATATTGTTTCAGTTTGTCAGACTAGTTTTACCTTACACCACTCTGAGATCTCTAGAGAGAGCAATGTATAAATATTTTAATTAAATAATAAAATAAATTCTGGAAAAAACTTAGATCCTTCATTCCACATCCAAGAAGCCAACTAAACACTCCACATTTCATACTTCCTTTTAAAAGAAATACTGCTAGTCTTATGGCTGACGATTTTATTAAGAAACACACAGACTGCAGTCATTTACCTGAATCCTCAAAGGGTTTATTTCATCTGGAGGTTCACACTGGAGTTCTCCTAATTCTTTGGAGTGTATTGACACCAAATATAGCAGCCATTTCCCTCCCTTCAGTTCTTTTGGCCACAATATGTCCAAGAAGGCTGTGCCAAATGTTTTCAGCGGCTTGCCCAAGTTGGTTATCTGTCAGGAAGAATTTTGTTGAAAAGATGTGCATTTCCTCACACAGTAAGCTTTTATCCACATACATTGTGAGGCATACATTTTTGTAAAACAGTAAAGATCATAATATAAAAGCAGCCATTCCAGTGTTAATATAAATATATTCAATTGCCTTAAAAGAAATCTGGATTAAAATGACAATGGAGCAATACAATATAGCACCTCTCATTGTATTATGAACATACAGCACCTCAATTTTCAAATTTAAGATGTCTGTGGTAGTTTTGTTTCTTTAAAAATATCTAATAAACCTAAGATCACCTGGAAAATTTGAGATCTAGAATGAAAGGATGTTTCATATGAGCATATTTTGCCTAGGTGACCATAAGCAAACCCCCAGATTACTGGAATGCCAGCAGATAAACAGCCAATCCTCAGTGTTTAACTGATGGACTAAACAGGCTGGGTGGGCAAGTTGCATTCCACGCAGCCTCCTAAAGCCATTTTATGGTCCTAGGCTCCTCCAAGAATCCATTTAAAAAACATACACAGCTCTTTTTTTAAAAAAAAATGAAAGCATGGGGGATAATTTCACCACATTTTGGTTCTTACATATTTTTGGCTTAAAACAGTCCAGGAGAGGTCAAAACTGGAGGGGAAATGTTTCCCATGCCTCTTACAAGGCAATGAAGGACATTTGGAGGCAAAAAATGTGTGTGTTTTTTTTTAAAGGGAGGTACAGCACTCTGTGGTCTCTTGGGAGGGCTAATGCAGCCAGTAACCACCAATAGTTTTCCATCCCTGCAATAGGCAGTGGTTCTCAACTGCTGTCTATTCAAATATTCGAGACTTCAGCTTGTAGATACCGCCAATCAATATAGCCAATAGTCAGGGATTCTTGGGGCTGAATTCCAAAAAATAAGGAGAGTGCATCATAGGTTGAAAAGCACTGGCACAACATTTCCTGCTTTTTTCTCTCTCCTACTACAGTACTAACAAGTCCTGGAAAATGCCATGATTCTAGAAAGGGACACACTTAAGCAGTGTGTTACAGTTTAGCAATACATTTCAAAGGTTTTAGAATAGACTTTATTCGTTTATATTTGAGTGCCCTGTATTACAGGTGTTTACTTTGCTATAGATATGGATATATGTATGGATAAAATTTAGAAGGGAAGCCACTTTACTGTAACAGTTTGAGTGTTGGACCAGGATTATGGGAGACCAGGGTATGAATCCTTGCTTGACTATTGAAACCCACTGAGTGACCCTGGGCAAGTCCAATCTCTCAGTCTCAGAGAAAGGCAAACCCCCTCTGAACAAATTTTGCCAAGAAAATCCTGTGATAGGTTTGCCTTAGGGACACCATAATTCAAAACAACATGAAGGAACAAAAAGAACAAGAACAACCAAACTTGGAACAGTGGCTGGTTTTCTGAAAAAAACAACAGCCCTTTTCATATGGACATGGCATCCTGGCACGGGGACGTGAGAGGAGCGGAACCGCAATGACAATTCCGCAAGACTTTTGTCATGGTCCCGTCCTTCTTCCATCACCAGCCAGCATGATAGCGGGGTAAATCACTGATGGATTTTCTCTGTCAATGACCCCCGACTGCGCAATGCTCCCGCACGTAGTTGCCCTGAGGAAGACCTGGAAGCACGATGGAGGTGCTTCCTGCTGCAGCACAGCATGGGGAAAAGCCTGGCTGTGCTGCAGAAGGAAGAGGTGTATCCCTCACGCTCCCTTCTGCAGGGAGCCAGTCCAGTGCAGAGGGGAGGATTCCTGTCGCACTCCCTTCCCGTCAAAGGTGCTGCCAAGATTGCAACAACAGGGTGATAGGATAAGGTAAGGTGCGGAAAAGGCCAATGTCTTTAAACTGCAGATGACCAGTTTTCAAAAGAATGACAACACCTAACTTGGAAACAGTCAGGATATTATTTGAACACCTCAAAAAGAAACTGTTTCTGAATATAAAACAACTTACTCTGAATTCATATTCAATTAAGCTACCAATGTCATCTTCAATTTTCATAGCACTTTCACCAATCACGTTGCCTCCAAAGTACACTTGGGAAGGCTTAGCAACTCTGTTGTTCAAAGAAACATCACAGTTTAATGACCATAATAAAGGATGTCTCTAGCATTGATTTGTTATGCTAACTACGACACTTACCCTGTGACTGACAAAAGCAGTTCAATAACTACTTTAGCACTAGCAGTAATTGGATCCAAATTAACTTGATTGCTTGTTCTACAACAACAACAAAAAGGAAACACATTATAAAAAAACAAATCTGCTAACTATTTTCATGTTAAATTTCACAATCAAATGGCAGCCTTTTCAAAATATTTGCAAGTACTGAGGAAGGTGATGTCTACAACTGAAAAAAAAAGAAAGAAATCTTACGTTTCCAGTTTCAGATTAATGTCCAAATCCCTTGTATCAACATTAACTTTAGTTGTACTTAAGATCACATAAAATGTTACCTAAAAGAAGAACAAATGCACAGTCCTTAAAATACATTGCAAGAGATGCATCTCACCTGACAAACTTGCTATATGCGTGGTGAAAACCAATTAGATATGCTTTAAGTGCTAGCAGTCATTTGTTTGGCCTGGCACTCATGATGGGTGAGACAATGGTGGTTATTGTGGCAATTTGTGTTGGTGTTTCTTTCTCACTCACTCTTTGCATTTTTAAATTCATAATAATATACAAACTAGCAAACTTTAACCAGTATTTCCAGATAGGTTATATTATACTTAAGAATATATACGGATCAATTTTATCTTGGGCCATTTCAGGCCCCTTCCTAACCTGCAAACCCCAGGATTCCATAGGATGTTGAAAGTGGAATAATAGCACTATTAACAGTCGAGTGCAGAAATGGCCTTGAACCTTGGCATCCCAATAGGAAATAAATAAAGACCAATTTTCTATGGAATAGTTGTCTTATTGACTCCCTTCCCAACTCTTAATTCAATTTGTCAGTTTTACCATATAAGCCATATCCAGGCAATACATTCTGTCTTCCCTGGGGAAATTATTTTTTCTAGCGGTGATTCTCTCTTTTAGAAAACACCAGCCTTAAAATTAAAATCTTGATAGTGATCCTGGTGCTGATGGCAGGATTACAGTAGGACTGCAGGAATTTTTCGAGCTGGTAACACTCACACTTGTATCACCGAAGGGTGATTCTGATTTTAATTCAGGAGCGTGAGGAAAATGTGCCTGACCTTCTGGAAGTCCAGACAATATTGTTTCCCTCCCAAATATTCCAGCATGAGTTATGAAAGAAATACCACCTACATTAGAATTTCTCTTGAAAGGATTTCCAAGTTCACATTCCACTTGAGAACCATTTGGATTAGCACCACAGATCAGCTGTTTCTCCTATATTAAAAGAGACAGGAATGTTAGTTCAAAGTTAAATGAAGTAACAATGTCTTTGAATATTTGCATCACTTGCTGGAACACTTACTGGAAAGCCTTTGTGCTCTCTGAAAGCAGAGTAAGTCAAACTATCTGGAAAGGTGGCAATGAGTTTCGCTTCATGAGCATCTTCACCATCTTTCTGGGGATTTTTTGGATCAGAAGGACTGTTTGTCACTGTGATTTCAAGGGCAATATCTTTCTGGTCTTTGAGGACAAGCACAGGAACATTGTTTTCCCTAGGCAAATAGCATGAGTCACATTTTAAGGATTTGTGAAACAAGTGGGCTGCAAAGAAACAAAGGCTGCTTTCATTTTAAACAGGCACCACATCCTGTAAGACTTACATTGGGAAGTAGGCAAATTTGTCTTCACTGCCTTCTTTGGTGCAAAATCTGTAATGAAGCTTTAGATTGCTGTTGCATATATTGTCTGATCCACAACCTTCTTTCAGGAACTGAACCTACAAAAGACCCATGCCAAGCAAGGAGATTTGACATAGTGCATTTTATTTAAAACAATGATTTAAACAAGTGCAGTGCAACTTAGCATTCAGTTGATCTCTGCAGCCAGTTCCTGCCTTCTTCTCCACAAACTGCTGCAAAATGTACATCATTTGTATTTTACCAGGGTAGAACTGGAATTACATCCTTGAGACCCTATCCCACCATTATTGCAATAATGTCAGGATCCTGGAACCACATGGCTGAAATCTTCATCAGTCAAACACTGTTTGTTATACCAGCTAGTTGATAAGGTACTACATCAGTGACGATACACACAATTATTGATTTTCCAATTAAAGTTGGGAAAAGTTTATCTTTTTTTGCTCTACAGCTCCAAGAATACTCAAGCCAGCATGGCCAGTGGCCATGCTCTGTCCTCTCTCTCTCTCTCCTTTTGCACCTTAACACAAAAGGTGCAAAAACTGCTGAGAAGATGAAGCACTCTGTGCACAGTGAAAAGGGTTTGTGAACTGCAATACCACCATTCTGTTCTCCCCATTCTGTCTCAGGATGAGTTGCCACACACAATAGAATGGTTATGGACTGCAGGTAGAATAAGTTGTTCAGGTAACATAATGCAGCATAAGCTAATAATATAGAAACACCTCTGGCTTAAAAATTCAAGAAAAAAACCTTACTTCTGAATTAACGGTGCTTGGCTCATTTGAGTTGAGAATTGGAACAAGTTCTGGAAGTGACCTTCCTTGCCTCCTCCTTGACGGTGAGCTAGACACAGAGCCATTAATTGTGACCCCAACCATTACAGGAATTGGGCGCAGTTTATCTTTGATCTTTTCCTAAGTAATGCAGAGGAAGAAGACTAGTTAGAGCATGGAATAAATCCCTACTGGGTTTGATAACAAGCAGCTTGACTTCAGACTTGTGTGTCACCAAACAAAGCCTTGGAATCTGGAACATTTCCAATTGTGTAATGTTGTCATAAAACTGAGCTGTAACGGTAACAGCGCGACAGCACACCTGTTTCCAACATGAATATGCTGGAGTGGAACAAATATTTAGGACTAGAGAGAACTACATACACGACAATTCAGAGACACAGATCTGCTCTACTGAAGCAAAGCACAGATCTGGATACATTTATGCAAAAACATGATTTGGGTATGCATCTCAGAGAATTAAGCCTTATATTACATTCACCATAGGGTCTAATTTGCCAGGCTTCTTGCATCTTCATGTGAACTGGGACTATGATGCCATATATTTCCTGACCTTCTCTCCATTAGTGGCAGTTGCTGACAGAGGCAGGGAGGCATCTATAACATAACCTTAATTTATGTGATGCCAATCCTGTATATTACAGCAGGGAGTAGAGCAGCTGTCTCTTTCTGTACATGCAGCCTGAATCTTCGCAAAGCCTCTTGAGAAGGTAGAGGCTGGCAGACCCCTGCTTATACTTCTCACTCTTTCACAGCCTAATCTACTTCACAGGGTTGTGGTGAGGCTAAAGTGAGAAGAAAGATAGCCTGTATGCCACCATGAGCCCAATGGGAAAAAGGATAGAAATATTGGCTGGAAGTCCCTACAGTTACACATCTGTAAATGATTTGTATTCTCAGTCCCTACATAATCATGACTGTGGTACTATTGCCACAATTGTAAAAGCCCTCCAATCCTGCTTCACGAGGCATCACCTGCTGCAATCAACAGATGGTTGTTCTATCAGTCGAGATGCAATAGACTGATATTTCTACCCCACTCTCATCACTGATCTCTTGTGTAAGGAGGAACTGCAACAGGAATCCTACTTTTGATTGTTGCACCACATATTGCTAGAAGGAGGGGATAGAAATGTCAACGTACTGGATCCAAATAGACAAGAGAACTGATCTCAGTTGCTCAAAGCAGCTGTTGCCCACTAAAGCGGAGATGGGGGGAAGAGTTAAGCCAGGAAACACTACTTAGTTGAATATACTCCTTAGTTACCAGTAAGTATCTCCTTTGTATATCCTTTGCCGTTGAGACTGGAATGCTGGTCCCTCTAGTCTTATCATTCTTACCACTACATCACACTGCCTTTTCACTTGTGTTCCATGAGCCACAGGTTGGCCATCCATTAACTAATCTCAAGTTCACCAAGTTAAAAAGCAGCACTGAAGTTGGGTGAAATGTACCTTTCTACTTGTCATACCTGCAGTACAAGTGACGTAGTCACACACTCTTCCTTCTTCTGTCCTGCAAGAGTCACAGTTCCACTAAACTGATCAGACTGACGCCTGGCAAAGTGCACCCTGGATGGCAAACCTAACCGCCGCCTCTCATTTTCTGCTTCAAATGCATAGTTCAGAACTGGGAGTGGATGGAGAAAAGAGATCAAAAATATTAAGTTGTGCTCTAACCATGCTAGCCCTACTAGAAAAAGAAAAACATCAAACATTAGCCGATGGCTATATACGTATTAACATGCAGCTGTTTAAGTATTTCTGGAAATAATATAACTGTACAGATGCTGTACTTCAGTCACTTATTTCTCTATATCCACTGTGCTCTTGACTGGCACCCATCTTAAAACATATCACTTAAATATATAGCACAAGACACATCAATCACTGTATCTGACCACAGTACAATACGTGGCACCCAAATGGCTTTTCAGGGATATTGTAAGAGCATTAGATAACAATTATTAAATAGGAGGTATAAGGGCCTTTAAAATTAGGTAGCCTTTTCTTAAAGAGAGAACAAAAGAAATAATGCAAACACACACACACACAAATATTAACTGTGACTGTGTCAACCCAAAAACTGATCAATTTAACATGGCTACAATTCTAGGGGGAAAGCTAGAAAACTTTAAATAGGTGATTTATTTAAGGCATAATGCTGATGAGAGTAGGTTAAAAGACAGACATCTCTGCTGTAAGATCTATCTTAACTCCTGTCTGTATTCCAAACACAATCCAAAGTGTTATTTTTGACTCTGAAACACTAAATGAAAACCCACATGAGCCCCCCTCTGCACCTCTGCTCCAAGAACCAGTGTTATGATCTTAGAAACGCAAGCAAGAAAAGTTAATGGCATCTTCATTAGGAAACTTCACCCTCTAGAGAGGTTCAGCAGGTCTGCTCAGCCTTGGTTCTTAGGCAATCAACTGACTTCTTAACATTCTTATAGGCATTTGGGAAAATATGATTTTGATCCAAGACACAGAGCCCATTCACACTGTGTAATTATAACACTTTAACTGCCATGCGTACATCCTACAGCATCCTGGGATTTGCAGTTGAGACAAGGGGCATTTATTCAGTCCGAGAGATCCTCTGGGGCATCTGACCAAACTACAAACCCCAGAATTCTATAAGATGGAACCATGGCAGTTAAAGGGGATTCATAACAACATAATTGTGTAGTATGAATGGACCCACAGTTACATAGTATTATTACTATCTGACAATAGGCAATTGCTATTTATGGTATCCATTTCTAACTAATATTATTTGAACATGAAACATTTCCACTGTGATTTAATTGTTCTTAAAAAGTATGTGGCAGGATATTCACTGAAATAAATAAATAAATAAATAAATAAATACTATCTGCATATACAACCGTCCTAAATGCTTTGTTTTGATCAGGCAACTGGACCCTGAAAAGCATAGGAGCTGGGGGGGAATCTTTAAATTAGCCCCCCCTTTAAAAGATCACAGTGTCACATGAAAGCCACTGTGGGCATCCACATGATGTACTGGATAGCTGTCACGTGATGGTAGGATGCACGCACAAAAAGGCAGGATGAGAAAACCAATTTCCTGAAATCGCCCACAAATAAAGACTTAGCAACAGGCAAGCATTATTACCAGCACTTACTTATTTTGGGGTTGAAGTCCTTGGGATTGGCTGTATATTCAAAACAGGCTTTCACATTCATACTGTAAGAATTCAAGAATGCAGAACTCAGTTTAAAAAGAAAGCTCAGCAGGGCAGACATTACATTAAGAGTTGCTGGAAGCACAAGAGGAAATGGAATACTTCAGGGTTTTTTGTTGCTCTTGGCATTGTAAGCTTGTTTTCTAAGTACCTACCAGCATGGCACTTCCATGGGGGCAGGGCCAGAAGTTTTCTCTCAGCATGAGGTCATTACGTTGATCTCAGGTATCAGCATTCAGAAAATTAAGCTGGCATGAGAAGGAGTTATAGCACACATCTTGGGAGGCACCAAAGGGCAACCCCTGGTGCCCACAACACAGCAGGGATCCTCCTGACAACTGCTGGATCCCATCGCCCTGATGCTCCTCTTCCTCCTTGCTTTTACTGCCTGTTGATCTGTTCCCACCAAATGACTAGAGCAGGGAGAAGGAGAAGGAGAAGCAGCAGCTCCTTCCCCACACTGGTCCTTTTTGGCAATTGTGCAGACTGTGTGCAAAAAAAGGTATGGTAAAGCAGCAAAGGGGAAGCAAGTCCCTTCATACGAACAGGCTACTTTGGGCATCTTCCTGCTGACAGTGTCAGGGCTGAGTTGAATTAGTGCAGTGGGGAGCCTGGCAAATCTGTATTTTGGACCTGTGAACTGCTCACTGGCATCTAAATTAGGATCACCTCCCCTCACTGCATACTTCAAAAGCTTGGAAAAATGACTTTTTTGGACCACAGCTCCAGTGATCATGCCCCCTCCTACAAAGCCATTTTCTTCTACAAGTACCTGGGTTGTAGAGGGGGCAGGGAAGGTGAATGGGCAATTGTGACAGTAGTAAGGAAGATGTGGGGGGGCACTGAGGGTATCTTGACTAAGAGCCCCTGAAAGCCTGGTAACCATCACTTGAAGAAGGTGGACAAGTGTTCTTCTCATACAGTCTCTGGTTTCTCATATTAGCCAAACAATCTGAGAATAAGAGATACTGCTTTTGCTTCACCTTGGCCAAGGCTGGGGTAACAGGGGTTCAGCCTAGGAGAGACAGTATTAGCAAGTTGGCACAGTGACCTCTGATCAAAGCTTGGGAAAGTTAATTCTTGAGACTACAGTTCCTAGAGCGTCAAAGCCATGGCCATGCTGGCTTAAGGATCCTAGGAACTGTAGTCCAAAAAAGTAACCTTTCCACACTTGATTCATACTTTATATACCTCTGAAGTACACGATAGCTTGCTTAAACTAGAAATAAGGACGAAAAGTTCCATGGCTTACCAAATCCCACTAGGCTCACGGCAGTTCCTTGTGTTCAGATCAATCTTGTCCGGAGATATCTCAATAGTTTTCTTAATGTTTACCACAGGCCTTGATCTTTTACATTTTGAGGAGGAAGGAAGAATGAAAGAAAGAGCCATTACAGTTATGACACTATGTAAAGGGGAACTGTATTATGCTGGTAATATAGTTAAAGAAAGAAGCCAGCATAGTGGCTTGAGCACTGGACTATGACTCTGGATATCAAGGTTCAAATCCCTCCTCAGCTATACATACACACAAGGTGACCTTAGGCAAGTCACATTCTCTCAGCCTCAGGAAGGCAAAGGCAAACCTCCACTGAACAAATCTTGCCAAGAAGACCCTGTGATAGGTTCACATTAGGGTCGCCATAAGTCAGAAACGACTTAAAGGCATACAAAAGTTTTTAGCTGCAGGCATACCTCAGTTAACAAAGCCTCTAACAAGGAAGCTCCTATTTACAAGGTCCTTTTGCAGGAGCCAGCCCTGCCCTTCCCTTTTCCTATCTTCTGTCTAGCTGGAAGTTTTTCTTTTTGAATCACTGGCATTGAGAGAATGGTGAAGGAGGGCTGGAGAAAGACAGACTTTCGCTGTTGGCTTGCAACAGCATGTCTGCAGTAAACACTGCAATAAAGATTGATCTGAGAAAGAATAGGATTCTATTCCAGGCAATCCTTCTGTAGCTGTCTGTGTTTACGTACAAAAGGCAAGGTAAACAAATGCTTCCAGAATCACTTACTGAGCATGTGTGAAGAGAAAACAGAAAGAAAAGGGAAAACAGATTGACCTGTCTCACCTGCTACCCTGGCATGTTGAAAAAAGATAGATCTATACAGTACGTTTCACAAAGAAAACAAAGGAAATGGGAATCATAAGAAAAGTGGAGGCTATGGAAAGAAAAAAAATAATTCTGAGATGCATTTTGGAAGATGTTTGCAAGTGGTTTCTAGAAAGATTCAAAATGTTTTTGTTTACTTGTGCAAGCAAAGTTTACTTCATTTCACACGTGCATAATATTAGTTCTGAATGAAAAACTTTGCTGAAACCTGTTAAACTGCTCTTCTTCATCATGGTGTAGAAACCTACCCCTATTCTTACAATGTTATTTCAACATATGGTACCAAAGTTTCTGTTAAAAAGGCCCAGGAACACATCTACCTTGTTAAATGAAGTCTACATTCATATTCTTGTAATTTTAATTTATAAGTCAACAAACCTGTAGACAGATACAGAATCTGAAAGGGATCCAACAGCAATGTCGGGGTAGGAGTTTTTATCTAGATCCATATTTCCAGTGATAGAATAGCCAAAGAATGCAATTCTGTTTCCTTCACCGTCAAGAATCTAAAAACCAGAAACAAAGAGCATTTCTGTTCTTATGTCATACGGAGTTAGATAACACATTTAGCAGCTTTACCCATTAGCAACAGGAAAGTGCAGAGGATAAATCAGTGATAAGTAAGAAGAGAAGGATACATAAAAGGAAACAGGACAGGCATTATCAAAGAAAGCCACAATGGAAATATGGTGGAATAGACATCCTAGAAGAATATTGTGTTAAACAACACAGAGTTATAGTGTCAGGACCAGCTGCAGCTGTGCATGGCTCCCCTATATGGTGAACCACTGAACCACAGATGGCAGCCCTCGAAATACCTTCACATCCATGATCCCATTCACACTTCACAATTATAGTGCTGTTGTTTCACTTGAACTGCCATGATCCCATCCTACAGCATCCTGGGGCTTGTAGCCTCTTGAGCCACTAAAACTCTCTAACTGAGACTTGTAGATGCCACTCTAAACTACAAACCCCAGGATTCCATGGGACAGAACCATGGCAGTTAAAGTGAAATAATAACATTATATTTATGTAATGTGAATAGATCACTAGACTGACTCTTACTACCCATGCTATTCACTGCATCCTACTGGACATGAAAGAACATAACAGAATTTCCTGTTTCAGCTGAGCCTCACCCAAGCAAACAGTCTTCCTGTGTCTTTGGGGTTTGGTTTAGTTTGGTTTGGTTTTTGTTCTACCTCCTGATTTCTTGCCAGTTATAACTTATTCTTTGCTCCTAATTACTGGCTTGTCCTACAGCTCCTCACCCCATAGCTCAGTTCTAACATATAGGTTACAGAGTCTATATAGAAAAACTGCCCAAGCATCTCTTCAGCAGTGATCTCTGAAAGTTTAAGCTATTATCAGATTTATTGATTTACAGAGTTAAGAGCTTATAGATGAATGTTCAGAACAGATAGTCATTTCTTTCCAAATTTCCTTTCCACATAACGCTTATAAATGAAAATGGGAGAAGCAATAGCATTGAGAAAGGAACAAAAAAAGAGGCGGGGGAATATGCATTTATTCAAGGTCATGGTCGTAAAAAAGTAATACTAAGGCCATTTCCGCACTAGGCTGTTATAGCGCTATGCTTCCACTTTCAACATCCTACGGAATCCTGGGGTTTGCAGGCCACCTGCCCCCCCCAAACTGCAAACCCCAGGATTCCGTAGGATGTTGAAAGTGGAAGCATAGCGCTATAACAGGCTAGTGCAGAAATAGTCTTTGATTCTAAAAAGAAGAGAAGAATATGGATCTTCAGTGAGAAATTGAAATAACAACACCAAGGCTGATTCTTGCCAAAAAGTACACACACAAACACACATGGTCTGCTTCTGTTCTATTGAGATCAATAGCGTTGTTTCAGAAACCTTAATATGAGCAATTCAAAGAGCTTCAGTAAGAGTGGAATAGCTCAAAGAAACACAGGACTAATTTTGCTTGTTTTCACGGGAACTTCTACTCATGACTGAATATGTGGTGTTTCCTCTGTCAGCCTGGCCTGTGAGTTTACAGAAACCTTTCCCAATCCAACACTCTGCAAATATGCTACACTACAACTCTCCCCATGAATTCAGTCAACACATGAGAGGGGAGGAGAACCACTAGCCAAGCGTCCCAATGTTCCTGCTCACCACACCTCTCCTTGTGGCAAGATTTTCATGGTAGTGTGAACTAAGATTATATTCTTGTGACTGCTCCATACAAACAGGAATTGAACTGTACATAGCCACTCTTTCAGGGTGGAAGCATGGTTACTTGATGAAATCCTTCTTCACTCTCATGTGTTCACCAAATATGGGATCAGAGATGTAGTCATCTTATTGTGTGCTTTCAAGTCATTTTCAGCTTATGGAGACCCTAAGGTGAACCTGTCATAGGGTTCTCTGGGGCTGAGAATATGTGATGCACCTAAGGTCACCAAATGGGTTTCCATGGATAAGCGGGGAACTGAACCCTGGTTTCCCAGGTAATAGCTTAATGCTCAAACCAGCACACAACACTGCTAAACCAGGAATGCAGGAGATGTGACCCTCTAGACATTGCTGGACTACAACTACCATCATCTCTCACCACTAGCTATGTGAGCTAGGGCTGATGGGAGGTGCAGTCCAACAACATATAGAGGAAGACATACACACAGCTAGAGTTGTGTGACGAAAGGAAGAAAAGATGCTGAAAAGACCAAAGAGGAAGAATAAAGCAGAGATGGAAGCCTCTCCCAGAGAAACAACAGACTAGGAGCTCTTTCACACTATAAAATTATAGCACTATGATTCCACTCAACCACCTTAGCTGCTGTAGTATCATGGACTTTTTGTAGAAAATATTTTATATAAAGGATAACTGGGTTTTCTATGTATTGTATAATAGCAGTAATGAAGTAAGGAGTGGTGAGGAGGGGGTGAGCAAATGGAACATTGAGACTGAGACCACTTCCGCACTAGGCTATTATAATGCTATGATTCCACTTTCAACCTCCTATGGAATCCTGGGGTTTGCAGTTTCAGGAGGGGCCAGGATTCCATAGGAGGTTGAAAGTGGAATCATAGCACTATAACAGCCTAGTGCAGAAGTGTCCCGAGTGGTGACTGGTGGATTGGAGGAAGTTAAATGGGGTTTGTGGCTAACAGTTGGTCTGGCAACTGGAGGTCTGAGAGAATGGTGTAGCTTGGTGGGGGGAATAAGTGAGGATTAGGATTAAGTCAGTCAGGTCTGACAATGAGTGGATCTCAGTAGTTTTTGTAGAGAAGAGTAGGAATGGGAATGAAATGTTTGTTTTAAACCTATTAAATTATTAATCTGTTTTGTTATGTTCCACTTCTGTTAATAAAGTGTTGCTTTGTGTATCATATGCATTTGGCCTCCAAGAACGCTATACATATAAGGATTAAGTTCAGACACAGTGTCTGTGGAGGATAAGGAATGTTGGTGTCCACTGGGGAAGAAAAGTTGCATAATATTCCACACAGGAGCCTTGAGGCAACTAGTAGGTCCTCACATTGGTGGCCACAGAAGTGAGACAGGAGGAGGTCCTTATACTGGTGGCAGACATGGGAATAAGGGAAAGCCCTAAATATTGGTGGTAATAGAGAAATGTTCCAAGTCATCATATATGGTGGCAGCAGAGATTTAGGCAGAACCTAACATCTGGTGTGGAAAGTGGTGGAATAAGGGGCTAGAGTCCCACAGCTGATTCCAGAGGATACAGCTTTGAGGTTCCTGGCCCTTATTCCGCCCCTTTCCCCACCATATGTTAGGTGAGGAAGTTTGGCTAGGTACCAGAAAAGCTAACTGGCTGAGCCTTCTAAATGCCCTCCCCTAAACTACAAATCCTGGGATTTCCTAGGACAGAACCATGGCTATTAAAGTGGAACTAGAGTGCTGTAATCAAACCCTAGGACTGTGATTCTTCAGATGTCATCAGACCCAGGCAGCATTCTCAGGTATCATGAATGATGAATGGTAGAGGGCCAGAGGTTCTCCAACGCTGCACTAGCTGATTCATAGGGCCATAGACAGAATGCAATATCAGCTGGAGTCAAAAGAAGAAGCTAAATAAAAGACAAAAGGTGGCTGAGAAAAATGAGTAGGCAGGTATTTAGGAGAAACTAAATATATAAGAAACACTTTCATTCCACTGGAGGTAGGAGCAGACACTACAAGTTTCTACCTGTGCTGGTTTTGTATTGATTCCATTCTTGGAGCCATGATATATATACACCTTGCCAAAATCTCCATCGTATGGAGCTCCCACAGCAATATCTGTTATATTTCCCAAAGAAAAGAAGAAAAATATTCAAGTGATCTTGCTATTTAAAAAGCAATATGAATAGTCTAACAAAGCAGGCAAATGAAGTACATATAAACGTGAGCAGAAGAAACAACAGGGTTGAAGAACCAATTTGAAACCAGAACAATCAAACTCCTATGACACAACATTTCACAAAAACAATATTTGCCAGACACACATTTTGTAAAGAGACAATTGAGTTTCAGAAGATCTAAAAATTAGAAATATCGCACGGGGTGGTGGTGGTGGTGATGGTTGTTGTTGTTGTTGTTGTTGTTGTTGTTATTATTATTATTATTATTATTATGCTGTTAACTAGAGTGCAAATACAAGAAATGCACAACTAAATAAATTTTCAAAAGTTCTGTTGAATTCAAAGAGACTAACATATAGAGAAACTCAGCCATTGGAAATGTGGAAAAATCCCCATCAAATCCAACTTTCAGTCCTAGTGACCACACTGTAGCAAATTTCATTCTTGCTTACCTGGGAAGCCATCTTGGTTAACATCTCCAATATTTTCAACAGCAATCCCAAACATGGAGTTTGCAGTTCCGTTGAGGCGAATTGGCTTTACCCCTTCCCACCTTCCTTGCTGATTAATGTAAACATAGACAGCTCCACCAATTTCACCATCTCTGTCAAAATACTGTGGGGCTCCAACAACAATATCTTGCCAACTGAGAAAACAAAAGGAAAGGGCAATTGCTTTGAAGGCAACAGTGAAAAGCAGGTGAGAAAATTGACCCCTGAATGACAACAAACTCAACACAAATGTACAGTGCAATATGTGTGTGAGTTTTTTTCCCTGCAGCCACAGAGAAAGATAACTTGAATGCTGTTTTAACACTGGCTGCCAACTGTTCAAAACAGTCACAAAATCAGATCTGGGGAGCCACACTTTGCCTACCCCTGCTTTACAGTAGTAAAACTTGCTTCTTGTTGTTGTTGTTGTTGTTGTTGTGTGACTTCAAGTCATTTCTGACTTATGGTGACCCTAAGGTGAACCTATCCAGGGGTTTTTCTGGGGCTGAGGGGCTATGACCCACACAAGATCACACAGTGGCTTTCCCTGGCCAAATGGGGAATTGAATCCTGGTTTCCAGAGTCGTAGTTCAGTGCTCAAACCACTGCACCATGATGGCTCTCAAATATTGGTTGCTCAGCTATTTAAACTGGATGCACGAGAAGTCTAAAAATGTAATGACCTTTAAAATATGAAGGCAGGTAGTAAGTTTTTTTTTCTTAAAACAATAGTACTATGGTACTTGTATTGTTTCCTGTTTCTGAGGTTGTTGTTGTTGTGTGCCTTCAAGTCATTTCTACCTTATGGCAAGCCTAAGACAAACCTATCCTGGGGTTTTCTGGGGCTGAGAGTGTGTGATGCACCCAAGGTCACCCAGTGGGTTTCCATGGCTGAGCAGGAATTGAACCCAGGTCTCCAGGGGCATAGTCCATTGCTCAAACAACTATACTTTGCTGGTTTCTGAGGGCTCAGAACTAATAAGAAACAGCTCACTTTCACACCCTTCTGCCAGAGATCCTGTACCAGGAGATAAGAGAGATATAAACTAGATAGATACATAAATAAAATAAAGAGAGGTGACTACTCTGCACCCACAGAGGAAGAACAGGAAGAGGAGGAGAGTGGAAGAGTTTACCCATCACTGTTGAGGTCCACAACAGCCACGTCATAGCCAAATGAAGACGCCAGCCCCTCACCCTCGAAGATATGCACAAGGGACAGTGCCCTCTGGAGATCACTGTCTTTTTTCAAGAGAACAACAGCTCCACTATGGTTGGCTCTTGGGGCTCCCGAAACAAAAGTGATATTTTCCTGAGAAACGATACCTTTTCCAGAATCCAGAGAAAAACCTGCAACAGAAGGTAACACAAAGGAACTACTGAAGCTTTTATTATTGAAAGCACAGGAAAGTGGGAAGAAAAGCAAAGACAACACCAGCTGGGCATGGCACACTTCATTCATTGTTCCTCCACCCAGCTAAGAGGAAGAGTGGTGTGTAGGAGGATCTCAACAGTTATCTCTCATAACCCCTATAGCAGTGGTTCTCAACCTGTGGGTCCCCAGATGTTTTTAGACTTCAGCTCCCAGAAGCCCTGAGCATTGACCACAGTGGCTGGGGCTTCTGGGAGCTGAAGTCCACAAACATCTGGGGACCCACAGGTTGAGAACCACTGCCCTATAGGAAGCGGGGCCACACTCCACTGGTTGAAGGGGGAACCTGGAACCTCTGTGGGCTAGGTTAGGTTGGAGGTATGTCCTTGCCCCTCGTCCCTGCTTTATACTGTTAGTTATACAGTTTCCATAATAGCAACTATGTTAAAGTGGGAGTTGAAAGTACTGTAAGCCTACACACACACTTTAAGCCAAATGATTTGTGTAATGTTAAGTGATAATGTGCCTCTGCAACCCTCCACATGCTGTACATATGGAAGCACAGTCATGCCAAGATACATGCCAGAAGTGGACCAATCTTTTTCCAATTGAGGGGCATCTTCCCTCAGATGTTATCAGTTGGGGAGTTGTTGGCAGATATGGCCAGAGCTCTATTAAGATCTTCAGACTCTTTTTCTCTCTTTCTTCCTTCCCATATTCCTTCCCCCTGCTCTCCTTTTGAAAAATCTTAGAAAGAGAAATCACGTGTGATAGTGATAATCAAGAAAAACACAAATGTGTTGTGATAATGATGTCTCTCTCTCTAAACCTCTCTCTCACACACACACACACTCATGCAAACTTATTCACCAATCTCCCATTATCCAGGAGCACATACACAGGCCATGTGTCCCAGTCATCCATCCATTTTCTCACTCATACACCAGCCATGTATTCACCACAAATGGGACCACTTTAGGAAGCACAGGAAGAGAAGATGGGAGGAGAAGCCAAAGACACCACAGGCCACAAGCTACAGTTTCCCCAACTCTGGTATACACAGTGATAACCTCATACCAGTAATCACTGCATAATCACACATACCTTTGGTCCACTACAGGCATGGTGATGTAGAAAATTTGTATTATTTTAAAATGCTGCGATTAGTACCACTTTAACATAGCATATCCATGATGTTACATGAATGTTAACGCCTGAAAAATAAATCATGCTCTTCAGATTTCGTAAAAATGGTATGCTTTGCCAAGCATGTCAAGTGGTCTTTTGTTACTCTTGGGGTATGATCCCACCCTCCAGCACCCTGGATTGACTTCCGTGGGATTTGGACTGGCATAACACATAATGATCTGAAACTTTAGAAAAAAAGCACTGGTGAAATCATCAGTGTAACTGAAAAGGTCTTGAGAACATGTGTAAAAAACATAATGATCTACTATGTCCATTAAAAAAAAAAGAGGAAGTCTTTAACAAATACTCTGGGCAGATGTACATGTTATGCACACGGGATTAATGTGACCACTGAATATGGTTTTATCATTTTTGGGGACAGAACAGTCCTTATTTGATGAGTCTGGAAAGGTGGAGCTCCCAAATGGTATGTGGTCTATGCTGCCTTTCCTTTTTGTTTAGAATTGTCTTTCTTTGGATTCTCTGTTTAAACAACCCAGAGGTGTTTGTCTATAAAAAAAACTGTGAAGTCACCCTACAGAAGGGGTGAAGGAATGTGTGACCCATCAGACATCGTTGGACTGAAATTTTCATTAGATTTAACTAGTATAGTCAATGGTGAGAGATGACAGGAGTTGTAGTTGAACAATTTCTGGTGGGAAACATGTTCCCTTTCCCTACTCTAAAGCTGGCTTTGAGGGTAATGTACAATAAAAACCAGCAAGTAGCCAAAATGGTTGAACTGGTCCAGAGTGTTGGAGCTGTGAGGTTTTCTTCCCAATGTACAGTGTTTGAAGCTTAAAAGCAAGTGAGGCATGTGTCTTTCTCCTTGTACTCAGTTCTAGTATGGCCTCAAAGGAGAACAGCCTAAAGAATGGCCAAAGACAGGCGGCAATCTAACGCATTATTCGATAATTTATAGTAGATTAGCAAAAGGTCCTCACTTCTGATAGCTTTTAACAATAGCAACAACAAAAAACACCAGCATCCCCTGTCTCCAAAGTTATGTTCTATACTAACCCAGATGTGGACTCATACATGGAGGCTGCTACAATGTCCCATTAGCCAGTATTCTGCATCTGGCTCTATGTATAAATGTTACTAATAAATACTAAATAAAGCCATCACAGCACAGCTTAGGACTGCTGCCAAAAACGGCTTCCCTGCGCCAAATTCTCTCCTCCTCTTTCTCCACTATAATGTGTAGCATCACCCATAATGATGTCATGCTATATATTTTATGCCACTGCCAGTGGCTATCAAAAGCATGCAGCAGGAACTGGACATATATAGGCGGCAGAGTAGTAGCTGTTGTGTGCCTTCAAGTCATTTCTGACTTATGGTGACCCTAAGGTGTAACTATTACAGAGTTTTCTTGACAACATTTGTTCAGAGGCAGTTTGCTATTACCATCCTCTGAGGCTAAGAGAGTGTGACTTGCCCAAGGCCACCCATTAGGTTTCCATGGCTGAGGGAGGATTTGGGCCCTGGTCTTCAGAGTCCTAATCCAACACTCAAACCACTATATCACACTGGTTCTCAAAAATAATAGTACAGATAAAATAACTCCAATAAATAAATACATTTGGGAGAGAACTCAATACAAGAATGCAGTATTTAAGGACAGATCCCACATGTATAACATGTACTTCTACCCTCTATTTCATTTGCTAAAATTTCAATTCTAAAATACATATAAAAATTAAATTAAAATTAAAAATTAAGGAGAGCTTGTGTTATCAAGCCCAAAGTTTTCACCATCCTAAGTGAAAGCTAAGAAGAAAACCTTGTGCCCCACCCAATTTCCTTGGGGTTCTTCATCACTGCCATTCCACCACTGTCAGTAAGATAAAATCGCTGTGAGACAAGAAATTCAGCTAAGATGGCTGCGGTGATTGCATTTTTCCAAATACTTTCTTGAGTATTTGAGTATTTCTCTGAGTTCTCTGAGTTAACACATTCATCCTACCATCTCCCCTTCCAACGTATTTGTTGACTTGAGGAAGGAGGGAAGAAGAAAAGATGCCTGTGGTACCACAGGGGAAATGACCACTGGGTCTTCAGTTCTTGCAAACCTAAAGCACTACAGGTCCCTAGCTAGCCAAGTGAGCATCTGGAAAGCCCAAGTTCCAACGCTTCTTCACCACAAGCCATCAGCTTCCCAAGGGTCTCTCATCTCATCTGAAATTCCTCAACGACATGCATGACTTTGAAATGGAAATCATATGATGATGTCAGTAAATCTGGAATGCCATGGGTAAAGTGACAGGGACCATCACTTAAGAGGTCACAAACCTAGATAGCTATTCGTCATCACATCGGTGGGTTTGTCTACTCTGACGCTGGGAGGCAGAGTTTTGTACACAAACTGATCAGGGTTAGCATAAGAGACACTTGTCATAAAAAGAAGACCTGTAAATGGGAGCACAGAAAGAAGATGCAGAAAAGAAAAGAGGACAGGTTAAGCAGAGAGCATAACAACACAGTGCTTTATGGGCAACTTGAGGTGCCGCAGAAGCATTTAAATACAGGACAACAATAGAGAGGCATGGTGACACAACACCTCATTAATCCAACAATAGCAGGAGGGGTGAAAAGCCTACAGAGAAGAGGTGCAAGAACATGAATAAAGAAGATTCATAATCAAACATTATTATTAGCAAATGTTGCAAAAAGGCATTGTCTTATTTATTTCAATCTTGTCATCTTTTATGATGTGTTCTCCTCAGCTTTCAGAGCCCTGACCCACATGCACTAACTACAGATGGGAAGTGATAACAAATCAGATAAGGGATGGGAAATGTGTGGCATTCTAGGTGCTGGATTCTGATTCCCATCACCCTTCATATAGGGGAATCACCCCTATCTGGCTATGGCAGATAGGGGTGACAGGTTCAATGACATTTGAAAGACCCCATATTTTCTAGCCCTGCCAGGGGTCCCTAGTTCCTTATGTCAATGCCTGGAGCTGCCAGGCAATGTCCTGTTGCCAAACGAGAACAAAGGTGGTGGGGATGAAAGGCAAATGCTAACCTGTCTGACCTTTAATACCCCAAACATTTATAGATATTTACATCTGGCAGGTGGGACATATGACACTGAGCATACGAACATCTCCACAATGCAGGATGGTGGGGTGGTGGAAATGGCCCATGGTTGTATGGTAAATTTGAAAAGGTCCCTTCCAGAATACAGAAATCTTCATTCAGCATACACACAGCCAAAGCTTTCCTTCTATGCCCTGGATCAGTCTTTTAAAGCACAGGATTTTCCTCAGCCAAGCATTCTGCATGCTGTCTCAAGCCAAAGCTGGCTTACTACAGAACTGTCATTCTGACAATTGTTCCTTTAGAATCTCTGTCCCCTAGCAGGTCCTGAAGTTACATGATGTCGTTTGCCCTTTTGTTTGCATCCAGAGGGGATTATTCTACCATTCACTGCAAATATCACAGAAATTTGTCATTCGTGTCAATCCAATACTCAAAAAAGGAGGACATCTAAAAGCATACCAGCAATTCCAACGCAACACACCAGTCCTTCAAGAGAGCTATTAAAGCGCCTCAGAGAAGCCTCAGGAATCGGCTCACAATTCCGGAGTGTTATTTGGATGCTGTCATTGCAAATATGCCACAAAAGCCATTCCCGGCCTCGACAGTCCTGTTCAGAGACAAACGATGGCATAGGTTTCCCCACGCTACATGCTTGAGGTCATGTGACACAGGCCTACCGATCCTCATGCAGTACTTACGGTGTGTGAGGAGGATAATAATCATCATGGCACAAGAACTTGTGAGTCCTTGTCGGTGCTCTTAAAGGTCTCATTATATTAGCAGCTCTGAGGTGGTACCTCAGCCAGAGTACCGGCTGACACTTCAAACAACCATAACAATGTGGGCGGAGGACGCAAGCGGCAAACTCTTGGCTTAAATGCAAAGGGTCCATAATAGAATTATTTTTATGCTAAAACTCCATATTTGGGTAGTGATTTTCTGGAGATCTCTGAAGAGCTTAATCCTACCTAAGTAACTGTTAGCTGGCACAGGAACTAGGCTCTCATCTCGCCGGCTCTCATCACCAACTTCATAAGGCCCATCATCAAAGATACCATAATCATAAAATGTCTGATTCTTTTGTTCTGCACGAACCACTCCTGGAAGAATGACATGACAAAGCAAAAACAAAAAGTGGGATGAATGACAAAGGGAGGGGAAAACGTAAAAACAAATAGCGAGTTTTACAAAAGGAAAAGCAACCACAATGACATAATTTTGTGGAGAAAGGAGGGAAGAACCATAATGCAATACTGTGTGTAATAGGCTTAGTTCTAGGCCTGGTTTGAAACTTCATGAAACAACAAATGATGATGCCAAGGAAGGTTCTTAAAGATATGATTAAGGCAATGTATCTGCTGTATGAACAACAAAATCCTCATAAGTATATATGTTGTCAGTAAACATACAATTGACACACATTTCCACAATTCATTCTGTTGGACTTATTTGGACCTTGCAGAATCTAGGTATTTTGTTTTGTGAGGTTAAGGAAGGTACAGGATGAGAGACATGCTGGGAGAATGGTATCCATAAGGTTGGAGATCAAGAAGCTAGAGCTTTAAGGAAGAACACAAAATTGATGATGGTACACGAGCCCGGAGAAGGCTATCTGGGGGATTCTGGGAGCCATAGGATCCAAGGCAATGCCTCTACTGCGGGGAAGAAAACAGGTACCAAATAAACAATGAGACCAGAATTCTGTTGGTGGCACTGGCATGGTGATAAGATGGAAAAAAAAGTCATGGGCACAGTTGCAGTGAAGAAAGAATAGCAACCTTGGCAGAAGCAGTAGTGGAAGGGGGCACCTACCAGCTCTGAGTTACCTATATACAAATGGCCAACTTCAGGATGGGTGGGGGCTTCAAGATGAGCCACTCTGGAGGAATCATCTTTTCCACCAGAAAGACAATCATCTAAGCCATCAACTCAGAGTTAACAGTTGCCGCCTGTTGCTCCCTCATACTCCCCACACAAACATGGAAAATGCGCAACTGTTAGTATAAGAGACTGTTAAGCCAGCCTGATGCACCAACAGGATTCCGGCCTGAAACCGATATATCATCTACACATGGGAGGCAGGATGTAAAATAAGAACTTCCAAAATATGTTGTGAGACAATAATCTGCACTGCACTCAGCCTGGGTACTTTTGACATGAGGAACGAAGGGAAGGCTTAAAAAAAAACTTAACTCATTCCCTTACGGAGAATATTTTGTCTTGTGTTTGTCTTAAGCCTTACTAAGCAACTAGTTTCACAGAAACCATGGAGATTTAGTCAAGCAGAATTGCAAGGGAAGGGTTTTACTTTTTTTTCTTTTCGCTCCCTAAAACCTTGAGGATTGTAAGCTTCTCTGAAATTAAAAGCTAAGGTTCATAGGAAGACACATTCTGCACCAAATTCCAAAGTGCGCAGACAGTCACTGAAGATACACTCAGTTCTCTGTTATTCAGTACATAATCTCTTGTCTGGACATATCCAGGAACTTGACCTTTCCCTTGCCATACATTGCATGACTGTTCAGTGTTCTTCTAACTCTGTCAGAACCACAAGAGGGCTACCACAAAGTCCTATTTATGAACAGACCAGTCAAACATCATGGGTTTCAATGATAAAGACCTTGCTTTGTCTTCTACCAGGCTGATATTTTGATTGCATAGTAACTCTATTCATGGGAGCCTTATCACTTCACTGAAACCTCAGGGAGGGGGTAGTGGTAACTCTATAGTAGAGCATTTTTTTTTTATGCAGAAGGGGACGGCTTCAGTCCCTGGCATCTTTAGTTAAAAGGTTCGCGTCACAGACTGAGTTACTTTTTTAAAGTGTTGAGTTGCCATTAGTTACTATTAGAGGCACCTGTGGCATTTTGAAACAGTAGTCTTTACTTCTAAAATGTAACTATGAGTTACCTCTACTTACTTCAGAATTCTAATGGCCAAAGCCACTGGTCTGCAGTAGAGATGCCCATCCTTGACTATTTTGTCCTTGCTTCCAAAGATGGAATAGAAGTTCTTGGGAAAAGGAGAAGACAGCTGGAGTTGGGGGGCTAGAGAGAACGTGGCCTCCCTGCCATGACCAAGCCCCTCACGGACTCTTATATGGTGAACTGGGACCCTTTCAGGGGAGCAGCTCATTAGAGGAAAATTGATCTTTAGAGCATGGAACCTGAAGGAAGACCTGTAGGACTGCTTGGTTGTTGCTTCTCCTTACACAAGATCCACTATATCACATACAAGACAGCATGAGATAACCATCCTCTACCATTTCGTCAAACCACACCCTCTTCACTACGGCCATTTCTGTAGTACACTGTTGTACTACTATTATTATTCCACTTTCAACATCCTGTGGATTCTGGGGTTTGTAGTTTGCTGAATCCAAAGAACTCTCTGGTTGAGAATCCTAAATGCCCCCCCAAACTGCAAACCCCAGGATTCCATAGGATGTTGAAAGTGGAATAATAGCACTATAACAGTGTAGTGCAGAAATGGCCTATAAGTCACACACAGACAGAGTGATGTTAGCTCTAATTAAATGGCAATCATAATATAACTTATAGTTGTATTGCTTGGGAAATAATTTTATGTATAACTAGTTACTCCCGAGCACTGATGATAAGTGTGTCCTTCTCCAGTTAGAACCATAAAAATTTAAAATTTAAAATGGGATGGTCAAAGTGGCTTATCAGATATTATCTCACTGCAAATTCCATTAGCCCTAACCAGCATAGCCAGAGAAAGGAAATTCTAGGAGTTGCTACCTAACGGTAGCTTCAGGGGTCGCATTTTGCCTACCTGATTTAAAAATACCACTTTCGCTAGATTTAAAAAAAAGCCATTACCTGCAGCGACTCACTTCCACTCACCTCAAAAGATAAAAATGCTTCTCTTTTAATAAAACTCTCTTACAAAACAAATGTGATTTCCACAGGCCATGAAAGAGTGCTTTTAAAGCCGGGTCAAACTGTGGAAGTAGGAATTTGGTATTTAAGTAAAGCAATTGCTCAGCATGACAGACCATGTCAGGATAGTCAAACTTCCTTGACAAAAAAACAGCGTGTAGAAGGGTAAGTTTTCACACAAGTACCTCTTGTGCCAAGGCTCAATGATTTGGCACGGTTCACATGTCAGGCACAGGTGTACACAGCAAGGATTTATCGGTGAGGCTGAAAGGTCAGAGGAGGAAAGAATTCCACAGCTGCTGGCATAACACAGGGTGGCAAGAAAAACCAAAAGCATCATTGGAAAAGACAAGAAAAGGAGGATGACATTTCACAGCTTCTTAGCATACACAGGTGGAGACAAATCTGCTGGCTGTTTAATTAGATTTGCAGTGCCCACCAAATGATGCTTCTCAGTAGGAGCTGTGCTCTTGTCACTGGTGCCTCCCTGCCCCCAGTCTCCACTGGCAAAGTAACAGCCACTATGGGAAGGAATGAGGACTGTCCTTCCTCCCACTTAGTGGAGCTTTTCAGTACCTCCACCTGCTGCAAGATCTGTTTAGGACTGAGGCCATTTCTGCACTACACTGTTATAGTGCTATTATTGACTTTCAACCTCCTGTGGAATTCTGGGGTTTGTAGTTTACTGAGTGCAAAAAGCTCTCTGGCTGAGACTTCTAAAGGCCCCTCCCTAAACTACAAACCCCAGGGTTCCACAAGATGCTAAAAGTAAAATAATAGCATTATTAACAGTGTAGTGCAGAAATGGCCTGAAATTACAGGAGCCTCAGTCCCATATGCAACCTGGCAACTTTAGCACTTGCACAAGCTCTGAGAAAGTGCAGCTGCTTGCACAACTCTTTGTATGAGGGTGTAGTGCCCCAACAGGGTTCCACTTTCTGGATCTCATCCAAGGATCACCAAGAACTGGTGTTCACAGTTTCACAGTCAGACAGCAGCATTCAGTGGTATTGTGAAAGTAGCAGAAGTAACACAGGTTACCTGCTGAAGGCCTTGCATCAAGCCCTGTGCCCCCCAACCTACATGTTCATATGTAGAAATTCTGGGCTTCAGAAAAGTGACTTTTGGGACTACAACTGCCAGCATCCCCAGCCATCATGGCCCCTGCTCTACTTTCTCAAGATGAGCAGTCTGGTTACTATAGGACAACCAATGGAACCATTTTTAATTCTCCAAATTCTGCTAGAGCACCAATTTGCACATGAGAAGCAGATGTGCTTTATGCTTAAAAAAAGGAAAAAAAACAGAACACACCCTTCTAAGAGAGTGGCATAAAAGGCAGAGTTTATACAACTAAAAGAACTTTCAAAGCACATAGTGGTTTCTGAAATTGTTTAGATTATTTTACAGGAAACAAGAATACTCACTTTAGCTAACAGACAAAAGGAAGCTAAAAAGGAGAAACCTTACCTTTCCAATTATAGGTACCCGGTGCCCCAAATACAACATAGTGGTAATCTTTGGTAAAAGTGGCAGCGACACCTTGTTGGCATGAACCAAACTTCTCATGTCCTCTCAAGCGCCCGTCGCAAAAGCTCCATTCCCCACCATCCATATCATCGCTGATAGTAAGATCCTGACTTAGCACGTAGCACCTTCCAATGATATCTCGTGTCTCCTGAACAGTGTTAACATATTGCCTCTTCTCATAGCGATGTGCACAGGTCTGGAAGATGTCAAGAAATCAGAGATAAGCATACATGTTCCAATGATGTCGCTTCTTGAGTGTGGGAGAAACAGCCATTCTAGCTTTTAACTATATTGATCTATGTACAGAAACACACATTTTTGTCCTGTACCAAGCAAAACTGATTCACGTGATCATCCCAACTGTATCTTGTAAAAGAACAGCCCATGCCAAACTCAGCAGGGCTTATTCGGCTGACTGGAGGAACAAAGGACAGAACTACAAGGCTTATAATATTTTATTTATTTTAGTTGCTTAAATCCCACAATGTAGCTTAAAGTGGCTTACAAAATAATGTGAAACCCCCTCTGAATAAATCTTGCAACAAAAAGCTCATGATAGGGTTGCCTTAGTGTTGCCATAAGTTGGAAACAACTGGAAAGAACGTAACAGCAAATACCAGAGACTCATTTGTCTGTCTGGAGAGGCCCACCTGGTGACTCCAAAGGCTCCAAACGCATGTGAGGTAACTCCTCTGCAGTCATGCAAAACAGGATATTTACCAGGATGGCATCTATCTTCCTTCAGAAATTTGACATGCTCCAACAATGTTTAGTTTGAGACACCGATTGAAAATAAACTTATTTATACACATCTTCTCTGAATAAGACAATTTACCATCTATTTTGTGGACCGTGTAAATACTGCATGTTAACTTTTGTACTGTGTATTGTATATATTACATGTATTGTTACTGTGGCAACACCATGGTGAAATTTTCCAATCAAAGAAGTTTAGAACTTACAAATAATTAAAATTACTTTATTGTTGTTCTTGTTGTGTGCCTTCAAGTTATTTCCAACTCATGGTGACCCTGAAGCAAACCTAACATGGGGTTTTCTTGACACGGTCTGTTCAGATAGATTTACCAATGCTTAAGCTGAAAGAGTGTGACTTGTCCAGTGGGTTTCCATGGCTGAGCAGGGATCTGAACCCTAATCTCCCAGAGTCCTAGTCCAAAACTCATACCATTACACCACACTGGTTCTCAATTAAAATAAGTAATAAAATGCATATTAGCAGACCTTGGAGTTATCCTGTGCCTACTAACTCTTGCACATGACTAGTGACATTTTGGTTACATAAGCAATGGCATTCATACTGTAAACATCACAAAAATAGCAGGACACATCCTAAAGTATCAGAGGTTCAACTTTTGTACTTTTTATCAATACAGACATCAAAAAAAAGTGAGAGGAAATATCAGCTCACATGACCCAATAGCATACTTATGCTGGTTCCTGTTGCTTCTGCAAAACTGACAACCTCCCTTCCTCCTGCAGCCCCCTTCTCCATATACCCAAAAAAACTTCTCCAGGGCAGTGGGGAACCCTCTGGAGCAGGTATGTGGTACCACAGAGGAATATAGCAGGAGGAGGAGGGGAAGAATGTTCAGATGGCATTGGATTTGGAATTATTTCATTTGATACAGAAGTAAACTATGGGATTTTAGCCACCATTAGACTCTATGAAGTCTTTACAGATTGATGCCTTCTGTAAAACTTACCACTACTTTTCCTCCAGGCCCTTGGCTTTGGACAGTTACACCCATCCATTGGTCTTCTTTGCTTTCTTTGCTCAGATCAGCTGTCAAAAAATAAAAATAAAAATCACAATGTGGTAGGTTGGTAGACTCTTTCTTTCAGAGCTATTGTTTCTATCACATTTCTACAGCTCCATCACTATTTCAATGGAAAATCCACAGACCAAAGTCATTTAGTACCTGAAACAATCTTTAGATGGCACTGTTTGTCTACACATGGGACAAAGTCTTAACTCTTTAATACTACATTCCCTATAGAAATATCAATCATTATATTCAGCACAAGTGGGACCGGAAACAAAATATTGCAATGTAGGAATATTCTCTGTTCCATACTAGAGCCACTCCATTCTTCTCCTAAACTACAGCCTGCAGTTTTCCATGCAAGATGCCACACCCCAAAATCTCTATTCCATTCTCTGCTAGTTGAACAGGCTCAGCCCTGACAGGCATTTTGTGGGGTAGAGTCTAAAAATATTTTGTACTTCCATCACCCACAGCATTTTCCCTCAGTCTACTGCTGCCGTTTGAATGTGGGGTTGCCTTTCTGACTTGGACACCTATTGACAAAAGCACTGTGGTGGCCATATGGGAAATTGCCTATAGGTCTTTCCCCATTGACTGTAGGTTGTATCCCCCAGGATCCTTTCATTGTTCTATGCACTAGACTGTTCTTCAGATTTTACCATCATTTACATGCAAACGTAGAGCCCTCCTGGTACCTCTATATAGTTGACACAAGATGGCAATGTTTCCAACACTAATCTAGAGTTGTTTTCACTGTATATACAGATGCACTCAAGAGAAATGAGACTGCTATTTTGAGGGAATTATGTACTAAGTAGGAAAGAGTGTGAGTGGGTGTGTATGTTGTGCGTGTAATGAAACTGTGACTCCTCTTTAAATAACTGAATTATCTTAACGCAGATTCTGAAAGCACAGTCCATATGAAGTTCTATGATCCACCTACTGTGGAAATTTTTCTGTAGGAGAATGTGGGGACTGTAACCATCTGAAAAATAATTGGTAAGGGGTCCCAAAGCATGAATTAAACACCAGGAAATGAGATTGCTCCAGTAAATATTTGAACTCTGCCAGGAACAGAATAAACACTGAGATATTGCTGCCCTTACCTTTTTCATCAAATTTGATACGTGTGCATGGCACATCTGGAGTTAAAATATCACAGCTATACAATCCTCCAGTTCTGTTGGCTAGCTGTGTCGGGAAACCTTTTTGTCGAGGTGCCCCAACCAGCAACCTGTTGAGAGATTAAGAACAGCGTGCACTTGAAGAATGGAGGAAGGAAGAAACCTATCTGTTGAAAACAATTGGAGAAGAAAATAAAATGTCATTTTCATAAGCATATAAATAGCCTCTTTCCATAAAACTTCTAGAAGGAAGGCATCATTTTCCACTGACTGATTGACTGGTCTATTTACAATACTTATATACCCCTATGTAGTCTGCTCTGCCCCCTCATCATGATGTGGACATACTCCTGGGTTCTTGAAAGCCATCCCAGTGGAGCTTAAGCCCTGGCAGTTTCTACGAAGTTGGTAAGGTTTCAAATATTGTCCCAGTAGCAGCCTGTGTGTTTGTTGTCTGAGGACCAGTGTACTAAAATATGGAAAATCACAGAATCAGAGAGCTGGAAAAGACCACAGAGGCGATCCAGTCCAACCCCATGCCATGCAGGAACACACATCAGAGCACTCCCAACAAATGGCCATCCAGCCTCTGCTTTAAAACCTCCAAAGGAGACTCTACCACACTCTGAGGCAGCATACTCCACTGCCGTACAGCAGTCATTGGCCACCAGATGATAAGCTAGTCACAGCCATTATGAGCAGAACAACAGTGTGGAAAATTTGCAGTCTGCACTAGTTGAAGGATAATCTACAGTGATGAAATCATGCATTTCAAGGTATTCATATACCACTCATTATCCAAGATTCTGTAGGCTGTTGTTGTTGTTGTTATTTTCTTACCCACTTCTCTCCATGGATCAATTTATGTGATTTCAGGGTTACAACATTCTGTAGAAGTGCTAGACACTGATGTTCAGCACCTCTTTCAAATCTGAGCTTCTCTTTGTGTGATCGTAATATTGCCCCTTCCAGTACCCAACAGATCCAGCCCCCTAGCTGTTTGGCCACAAAGTCCTTGACAAAATGGGGTTAGGAGGGAAAAAGAGGACTGTTAGTGTCCTTTAGTTTCCTTTCTTTAAGCTCCTCTTATATTCTGCTGCTGGATTTGTACCAATAGGAACATGTCTTCATACAGCATATATGTATATTATTATATGTGATAAGCACCTTTTGGGTCCTGCTTCCTGTCCCTAGAATCTACTCTCTTGTACATGTTGGAGAACACAGGCCCAACTCAACTGATTCACTTATGTTCTGGAGCCTATAAATCCTGACTTACTACAGAATAGGGTGGGCATGGGTTGCACCTGGCTAGCAAAACCAATGTGAGGATTATAGAAATTGCCCAGAAGCATCTGGAAGGTCACAGTCATTCACACCTGATGTAGGATTAACAACTTCAAAAAATTGCTGGATCAAGGCCCTTTCTGCACGGCATTTGCCATGCAAAAGGGTGCCTGGAGCGTCGTGCGATTGTGAGGAGTGATCTGCACTACACACTCACAATTGCGCGATGCTCTAGGGGCCGGCAGGCGCCACTCGCACATCTTTTCATTTTCGGCTTCCAGCCGAAAATGGTGTGCAATCACGCATTACTCCCGGGCCCCACGGGCACTTACCTGGCGTGCAGAGCCTCCGGAGCCACACCAGTCGCGCTTCCTGCCCCAGCACAGCCTGGGAAACTCCCAGGCTGCACTGCGGAAGGAAGAGGCGAGGCTCCCGTGCGAGCAGGCAGCTTATGCGGAGCTGAAGCAGCAGGGATGTGAGAGCCTCTCGCCAGAGGCTGCTCGCACGATCCCCGCACCCCAGCGCCGGAAAAAGGTAAAGTACAGAAAGGGTCCAAGACAGGCAAGGTTTGTAACCACAATATATTTGCTCTACAAAAATCTAAATTTTGCTACTTGATCTCCACTGTTTTTTAAGGCAGTTCTATTTGCCTTCAAAATGTCATTTTAAACTCTTTTCTCTTTGTTTTTGGTAGCATAAATATTGGGTCACATTTGCCTTACACAACAGGACATCGTGATAACTAGCTAAAGCAGCAGGCACTAAATAGCAAGGCTTTTTTTCACAGACAGCGATTAACAATGTCGTATTTGTTTATAAATTAAGCCGTCAGCACTATTTGTGGGGCTTTTGGCAAACTCACAATTAAATTAAATGTCGGCAACACAGAAAAAAAGCATTCAGCAACATCTTGTTGAGAAAAATATTGCTGAGCTTCTACTGATGTCTCTTGAGACAAAGGCTGTTTCCACACTACACTGTTATAGTGCTATTATTCCACTTTCAACATCTTATGGAATCCTGGGGTTTGCAGCTTAGGGAGGGTCATGTTTAAATATTTGAAGGGATGTCATGTCGAGGAGGGAGTGGGCTTGTTTTCTCCTGCTCTCAAGAGGACAAGGAGCAATGGATGCAAGCTGCAGGAGGGGAGATTCCGCCTGAACCTCAGGAGGAATTTCCTGACAGTCAGGGCTGTCCGACAGTGGAATGTGCTGCCACAGAGTGTGGTGGAGTCTCCTTCTTTGGAGGTTTTTGGGCGGAGGCTGGATGGCCACTTGTCAGGAGTGCTTTGAGGGTTTTCCTGCATGGCAGGGGGTTGGACTGGATGGCCCTTGTGGTCTCTTCCAACTCTACATTTCTATGATTCTATGATTCTATGAGGGTCATCTTTGGCCTCAGTAAACTACAAACCCCAGAATTCCACAGGATGCTGAAAGGGGAATAATAGCACTATAACAGTATAGTGTGGAAATGGCCAAAGTTACAAAGAAAGGTACTAGTAACATGCATCCAGTGTGGTATAGTGGTTTGAGCACTGGACTATGACTCTGGAAACCAGAGTTTGTATCCCTGCTCAGTCATGGAAGTCCACTAGGTGACTTTTGGGAAGTCACACTCTCTCAGCCTCAGAAGAAAGCAATGGCAAACCTCCTCTGAATCAATTTTGCCATGATTGGTTTGCCTTAAGGTCACCATAAGTAGGAAATGACCTGAAGGGACACAATAACAATCCAGAAAATTAACATAAAGTTAGCACAGTGTTCACCTACATGTGATGAAAAATCTGTATCTGACTAACATATATATTGAAAAGGCTGATAAACAGCCTGCGGAAAAGGCAAGGAGTTTATTAGAATTAAATAGTCAGTCCCCTCAATTGGAGCAGTAGAATTTCTTATTCCAGTCTTTTAGGGCTGCTGAAGATTTGACTCAAACCACTTTTAACCATGGTCAATAGATCAAAATTAAATAATAGGACCATGCCATTCTGCATCCTGTCTCTGGTCTTTCCCTCAAGTGAGAAAACCCTGCCACCCATAACCATGGTTTGGTATTGTGTGCATACTGGTGTTAATCATGATCAGCATAAACCAGGATCTTACATCTAACTGATACACAAGTATAACCACATATTCTTTAGCATTATCAGCATTGCACAATCATACACATCATGGTTACACTGGAGTAACTTCACAAAACAAGAGAAGGTTTTGGGGAAGGAAGCATGCAATACTACAGCTTACTCTTGATACCTGAACCAGGGTGGATGCTGAGAAGTATTCTCTCTGTAATAGACCCTCAGTACCATTTCATTCTACTTGGATATTTGATAAATTTCCACCAATCTTAGAAACTCTACCATCAGTTCACTTCTGTGAGATCTATGCTGCAAGTCCTTGGCTTCTCCATCATGTTTCAAGATGAGAACAGCCACCCACTAAAGGCAACAAAATTAAGGAGTATTTTGCTGCCTTTAACAGATGGCTCTTCTCATCTCTTCACATGATTAAGGAACTATAAGCTTTTATTATATTCTGAGAACACATCATTCTCTAAAATATTTTGCTTTCTTGTCCAAGCCCACTAAGGCATAGTTATTAGTTACCATTATTTTCTACCTTGTGTCTTATACGTTCACAAAGGATTTCAGTTCAGGGAGGGGGCAGGTTTAAGGAAATAAATGCAACTCCTGCAATGTTGTTTGTATGGTACTGTCCCCTGATGAAAAGTCCTCTTGGTAATGATGGACTATGACTCCCATCATTCTCAGTCAGCACAGCTATTGGCCATGATAGTTGGGGACAATGGGGTTGTAGTTCAATCTATCTGGAGGGGGGGCATGTTGGGAAAAGCTATTGCATGGTAAAACTACTAAATAAGATAAGCATGTTGTGATAATATATGGTGCGGGCATAGATTTTTATTATTTTAAAATTAAAAGAAGTCTTGTAATCTGGAAAACTATAAATTCACAGGTTGCTAAGGCAGCCTAAATTGCCAGATTAATGTGGGTTCTTAAAGATAAGCCAACTAAAGATTTTCTGAAAGATTGTAAACTGTTTATGGACTTTTTTGAGCAATAAGAAACGTAATGATATCATAATCTGTAGTTGTGGTCATTAGGAATTAGTAGGATTATTTCATTGGATCTGTAATGGTAGAATAACATAATTTTTCCACTTTTTTATTTTCCTTTCCATTACAGTCAGGATTTGGGGAGGGGGACAGAACCCTACTGAGTTATGTATTTTTTTTTTCTTTTTCTCTTTTCTTTTTTCCTCTTTTCCTTTTTGTCTTTCCATTTTCTGAATGTATATTACTTTGTGAAACAAATAAAAACATAAATTGACATATTTATATATATGCAGAGACATAGATACAGATAAAAACTTAAAGATATATTTTGAGTCTGTATCACTATAACCTGAAAACTACATATTCATTTACAGACAGACAAATATAAAAACAGTTAGGATACAAATAGATATGTAATCTACCAATTTGTTTATCTATATCATTTATTGACAGGTATATCTTAGTTAACGAAGTATATGTGTTCCTAAGCATTACCTCTTCAGCAGAAATTTGATATGAAAGGAAGAAATAATGTGGAAAAGAAGAAGAAGAGGAGGAGAAGGAGGAGCATTTCAGCATGCTTCACTAAACTTTTTATCCAAAACTAACAATACGCCCATGTGAAATGGAACAACCAGGTCGGATAAGCCTTGCATAAGAAAACGAAAATATTCTGAACTTTCTAGTGACCTCTTGAAAGCTTCTCCCCAAAATGCATCCACAGATGATTTTCTTTTCTTTCACCAGCCTCCACTTTTCTTATGATTTCCATTTTGGTGAACAAAAGTATAGATCACTGGTTGTTAACCTTTTCTTTACCAAGGACCCCATGTAAATATAATTTTATGCCAAGACTTTCGGTAACTCAAGATTTAAATTGTTAAATTTACAAGTAAATATTCAAATATTTATTTACTTATTACAGGCTTCTGGGGACTAGGATTCAAATCCCTCCTCAGACACGGGGTGACCTTGGACAAGACCCTGTTGTTGCTGCTGCTGCAGCTGTTGGTATCGCAGACCCTCTGTGAAGGCTCTGCCGACCCCAAGGTGTCTCTGGGGGCCCACCGGTATAGATCTATGCTTTTTTAAAACATGCTGGGGAAGCGGATAAGACTAGCTTAACTGCTTTCTCCTTTTCTTTCTGTTTTGCTGTTCATGTCTGCTCAGTAAAAGATTCTGAAGGCAACTGCTGTTTTCCTTGTCTGCTGTAAGCAGGCACACACAGCTATACAGCTAGGGTAGAATCACATTCTTTCACAGCTCAAGTTTTATTACATTGTTTTACCCCAGGTGTACTACTGTAATTTAACACCAGAAATTACTCTAGGCTTCCTTCAATACCTTCCCTATCTTGCAGGTGCTAAAAAAATGTCCAGCTAGAAAGAGGATAAGAACGAAAAATAGGAGCCGAGCAGTAATAAAAACTTTGAAAAAGGAGCTTCTTTGTCAGAGGCTTTATTAATTGAAGTATGCCTGTATATAAATACAGATAAGATGGAGAAATAAATATAGATGCACACAGATATATTATATCACCAACATATATAGGGTAATCAAGATAGTCCCTTTCATGTGGCATCTCTGCAAACACAGGCATGGACATCACTTTAAGTGCAATTGCACAGTTCACTCACAGTTGTGTGCATAGGCAGGAAGGCAGTCAGCAGAGGAAGGGAGCTGAGAGTTCAAGAACCCCTCTCACTCAGAAAGAGAGATCTCTGTATCCATAGGAGAGAGATCTAGAAAGAGATTGTTCCCAGACTTTCAGGCAGTGATAGTCAGTGCACGCAAAAGTGGGTGGAAGGGCAACACAGTCATCACATGATGCTCCTTCATGTGAGCAAGGTATGAAAGAGGTGAATCTGTTGCGACATTTACCTGTGGAATCCTCGCCTTCCTGTATGTTCATTAAATTACACATGACTAGTCACGCAATTGCTATGTGGATCATATATCCATCACTGGTATGGGTTTATGACTCAGGAAACCACTTCTGCTTCTTATCACTACCACAGTTCACTGGTTATGAATTTAGCTACCCTGCATGCCTTTCTGTGCCATCACTTCCACACCTAGTTGTCTACACTGCCTGTCTATACTAGCCAATGGTCTGCCCACGCTCTAACAGGATGTGGCCCAACGCAGCATAGATCATACCACCAATCTGTTGTTAGAAATTTACATTTTCAATGCTTCTGTGCATATAAAACTTTATACTTTATATAAACATATACTTTATATAAACTTTATATAAAACACACATATATATATAAAACATGTATAACATATAACATATACAAAAACATATATAAAAAAATTTAAAAGAACAAAACCAAACCACAGCAGGGCAAAGAGCTGAGGAAGCTACCTTCTCTCTGATGTGCTAATAATCTTCTGTTTGCAGATACTTTTTTTAACAGGTTCTGTCTCCTATTCTCATTTTCCCCATTTGTTTTCAGTTTATTTCAATTGCTGAAAACTGAATTCAAAGCACCAAAGTAGTTTGTGTTCAGTTAACTCAGCAGGGGGAGAATAGACGGAGGAATCTTGCCCTTCCCAATAGGCTCAGGCAAAAGCAAACTGCTGCAGCCTCTTCTAGCTTATATGTTCTTATAGAATCATAGAATGAGTTGGAAGAGACCCCAGGGGCCATCGAGCCCAACCCCCTGCTATGTAGGAACATCCATCAAAGCATTCCCAACAGATGGCCATCCAGCCTCTGCTTAAAAACCTCCAAAGAAGGAGACTCCACCACACTCCCAGGCAGCATATTCCACTGCCGAACACCTCTGACTGTCAGGAAGTTCTTCCTGAGGTTCAGGTGGAATCTCTTTTCCTGAAGCTTGACTCCATTGCTCCTTGTCCTAGTCTCTGGAGCAACAGAAAACAAGCCTGCTCCTTCCTCAACATGACATCTCTTCAAATATTTAAACATGGCTATCATGTCCCCTCTTAACCTTCTCTTCCTCATTAATAATGTTTGCTGCCTTGACCACACTCTGATGTTCCTTGGCCACATATGTCTCTATTCTCATCTGTGAAATGTTAGAGGGTATGACATGCTCTTTTGAAGGAGTCAGCCGCAAATTTGCCCAAAAGAACAGCAACAGTGGTAGGGTAATAGCAGAGGCTGAGAAAGTTAGTTTTCAAACTACAACTCCACAAGAATCCTCAACCAACTTCACTGGGAGTGAAGTCTTCCTAGCATCGCTCAAACTAAAAAAGACTTTCTCTGACTTCGTCATTTTCACTGGAAACCAAAACAGGATGGAAAGTGAAAGTAATGAACAATGGCAAAACTCATTCCAAGCCTTGTTTTCTTTAACCAGAGAATGAGAGAGAGGAGTAAAGCAACAAAGGTGAATCCAACAAGCCCTCCACTCCTTTTGAAGGAGGAAGAGAGGTTAAAAGGTGAACAAAAACCATCCCTAAATATCATAATTTGATGGGGAAAATGGTGGGTGGAGGACTAAAAAATGTACTGAAGAGGGAAGACATCTGTTTATAGGTACCATGGGCATGCGTGAACACACACTCAAAGACAGAGCAAGATTGAAAAACAGTTGTAAATCAGTTTTTTCTCCAGAGCCATAAGGTGATGTAAGAATGTAATGTATCAGAGTAGTGAAAACTGCATTTCTGATTTTCACACAGACGTTCTGAGTAATGATATACATGAAGCAGGAGGTTTGAGCTCTGGCCTTTTTTGCACGGCATTTGCCATGCGAAAGGGCCTCTGGAGCGTGGTGTGATTGCGATGAGCCATTCACATGACGTCCTCGCAATCATGCGACACTGCTGGGGCTGGCAGGCACCGATAACGCACTATTTCATTTTCAGCTTGTAGCTGAAAATAGTGCACAATCACACATCACTCCAGGGCCCTGCGCGCACTTACCGCGCATGCGAAGCCTCTGGAGCCACGGCGCTCGTGCTTCCTCCCCCAGCGCAGGCTGGGAAAATGCCGGGCTGCGCTCCAGAAGGAAGAGGCGGAGCTTTTATGTTGCCTGCCAGCCGGCAGGCAGTAGCTACAGAGCCGAAACAGCAGGGATGCAAGAGCCTCTCGCAAGAGGTTGCTTGTGCGATCCCTGTGCCCAAGCGCCGAGAAAAGGTAAGTTGCGGAAAGGGCCTCAGTCTGGATGTGATCCTGTTGCACACTGTCCAAGACCTTCATTGCTTAAGTGTGCCATTCTAGAACTTCACACAGAAATTTTTCAAATTAGTTACGGCAGCCAGGTTGTGGAAGGTCCCTGGTCTAAGTTGCTGCCACTCAGACAAGAAAGTGCTGTACAAGGTGGCCTAATGGACTAGCTCAGAATGCGGCCATTTCACACGTTCCAATGGCTGCAAATAGTTCCAGGCAGCCATCAAAGCACAACTTGCTGCCATCACTTTATAGGCCAGGGCTGAAGAAAGACTGACAAACTCAGGAAACACTCACTATCCACTCCAACTGTGTAACTCGGACATGGGCACTCAAATGCCCTGGAAAACCACATCACTGGACCTCTGTCCTCATACAGGCTGCCTTTGAAGATATAAACACCATTTTGTTCTTCTGCCTAGCAGACAATGTAAATCCTACCGACTGTCTTAATAACACAATCCAGCCTTCTCCAGTGAGGAACTCTCCAGAGGTGGGGGATATCACTCCCACCATCCCTAGCCCTGGACATCTGGGTTAGAGTGATGGGAGTTGTAGTCCCATACATCTGAAGCACATCCTACAGAAATTGAAGGACCACTTTTCATGGAGCACAGCAGTGTCTGGAAGTCACAATTTAGCTAAATGGAAATCATTCTTGGTCACTGAAATGGTGGTTCTGTTTCAGCAGCCGCCATGCCCACAATATTTAACAAAAGGAATGGGCACTTTTAAATGAAGTAAACTTTTGGCTGAAAAAAAGCACTGTGGGCAAAAAAATAAAATAAAAAAGAAGTTGGATCGGAAGAAACTGAAGGATCCCAAAGGGCCACATGGGAAACCCCCCACCAGGGGCTGCATACAAGCATGTAGGCTGTATGATTTCCATCCCTGACCTGGAGGGTGCCAAATTCATGAAGATTTACATAATCAATTTCAAAAGTAAATTAAAGCTGGGCACTGCCACAACATCTCTTTTCAGTGAAATTGCTCACATTCACTACATATTGTCCACAGCAGCCCTTCCTTTACTCTTCTCTGAACCTTCCTACCACAGACCTCTCTTGCAGTACATTGCCCTCCAATTGGATGCCCAACTTCAGTTCCCATCAACCCTCACCCCTGGTTATGCAGTCTAGCAGGGGGCAGCTGAAGCTCTTCCTACTTCCTGAAGTGGAAAGTAGGACACCACCCCCACCGTGGCTCAGTTGTACACCCAGTGGCAGAGGCTACACTGTAGAGGAGAGCACACCACTTCCTTCCTCCCTAACAAATAACGAGAGGGAGGGAGGGAGGAGGAGAAGCTGAGGCTGGCTGTTGCTGCCATGGGCAAAAGTGGCTGCAGTGGTAGCACCCACACATAAAGCCAACGGTGAGGAAGGGGGTGGAGGAGGCGGCATTGTGTGTCGCACACACCTTCCAGAGGCACAGATGACTTTCCAAGGTGCCCCTCACACAATGCCTTGGCTCTAGGAACCCTTGGAACCAGGAATACAAGACGTTGTCGTATGCTTTCAAATTGTTTCCATCTTGTGGCAACCCTAAGGCAACCCTATCACAGGGTTTTCTGGGGGCTAAGAATGTGTGCCCAAGGCCACCCAAGGGGTTTCCATGGCCAAGCGAGGAATCAAACCCTGGTCTCCAGGGTCACAGTCCAATGCTCAAACCACTACACCACGCTATCACCACTCCAAACAGAGCCACCTCACCCTTCTCTAATGGTATGGGAGTTGCTGCTGTTGCTGCAATAGCAGCAATCGCCACCACCTCAACTACTGCCACCATTGTCAGGTTCTTTTTTTCTTCAAGAATTGACCAGCTTCGGAGGGCAGCCCATAGCAGAAGATCCCCGAGCAACTGGGCCTTCCTGAGGTAGGAGGGGAATTGGTGAATTTGAAACAAATTGCTACAGCCAGCCTTATGGAAGGGATTATCCTGCAGGATGAACCTGGTGGGCCATAAATTTCCCACTGTGATTACCTTTTTGTTTCCCAAAACAGTGAAAGACCCAGGCCATTTATTTATTTATTTGTTTGTTTGTTTGTTATAGTGCTATTGCTGCACTTTCAACATCCTGTGGAATCCTGGGGTTTGCAGTTTAGGGAAAGGCATTTTCTCAGCCAGAGAGCTCTTGGGCCCCAGTAAACTACAAACTCCAGAATTCCACAAGAGGTTGAAAGTGGAATAAAAAGTACTTTAACAGTGTAGTGTGGAAATGGTCCCAGTGTCATTTCCCCAAACCCCACGCTCTGAAACTTCACTTTTTCACTTTGCAATCAAGCTCCGTTGGACAGAATGTGATTTAATTGTCCATGTTTATCAGATTGGCGTGAAAGTAATATGCAGAAGTTGATGGTGGCTGTTGCTACATTATATTGCATAGTTTTTTGGTTTACAGAAGTATAAAAGAATGTTTAAAGATTTAATTTACAACATTTTTAAAATGGAAATAAAAGATTACTCAAGCTGCAGATTATTCCATGTCACTGATAAGAATGCTCACAACACATTTGCTGCCAGGTGTGGGTATTCCCTAAACAAATATGTATTTCCTTTAGAAGTTCAGTCCATCCCTACCATGTGTGGTAAACTTACTTGCTTCGTCTTTGGGGAAATGTTTGGGAACAATTCAAAAATTGGTTGTTGGTCCATCTTGATTCTGATTTAAAGCAACACTCACTCAATGCATGTGAATGGAGGGTTTATTTGGATGGCAGAATGTAGACAGTATCCAGAAAACTCACAGCCTCACAACTTTGATTTCTACAAAGCCTGAGAGATCACAGATAATTTCCTCTGAATATAGTTGCCACACTACTACATGTCTAGAAATTTTAGCTCAAAATTCTGGAGCCTTTTCAAACTATGTACATATAGCACTATGATTCCACTATAACAGCCTTGGCTTCATCCTATGAAATCCGGGAATTTGTAGTTTGGTCAGAGACACCACAGAAATGATTTGGTAGAGATTTCTAAATGCCCCTCTCTAAACTGCAGGCAGTTAAAGTGGAATCAGAGGCCCTTTCCGCACCTTACCTTCTTCCAGCGCTGGGTACGGGGTTCGCACGAGCAGCCTCTGGCGAGAGACTGTCATGTCCAGGGTCCTTCGGCTCTGCGCGAGCTGCCTGCTTGTGCAAGAGCCCCACCTCTTCCTTCCACAGTGCAGCCTGGGACCTTCACAGGCTGCGCTGGAGCAGGAAATGCAACCAGTGCGGCTCTGGAGGCTCTGCATGCCAGGTAAGTGCACGCGGGGCCCGGGAGCAATGTCAATCGCCCACCATTTTCAGCTTCCAGCCAAAAATGAAAAGGTGCGTGATTGGTGCCTGCCGGCCCCTAGAGCATCACGCGATCGTGAGTGCATCGTGCAGATCACTCCTCACAATCGTACAATGCTCCAGGCGCCCCTTCATGTGGAAAATGCCGTGTGGAAAGGGCCACAGTGCTACAACTGTGCAGCATGAAAAGGCTCCAGATCTTAAAAGATGAAATTAGGAAGGGAAGGTGCATTAAACCTTAACTAGACCACTGGTCCATTTAGCTGAGGAGTAGAAATCATATGGTCATTCAGATGTGGCTGGGCTGCAAGTCCCAGCAGACCTAACCAGCAAAGAAAATTGTAAGAATGCTAGGAACTGGAGTCCCACAACATATGGAAGGTAAGATGAGTCCAACCCCAATCTAGCTGAACGTGGGTGGTTGTCTTCAGAGAAGTTCTCAGGGTCACATTCTTATGGTGGGTGGGGCCAAAGGCCTGAGGTCAAAAAACCCAGCACAGTTTGGTTTAAAGCATATTTTAGTGTGAAAGTTCTTACTGACAGTAACTAAGCCTTAGAAGAGGCATTCCAACCTTTTCTGATAAGAGGGAAAAATCAGTGAAAAATCACGAAACACCAAACAAGGGTGTCATGAGGAAGGGTGTGTGGTTTTCTGAGGAACCTCAGATTGAGCCCCAGTACTTGAAATTCCTTAGCCTATACTCACAAAAATAAATAGATAAATCAACCAACCAACCAACCCAGCTCTCCAGCACTACTTGGAGATACTAGGAGTGAGACTCTCTGCCTACAAAGCAAGCGATCTGTCACTGAGCTACAGTGTCTTCATACAAATTTCTTCAGGCTCTCCAAGAGTATGTGCTTCTACGCCTGCGTGAGCAGCTATGGCCTTCCAAGTAGCTTTGGGCTGCAGTTCCCACAACCTTATTGATGGAAATTGTAGGCCAAAAATATTTGAGGGCTCAGATCTGCCAGCTCCTGTTTTGCATTACGTCAGTTTCATCCCTAAAAGTTTACCCAAACTAAAGCCATTTCTGTATGATGTCACTATAATGTTACAGTAGCAGGTTGTTACCGGTCCAGGAGCCATGCTACCACACGATGTCATCGCTATCCAGCTGCTATCCCATCCCCAAGTGTTGCCAAAGTGCCTTATACCATTTCCAGAAAAAATCCACTAAGCACTTCAATCTCTTCAGCCAACTCTGTGCTGTACCGTAACAGCACTTGATAGCACTTCCTGTTGTCATGGATCCAGCAGTGGGTGGGGTATGGATATTGTCCCTATCTCCTCGACTCCCATGGCATGATTACTTCAAAATCTATCAACTCTCTGCGTTTATTTTAAAGTCCTCCTTTGCATTAAAACTTTTTTAAGCATTTTTAAGCATTATAGGGTGAAAATGCAATAGTGTATCAGCGTAGTGTGATTACAACAGTGTTGCACGAAGGAAAACAAAAAATACTCCACCCAAGGGAAAGGGAGTGACCAAGGATACTGTAGTACAGAAGGAACCCCAATGACAATACTGCTACTCATCCGCTGAAGAAAGAAGGGTGCAGAAAACAGCGTTCCTAACCTGCTACTATCGCATGAGCGGCAATGCCAGGACTGTAAAGGTATAACACGCTAATGGCGTCTAGTGTGGAAATGGCCTAAAAGAGGGAAGTGTGTGGATCAAGGGTATTAAATCAGGAGTGGAAATCACTGAAGTATTCAATGAAGAGTGGGAATCAAGCAGTACTCCAGAGATTGTTGGACTGCAAATCCCAACAGCCCTAGTCAATATAGCCATGGATGGGAAATGCTTGGAGTTGCAGTCCAACAGTCTCTTGAGGGCTACATGATTCCCATGCCATATTAAATGACAGTGCCGTATAAATGGTAGCTGAAGCCATAAACAATGTTTGATGTCAGTGATTACAAAAGACTTTATAGACTTCAGCTTCCAGCCAGCTTGGCCAGAGTTTATAATATGAGCACCTGTACCCAAAAAGTAACTTTTCCAAGCTCTAGTTGAAGTGCTTAAGAAGATTTCTCCGTATGGCCTCAGGCTAAGATTAGCCAACTTTTCATTGAACTAATACATATATGCATGGTTAAGCAAAGTTGGAACAGATTTTGCCATAATGGACTTCTACTCCTTTCTCAAGTATGAATTCCCACCAGAGAGCTTATTCAGCTGATTGTAAACTCTATGATAAACCAGAAATTGTTAACACTGTTGCCAATGTAGCTAGGAAAAAATGGGACTAGGTTTCTGCACCTTTCATAGAAGAAACAGTACCATTACAGATGCAGAAGCCCTGTGCCTTTTTGATTCTGACCACCTTAAACATAACATTTAACTGCAGTTAAGGCCTATAGTATAACTCAGAGATGAGGTGAATGAGGAGGACATAAAGCACCTGGGAGCACTTTATACTAGGATGGCCTTGTAAAAAAGAGGGATAAGCCTCTTGTACCTTTAATAATTATGCAGAAGTGGAAAATTTAGCAGGATTTTGTGATTAGCTAAACCCACTGATATTTGCTCTCTCATACAACTATTGGGCACAGGAGCTCTGTCTCTTTTTTCCAAGTCGTCCTTCTATATGCACTGGCCCACTGAAGAAGAAAATGATAGATGATTATACTAGAAAAGTGTTCAATTTATTTGTGAATTCTGGGTAGGTCTAGCCCACCCACCACAACTTTTTTTTGCACAGATTAATCAAAACGTAAGCAATGTTTTCCTGCACTGAACTCAAGATCCAGCTAATCTGGCACCCTGTCTTCAAGAGTGCTCTGCTAAGTCTTCCTGGATAGTTCACAATCAGAGTGTGATGAAAGAAAGAAGTCACCCTCTGCCAATAGTCACTAGTTGCTGGTAAACAGAAGTCCCTCTGAATATATAAGTTTTCTTGAGAACAGCTTCATCCATCATACCATGATTAAACAGATGAGCAGGCCATGCATTTGTACATGGACTCATGTCTGTGTATGACTCACTCAGTATCCACCACCGAGTAGGATAAAATGTGAACGCACAGATGTGTGATTTACACATCGGGTTGACATACATATTCTTTTGCACAGTCCCTGATAAGCACATGACCTTCATCCTCTGAGAGCATGTGCTATTCCTGAGCATGTAAAATCCTGTGTCCCGTTCTGGGTACCATAGTTCAAGAAGAATACTGAGAAGCAAATGGCATCCTTTCCCCCAACAATATTACCCAAAGCCACCCATATTATTTGGCATGTGAGCAGAAAATCCCACTACCACTTCTCCCCATCTCCATGACAATTAGTTGTTGTTCTTCTATGTACTCAAATCATTTCTGACTTATGGCAGACCTAAAATGGATCTATCATGGGATTTTCTGGGCAGAATTTATTCAGAGGGGGTTTGCTCTTGCCTTCCTCTGAGGCTGAGATAGTATGACTTGCCCAGGGTCACACAGTAGGTTTCTGTGAGCAAGTGGGGATTCGAACCCCGGTCTCCCAGTGTCTTAGTCCAACACTCAAACCACTATACCATGTTGACAATTTACTTCTTATTAACGACACACCAAATCTGCTGCCTGAAGCAGTCATCTCACTCAGCCTAATGGTAGGGTTGGCTATGCCCAGTAACAGTCCTTGAATCAGGAAGGTATTAGGCATAACAGAGGCTGAGATCACACACTTTAAGGAAGCAGCCCCATCTCTGGGAGAAAGTAAACCTTTGTCTGCAACTCAGTGATTGCTGCCTCAGAGATGAACATCTCAACCTGCTCTGTTAAAAGAAGTGTGACTACAGTGTGGGGTGGGAGCAAAATGAGGCTGTTGCCACTCCCAAAATAAAATTTCTGCCGCCAAGTAAAATTTTCTGTCAGTCCTCAAATTTTACAATAATTTAAAACTTCAGTTGAACTTTTAGAAATACAGCTTAAGGATCCAAAGAAAAGGAGCAGGCAATGTGGCCAAGGGAATTTGCCAATATAACAAACAGAAGAGTTCTAGATGTGGACAGTTTTCAATGTTGCACGCTCTGCAATGATGGAACTTCAGAGACTGAAGAAAAATATCATTTGTGAGGGCAATGCCCTCATTCCCCTCCTTCCCCCACAGCTACATCTCTGGGAAAGGCATTGTATATGAAACACTGTGAAGTATTCCATGTTCTCATTTAGTTGGGAGAGGAGCTCTGTGACCCTTTTTTCCTAGTTAATTGCACAGGACCTGGCTGCACTGTACAGTATTTAGCATATTCTGGGGGCAAGAAATTCTCACTGAAATCAATAGCAAGGACTAAGCTGCAATTATCTTTAAAATATCCCCATGGGAACCCATTCGTTTCATAGCCCAGGCTATTAAAATGGGGAAAATGAACAGTTAAAGGCAATTCATGCCTTTGGTGGGACTCTCTTGTAAAAACTCCTCCACTGTGGAGGCGTCTTTTATTTAACCTCATTTTTATGCTGCTTTTCTCTTGCTTTGGATTTACTAGTTCTGGAAGAAAGCCTCCTTCCCTCAATGTGCAACCTGATTTTGAGATGCTTCGGACAGGCAGAGAACCTGTTTTCACTTGACATCTGACTAGGGTTTGTCTAATCCTGTGAGAACTTTCCTGGATGACTGTTTTGTAAGAGAATAAGAGGGCGCTTGATGGAGCCTCTGGCTAAATTTTTAATGAGGAAGAAAATGAGGAGGGGAGTTGGAAACTACAGGCCCTTCCAGCTTTGGGAAAGAGTTCCTTCTGTTCTGTTGCCAAACACCTTAATTGAAACACTGATGTGGGAAACGTTCTGATTCACTTTCGCTAATGTGTGGTGCGGGGGAGGAATCTCAGACAGGATTGAAAATGTTCTTTTCTTTTATCAACCCTATAAGAAATCACATTTATAGAAAGCTATTTTCCTGGGTATTCAGACAGTTCATATGGCAGTTACTTTCCAATTCCTTCCTTCCAAGTTTAAAACTGCACAGAGGTATATTAGTCCCTTTCTGAGTGAACAGGCTTGAAATCAAGAACTAGCAAAAGTCCTGTGTACTTCCACTTGAAACTGCTAGATCCAATCTCAGTGGGTTTTGTTTGCTGTTGTTCTTTTTTTTTTTAATCAGAACCAGATTTACAAACAAGCTATAGAAGGTACAAGTTAGGTTCTCAGATTTGAAGGGCCTCTAAATACTTCTGCAAAAAGAAAGAAAGAAAGAAAGAAAGAAAGAAAGAAAGAAAGAAAGAAAGAAAGAAAGAAAGAAAGAAAGAAAGAAAGAATCCACTAAAATAATATGTATTTTGATAACGCTACAGGGCTTCTTAAACTCGGTATGACTCAGGGCCTCAGAATGTCTTATTCTGGCTATGGTCATCACTACCACCACCACTACCACTCTAGTTTCAAAGAGCCTCCACATTTGTGGGTTTCTTTTCTGTGGATTTGACTCTTCATAAGTTGTAGCTGCTGCTTGACTAGCTGATCCTCCTTACTGCCCTCCTCTCCATCTCCTGTCCTTCCAAGACTGCCAGCCCATCACCTCCTTTCCTACCTTGCCACTGTCACACCTTAATCAGATTTTAAGCCCCTACCCATCAACCCCATTTCCCCTCTGCTCTTCGTCCCAATCCACACTCTCCTAATCTTTTGGAGGACTGGGAGGAAGAGTGGCTCAGGGAATAAGGGTGAGGAGGATTGGGAGGGCAAGCATTAAACAAAAGAGGGAAACAACAACATGGAACTAAAAGAGCATCACCAGCTCCCATTTTGAGTATGGTGCTGATTTTCACCCACAGAGGCTGAAATGGTCTGAAACCAAGCCAGGCTATCTGAAAGACCAGCATGTGAACCTACACAAGGGATAGATCTTGGTCAGGAATCCTACTCTTGGGGTACCCCCCTTTCTCCATCTCCATCTAAGACAGATGATTGGCTACCACGTGTAGGGACTTTTTGATGGTGGTGCTTTCTTTATGAAACTTCTTCCTCAGGTTTATTTGTCTACAGATACCCATGAAAGTTTCCAAGTGCAAGATAAAAACATAGCAGCTGCTAAAATTATATAACCAGTTTAAACTACATTTTTAAATCAATCTTGCAGTTGTTTTTATGTTTTAGCAATATTTTTTGGATTTCAATTATGTTGTAGGAAGGATCAGTCTGTTCCTGGTCTCAATCAGTTTTGAAAGTATTCATTTGTAACTCCATTATATCTCAATTCTACTGTACTTTATTTAAAGAGAAATCCATATGGGAGTTTGTAACTCTGTTCTCACAAAATATATAGATAATAAAATAAATGTATTTTATCATTAACCGTACATTTTATGTATACATAATTATGTTTATGTAAATATATACATAATTTACACTAAAATGAACATTTTAAAATGTGGTTTGGCATTCTGTTCTAAGCTGAAAATTCCAGTACAAAATATGGAGAAGTGGGAAATCCAAGGGATAATTACACTTCAATCTACATATTAGTCCAGATCACTTTGCAGTAGAATTCACTAAGATCAAATTCTTCAAGCATCTCTAGCTTGAATAAATCCAGCTCAAGAACCCTGCTTAACAAGCTGGGGTGGAGACTGTGAAAACCCAAAGGCCTGTCCAGCCTAACACCTCTTTATACCCAGGTCTGAACAACCAGAGAGATCTCTGGATCAAGCCAGGACTATGACACTCAGGTCTGCTCCTATTCTCCCTCTCTAGAGAATGCAGCCCTCTCTCACTCTTTGTCCCCCACTGGCTTCTCCTCCCAGGCTATCTTCCTCTACTGCTTTCCCTAAATCCTCACCCTTCCCAGATGTAAGGACAAAGGACAACATCTCTCCAATGACTCTGATACTGATGGTAGAGTGTGTAACCCAGTACAGAGCAACTGAGACAGCTCTTTATAAAAAAAAATATAAACAAATCTTTATTTAACACACTGTCAAGGTAATAAATATTTGGTAAGTAAGGGTTCATAAACCAGCACAATACTTCTCTCTCTCTCAAATCCAAACACACCCTCTTCTCAACATCCACACTCAGCTCTCTACATCAACTCTTTACTCTGCCTGTTCTCACTCTCAACTCTATTCTGAATCTCGACCACCTGTTTTCAGTTAGATTTCCATTGCTCACTCCCCCATCTAGCCCCTCCCTCTGGCTAGCCTTGAGTTCCATTTGCACCAGCCAATTAATTTGAATCCTTGGTTGCTAGGGTGCCTCTGCCGCCAACCCCCCCTCAGGGTTCGTCACAGAGATATTTTAAATAAATCCACAATTTTTTAAAAAAGGACCATTTTTCTCTGAAGGTGAAAAGAACCACGAGTGTTATCTCAGCTAATATTTGTTGTTGTTACATGCTTTCAGGTCAACTCCAACTTATAGCAATTCCCTCACGGGTTACTTGGCAAGATCTGTTCAGAAAGGTTTGCCTTTGCCTTCCTCCAAGGCTGAGAGAATGTGATTTGTTCAAGGTCACCCAGTGGGCCATAGCTCAACAGAGATTTGAACCTTGGTCTCCTGGAGTCCCAGTCCAAAACTCATACCATTTCAACATGCTGGCTCTGGTATCCCAGCTAAGATGTTTGTTGTTGTTGTGTGCCTCCAAGTTGTTTCTGACACTGAGGCAAACCTATCATTGGGTTTTGTGGGGCTGTGAGTATGTGACATGGCCAAGGTCACCCAGTGGGTTTCCAAGGCTGAGCAGAGAATCGAATCCTGGTCTCTAGAGTCAAAATCTAATGCTCAGACCACTAGACCACTCTGGCTCCCCAACTAAGATGACACTCCTAATTTTGAGGCTACTGAGGAAGAACCAGAAAGGAGGACAATTGTTCCTTTGAAAACTGTGATGTCTAATTCCATACTCAGTGTGAGTTATCACTTTCCTTTTCTACAGAATTTTACCACATCCCATTAAATTTCAAATTCTCAGTTCAGTTGCTTCACTTGTTAGGACAGCATTCTTTAAAACAATGACTTTTTTAGAAAAAGGAATGATTCATTAACAACTCCACTGAAGACAAAAGGTTTACATTTGAGAAAGAGACGGGATTGCGTTGTGTGTCTCTGGCTACACGGCAAAGGTCTGCCCATCTGTCTCTACATGTCTTCATCTGCCTATTCTGAAAACAGAACAGCTGGTTTGGCTTTTTCCTTACAATCACTTCTATATGCCTTTCTTGGATTTAACTATTCTGTAATGGCTTCAAAGAAGACTATTGAACTAGGAACAAATTTAGCTTTCCTTCTGTATTCAACCCAGCTGAATAGGAACATACTCTTGCCAAGGTTCGAGGGTGAAAAAGCACATCATGGCAAAAGAAAGCATTCCAAACCCATCTAGTTTACTAAGTGAGTATCAAGATTAATCTATGTGGTTTCACACTAAGATGCAAATTAGTATTTTTGTGTACCACCTAGCAGCAGCAGCAGCAGCACAATTCCCATTATTCATATCCCACCGTTTCTGCTGAATTGTCTACACTCTGCAATCTTTCCTATTCATGCTCTGATAAACTGGGGAGCTCATGGCCCTCCACAGACTGCAAGAGGAACCCAAATTAATAGGAGTGAATTTCTTAGCGCTTCCTATCCACACCCAGGACAGCTTTCTTGATCCCTCTCTAATCTACCTAGAAAATCTAGGATATTGCATGATTATGTTCACAGCAGATGATACAAAATCTTTTATTTATTTATGAAAATCAACAGTAACAACAAATCATTAAAACCAGAAAAGAAAAAAACAAAAACAAACAAAAGAAGAGCAACACTAGACAACCAACATCACAAATGATAGCTTAGATCTTGCACTGTAAGACAGAGGTACAATGATGGAGCTCCATTATCATAGTTATGTCTGTCAGTCCAACCCCTCAAAATCCATCTTAGAAGCCAGGCAGTCACACTAACTGAAGGAGTTCCAAGAAGCTGGACATTGGGCCATTGAATGGTGATGAATCCAGTCTAGTCCTGCCAGAGAGGGACTCCTTCAGTTGATGTTGCTCCCTTGGTTTTTCAGGTAGGTTTCAGGGCACATCTGCAGTCATGGTAACAGTGGTGCCATGCCTGTAAATGTGAATTGCATTATTTATGATGTTATAAGACTGGATTACAATATCATAAATACTGTACAGGATGGCAGCCATTGATTTTAAATTTAGCTCCATCCAAAAATAGTTACACAATATTCCTTTAATAACATACTGGTCTTGAAGAGATTAAACCCAAAAAGTTCAGTGATGTAATGCTAAACCACACAATGAATCCTGCTCAGTTACTGATGAAATAAAAATTGCAGCAGACCCTTGCAGTTTTTCTGCAAGAGCAATTTCCCATACATAGTCCAACCCGCATCAAAATGAAAGATCTTTTAGTGTTTTCCATTTTCATGTATTTTTTAACTGTATAGACACCAGCAATGTAGCAATAAGCAAATGTGAAACATCTGCATTTCTTCTTCAAAAATGGCTGCTGATAATAAAGTCCTTCTGAGCTATAACTCTTTAGGGTTTCCCCCACAAAAAAATCAATTATTTCATTCCAAAAAGCTACCACTAATACTGTGAGCCCTGTAATGATACCAATTTTGCACTGTCTGGAAACTGCCTCTATTCTGTTACTGACAGTGTAAAATCTGGTTGGCATCAGTACAAGGTTTAGACTATATCCAAATAATCTTCAGGACTGCAGAGAGAAGTTTAAAAGCAGGGATATGTGATCTCAAAGTGTTGCCAAGTTCAGTTCCCATCAGTCCCATGCAGCCTGGAGAATGGTGAGAGATGTTAAAAGCCAGCACCAAAATCTGGAAGACCACATATTCCCCATTCCTGCTACATAGGCTCACTTCGGCCATTTATGTACTACACTATTACAGAGCTGTTATTCCACTTTCAACATCCTATGGAATCCTGGAGTTTGCAGTTTAGGGAAGGGCATTTAGAATTCTCAGCCAGAGAGGTCTTTGGCTTCAGTAAACTACAAACCCCAGGATTCCACAGGTTGTTAAAAGTGGAATAATAGCACTATAACATAGGGCCTTTTTTGCACAGCATTTGCCATGCAAAAAGGGTCTCCGGAGCATCGCGTGATCGCGAGGAGCATTTCAGACGACATCCTCACAATCGTGTGATGCTGCCGGGGTCGGTAGGCACCGATTGTGCACTATTTCATTTTCGGCTTGTAGCCGAAAATGGTGCATGATCGCGCATTGCTCCGGGGCCCCGCACACACTTACCGTCCATGTGGAGCTCTGGAGCCACAGCCCTCGTGCTTCCTCGCCCAGCGCAGCCTGGGAAAATACCCAGCTGCGCTGCGGAAGGAAGAGATGGAGCCCTCATGCTGCCTGCCGCCTGGCAGGCAACTCCTGTGGAGCCAAAGCAGCGGGGACGCAAGAGCCTCACGGAACAGGCTGCTCACATGATCCTCACACTCCCATGCCAGAAAGAGGTAAGGTGCGGAAAGGGCCATAGTGTGGAAAGGCCTCCATAATTTCTACTGGATTCTGTAGCTCTGTACTCCCAGGTAAGTAAATATAGGTCTGCAGTCTTTCTTAAACATGAATATACAGACCTATTTCCTATGTATTATTTGCTTTTCACTGCTGTAGTCCTGTCAATAATGCTTAGTTTTCAGCCTTTATACACGGACTGAAGCAAATTCTTCTAACATTTCTGTATACCTTGCAACTATGGAACTGAGCTCAAAATGTAGCCATCTTCATTCAGAAATTCATATAACATCACGTCACAAATCTGTACTTGTTTCTGACAATGCAGTCATACACATGTCTACTGAGAAGTATGACCCACTGAGATCAATAGTATCTATTGCAGGTTAAGCAAGTGTAAGACTGTTATCTAAATTCTTCCTTAGCTTCCACCTGCTATTTTCCAAGTGCTACACTAGATGTATAAAAGCATATAACAATACTAGATGTATAATACTATACACACCTGTTCTACCAACATCACACTTTAAAAGCAAAGCTGGAATTAGGGCCAGATCAACACACGTTGATGTCTGAGGTGAAGGTAAAGATGGTACCTCTCCTCATTCCATGTACAGAAACTGACTGGATTGGCAGTTGACTCTTATACAATGGCAATACATGTCCTGTCTTCCAAGAGATGGAAACCACCAGCAGGCCCAATTCATCACGGCCTTTCCAGGCCAGAATGTTACTTTTAAGAAAAATTATAATAATGACACACTGAAGCCATCTATAACTGAGCAAAGAGAGGATGGTTCTCTAGGAACTGCAACCTCTCAGTTACAGGTGGCTCCAGCATGGAATTAAACCAATTCTTCTCAAAAGCAAATTTCCAATCTCTGCTTCTAGTATATGACATCAGAAGTAAATCACCTCACCCCACCTAACAGAATGATGACCCTGGCTGTGCTGAAAACAATACATCATTGGACCATCTGGTGGATCAGGGCCTTCTACTGAGTCAGAACCCAACCTAAGGTGGCTCTGAACAGCAACTGTTTGATCATAGAGACAGGTGATTTTTTTTTAAATGGAAGCATTTAGTCCCTAGTGCTGGAGGCTGGAGCCTTCTGCCACACGGTATAAATGGGAGGTGCAAGTTTAGGAAAATGCAGCAGGGCTGCAACAGACAAACAGCTTCCCAGCCGGTGTCCCTGAGTGTTTCGAACAGCCTTGTCTTCAACATGATGCTTAACAGTGTTCGTTACAGCAAAGAACAAGCATACAACATGTCTGCTCAACAACCCTTTGTCCAGGCACGTACCCAGACACACTTTTTCTGTCCTCAAGACATCCTTGCTGGACGATGAGAACATCACTCCCAACTTTATCTTGTCTGCACAAGGTTGATCTATATTTGCTAATAAAATAAAAAAAATGCATTGGTATGCCATACGCTCATCTCAGTGCTGCCTCTGCCAATTCCTCAGTCAAATGAAGATGACAGAAGTGATATATAGGACTACTTATAAACTGCTTGAGTGGGTTTTTATTTTTAAGACACCACAACTGAAATTCATTTCAGTAACAGTGATGTCTTCCACAGCACAATGCCCTAGTGTGAAACACTGAGGCAACATTAAAACTGTCACAGCTTCAGGATACATCATCTTGCTTTGACATCATCAGAACTGTGCTTCAGAGAGATATATCGCCATGTCGTCTGATTCCTTCCCACATGTCCTCCTAGCTCCTGGCCAGCAGCAGACAAACACCCAACTGGACAAGCTGTTGCTACTCCAAAACTTGATTTCTAATGTCACCTTAGAAGCTGTTTATGACATAGGCCAGTGGTTCTCAACCTGTGGGTCCCCAGATGTTTGTGGACTTCAGCTCCCAGAAGCCCCAGCCACTATGGTCAATGCTCAGGGCTTCTGGGAGCTGAAGTCTAAAAACATCTGGGGACCCACGGGTTGAGAACCACTGACATAGGCTAACAAGATGTGGCCTGATTTAGACACCTGCCCAAGTTCTGAACTCAGGCCTGAAGGCGAGAGTCAGGGTGCACAAGGGGAAAAGACTGTATCCAGAGCTTGGAAATGTTACTTCTATAAACTACAGATCTGTGGGCATGGAGGGAGCGGAGAGAGGGACACAGGCATGACTACAACACCAGAAGTCTCCCACAACCAATGGAGCCACTGCGTGGGGGATTCTGGAAGTTGCCATCCAAAACAAAACTATTTTGGGAATAGGAAGGCTATGGGTCTTCATATACCTTGGGAGGTACCTGAAGTATGCCTTCTTTTTCCCTCTATTAAGCTGGGAGTTCCAATATGAGAGAGTCTGCAGAGGTTTCTATGGTGATTTGGAAGTTGGAGGGGAAGGTGCAACACTGGAGCACCCACAGAGGGAGGGATCCCAAACATCCTATGCTCCTAAAACTCCTTCCCAGGAACTAGGGCTTTGCAGCCTTATTCAGTTCAAGAATATTTGTTTTATGCAAAAGTTCAAGACAAAGAAGGAACGGTGGAATGATCTACCAAATTCAAGTCAATGGAACTTTATCCATTTACTTAAATATTATATTTAATAATTGCCTGAATACATGATCAGGAACAGTGAATCCATTCTTGGTTTTATGGCCACTCCATCCAGGTCCTGGAGCCTGTTCTCAACAGATACTCAGCACTGGGAGAGCTCCTAAAAAACATGGAGTAGCAATTGGAGCAGCAGTCAAACACCTGAGAGTGGATTTGCCACTCCCACCATAAGAGATCCACCAGATGCCCATCTAATACTAGTGAGGAGAAAGGAATGCTGAGACGACAATCACACTCACACTCAACCTTGGAATAAGAATGTCTCAAGTAAATGAGTCTTGCTTCTGAGCAGATACGTGGTGTTGACTTCACAGTTAACTCCTCTTTCGTTAAGTTGAAGACACAACTTAGAAAATTTCCTTTAAGGAGAACAAATATAATGACATGCTGAAGCCACCAAGAAATAAGCCAAGATAGGATGATGCCCTAGGACACACAGCACCACCCCACCACTGTTTCAGAACATCCTTGCATTCATTTTTCTTCAATGTTGCTTTCCAAGGGTCTTAATTATACCAACCTGAGGGGGAGAATAAAGTAGCAATGCTTTCATCAAATTTTATTTTCTAAATAAAATTCATTGGAACTACCTTCACCCCAATACGACACCATTCTGTAGGATAGGCTCTCATTCATGTATTTAATTTGTATCTCACCTTTCTCCCAATATAGGACCCAAAGTGGCTTATAATATCAGTTAAAACAAGACAGCCACCCAGATCTATCCTGCATTTACCTGAGACTGCTAAATAATGTATATGGTAAAGGTTATTCTCCTTATAAAGAGCAAGCGTAGGTATAGTGGTTTGAGGGTTGGACTACCACTCTGGAGACCAGGGTTCAATTCACTGCTCAGCCATGGAAACCCACTGGGTGACACACTCTCAGCCTCAGAAAACTCCATGATAGGTTTGCCTTCAAGAAATGACTTGAAGGCACAAAACAACAACAAATTCTCCTTGTGCTTGCGGTTTTGGAGAAAATCTGTAAGTTTCCCTGAAACTTTAAGTCAGCCACTATAGAAAACAGGGTCCTGGATTTGATGGCAAGACTAGTCTGATCCAGGATGATTCTTCTTAGGCTTTTATCAAAATATGCACCTAGAACCCCACAACTTAGGATGGCTCACGAATGAGGAAGGAAATGGAAGGTAAAGAGTTAAACACCTTCTCCTCAAAATCACAGCCTCCTCATGTTGCTACAAACTACAGTTCAAACTTGCAGGATCTACTTTGTTTTTACTAGACTTCAGAGATCTGCTGGTATCCCCTGCACAAAAAAGCTTCACTTAGAATTAAAAGAATTCCAAGCCCAAGAACTTTAGTTGTGAGCACCAAAAATGAAGCAAGCTCACAGGTGTTCCACTTAAAAATACAATCCTGGTACCTCCCCAACTTTCTTAATTTCTTTTACATAGTTTGAAATGGCATTTTGTGTTTGCTGTAATATAAATTTTTAAAAAAAATCAGGACTCAGAAATCCTCCCCAAATCTGCCAGAGATCTACTACTAGATTCTAGTTTGCCTTCTGCCCATTCTTGGTATGGTTTGCTTCTTTCTCAGATCAAACTGGCACTGAAATAAAGATTGAAAACATAGTGATCTATTTAAAAGAAGTTGTAAACTCTGGATTTTAAATACAAGGAATTCACCTATCAGAGCCTTAAAGAATCTTAAGCATGTAGAACCTTTTACAGTAAAGATTAACTAAAAGGCCAGAGTACATCACCCACAAAGAGATAGGAGAGACTTGGTGATTACCAAGCTAAAAATATGCTCAGTCGTCTTTGTCAGAAAGTGGGGTGGAGAAAAGGAGTATTGTCTTAGCAAAGGTTCCAAGAAGGCATCTAAAATAGCTTCAAAGACATCACTAGTGGACAACTTCTTTCAAGAGCCATGGAAGTCTGCAGTAGATTCATCCTGCTCTAAATTATCATGAGGTCCAAGTTGCACACTATTTAAAAAAAAGACCATTCTGAAGTGGGGCTTGGGGAAAAAGTCTGTTGTGGGGGGCTTCCTTCCACTCTGGTTTTTCCCCATTCCTGTTCACAGCAATTCTGCAGCTGCTTGGAAGTGAAGGGAACTAACCTTCACCTTGTCTATGAGAAGGAGCAAGACAGAATAATGGGGGAATTGCAACAAATCACCAAGGCTTTCCCAATTGTTCAGCGATAGCAGAAAAGGCTTCTAAATCAGGCTGCTGAAGTAAAAAGAAAGACTGGAGGTAAAAATCCAGATTGGGTTTCGTTAAGCTTGGAAAAGTTACTTCTTTGACTGTGTTAACTGGGTGATTAGGAGTTGTAATCCAAAGAATTTATTTTCCCAGGTTCTGGGACTTTTTTGGTGACAGAACAGTGAACTGGGTTCTAGTACTAAAAACAAATCCTGGATTTAACAATATGCTCAGAGATACTCTTGGTTATTTTTTTTAATTCTTATGTTCCTTACTTGAGCTATTATTTTGCACCTGGCTCTGGGTTCTGGGAAAAGAACTGGTAGATCTTGTAACCACAAGCCTGATGCCTTCCTGCCTTTAGCTTGGGAACTAAACAAGTGTCCAGTGCTCTACAATGCTACTATACATGTCATGGTTTCAAGCATAATATACGTATATCCTGTCTCTTAGGTCAGCTCTTCCCAACGTGGCACCCCCTAGATGTATTGGGTAGCAACTTTTGTGAACCACTGGCCATGTTGGGCTGGTGGGCGATGGGTCTGTAGTCCATCACATCTCGAGGGCACTAAGCTGAGGAAGGCTATTCCATGGCACAACCTCTGCGAGAAGCTGTGTAATCACGCTACGTAAGTATAATGCTTTGAAATCACTTTAACCGACTTGGCTCAATCCTGTGGAATTTTGGGATCTGTAATGAGGTAAAATACTTAGAATTCTGTGTCAGAGAATCCTAGGGCTGTAGTTCAGGAGAGCGCACTAGAGACAACAAACTATACATACCCGGATTCCATAGGATGAAGCCATGACAGTTAAAACAGCTATAATTGTGCAGCTTAGATGCCAGAAATAAATACAATAAACAAAACAGTAAAAATAAGCTATAAATTAACAAGAACTGAGTCAAAACATACAGATACATAAGCCTTTCAATTAAAACCTAGACTTTTTTTTTAAAATGTTAGATATACTTCTACAAGCCACCAGTGAAGGGGTCATTAGCACCATTCAGCAAACAGAATTCAAAGCTGTGGGTCTAACACTGAAAAGACCCTGTCCCTTGTATATGCTAATCTCATGTGGTGGGGAGGGATTGGCAGGCCAGAGTTTAAGTCCATTAAGGCCCATCTCAGGTCCTAGTAATGTTGACAAGTGGAGAATCAAGCAAACTGGTCCCAAACTTTTCAGAGCTTTAAAAACTAAGATCACTATTTTGAAATGAACCAAAAGATGGATAAATGACCAATGTATCTTGTGTAGAATCGTTGTAATGTGGGCTGAAACCCTGGCCGCCACAAACATTCTACCAACCGCATGTTGCACCTGCAGAAGTTTCTGAACTCTCTTTAAAGGAACCCTCATATGACCATAATCTAGCCTGGATGTGACCAGCGAATGCATAACTGGTGCACAACACTCAGTGAGGCACAAGGCCAGTGCCAGTTTACACTATTATAGTGCTATTATTCCACTTCCAACATCCCATAGAATCGTGGGGGTTGCAGTTTAGGGACGGGCATTTAGCATTCTCAGCCAGAGAGTTCTTTGGGAAGAGCAGAGCTAAGTCTTCACCTGAGCAAGCCTTCAACTTCTCATCTACTTCCTTTGGATATCTTCTCTCTGGAGCTCAACTATGTATATAAGTCTCATAGGAAGGCTGTCTTTTACCAGATTTATTTGTCTATTAATTAATTTCACTTATATCCCATCTTTCTCCTAAATAGAACTCAAAGTGGTTTACAATATAAGTTAAAACAGAACAGTTAAAATATATGGAGTACAAAAGTTTTTAAAGGATTAAACCAGCAATCCAATTAAAACTCATCTTTTAAGATATTAACTTAAAAAACAATTAAAACACAAGGAATATATATATACACACACACACACAGACACACACACATATATATATATCAAAAACAGCACACCCAATTGCATATCCCTCTACCTTGATCACTTAATGCTGAAGCCCTGTTTAAAAGGGGAGGGGGGAATCAAATCTGCCCTGAGAAGGAGTTCCACAGCTTAGAAGCAGCCACAAAAAACTTGCCACCAAGCCAGGGGTGGGATGGAGCAAAAGACTCTGGCAAGCTCATATGGGGAGATACAGGCTTTCAAACAGTCTGGACCTAACCATATGGGGCTTCATAGGTCAGAACCAACACCTTGAATTGTGCCCAGAAATGGACTGGCAGCCTGCAAAGCTATTTCAGCAAGGGAATTATATGTTCCTTATAACCAGCTCCAGTTAGCAGTCAAGGAACAGCAGCTCGCTAGTAAGCACCAGCTTTCCTACAAGGTAGTGGTAGATTAGGAAGGTGACAGGGCCAAATTTCTGTGTTATATTCAGAGACTGATGTTGAGTTCCTACAGTTTCTGATGGTATTGTTATAAAACCCATGTGACGAAACACTCATGATTGGTGAGTACACTGCAAAGCCTTGCTCATATATACAGTAAATCCTTCCTTATCTAGTGAAGGCTTCCTAATCTCTACAAACTTCCACCCAGTTCCTCTCTCATGTTGCATTAGAAGATATAATTAAGAGGGTCCTTGGGTCTTAATTTCTTTTACTCTCTTTCTTTTATGCCTGGATGAAAACAGACCAGCTACCCTTAACACTGATCCCCCACTGCCACCTCAGGACAGAACTTTTGGCAAATTCTTTTCTATTAAAAAAGAAAAATTCACATCTGAATACCCATCACATCTGAATGGACTTAGAAGTTTGTGCCACTCATTCACCCTGATAGGTGAAACAAATGCCTCTGTTGTTGCTATTGTGTTGGTCTCTCACTATTGACTCAAGGAGAGAGGAGGATTAAAGATGAAAACAGTACCAGAACCGATGACTATCCTTTTCAAAAAGCTGAGGTGGGGATGGATGACAATGCAGATCAAGGACACAGCTGGGACCCAGAAGCATCTTCTCATCTTGAATTAGAAATCTCAAGATCATGTAATCAAATTATCACAATAGCCAACAAGAGGCTACCAATCCTATTCTGTTCTTATTATTACTAAAAGAGTTTCAGATTCCATCTGGTACTACTGAAGACACTACAGATGGCTTCTTGGATTATATTATTTTAACTGCATTTGTGAGCCATTTTGGGGACCATTATTGAAAATGCATGGTTTAAATCCTTTAAACAAATAAATAACACAAAGTGGATTTGCATCACCATACATTTACTGCAGTTAAGCTATCCTCAAGGTCCTGGAACTTACATTTGTAACTTACACAGTAACATGCTTTATAATGCAATCTAATGCATGTTTATGTGGAAGTAAACTCCACTGAGATCTATTTGTTTACTATTATATTCTAACATACATACAATTTTATGTATAACTCCCTGGCATCACTTTGATGATGATGCAGCCTATAGAGATTGTAAAATTGCCATTGATAGCCTTTGCCTTCATGGAATATTTTCAAGGACCTCACGAGTACTTCATTCAGGATAAACTGATCTGAAGACATTTCCTGACCATTTACAATGATCAACATGATCACGCAGCACACTTTTCAATGTAATCCGGATTTTTAATACACACTGTTTGAAGTGGAGAAGAGCACTTAGTCTGTGTGTGAAAGGAGAGCTAATCCCTGAGCAGCATGTTGAGCAGCACTCAACTTTGAGCAGCTTTTTGAAGTAATTTCATGAATCCCTGAGCTAAGAGGCACCGTTTGGGCTTTTATCAGTAGAAATTTGAGAGAGCATGGGAGCAATAAATGGCAGAACTCAACACTTCTCTGTGGTGGTAGTTCATCCACAAAATGCAACAGCACGAAGGAAAAGAAACAGATGATTAAAAACCTGACAAACTACAGATGAAGGCCCACTCATTTTCTTAGGCCCTTTTCGCACTCCATTTCTCATGTGAAATGGCCTCTGGAGTGTTGCGCAATTGCAAAGACTGTTTCACATGATGTCCTCGCAATCGCACACTCCTGAGGCCAGTAGGCGGTGATTGTGCATCGCTACCTACTGGCCTCAGGAGTGTCATGCCATTGCAAGGACGTCATGTGAAATGGTCCTTGAAATTGCACAACATGATGCACAATTGTCCATTGCTCCCGGGCCCCACACACAGACTTACCTTGTATGTGGAGCATTCGGAGATGCGGCCATTGCGCTTCCTCCCCCAGCGCAGCCTGGGAAAGTACCCAGCTGCACTGTGGAAGGAAGAGGCGGAGCCCTCAAGCTTCCTTCTGGCCAGCATGGAGCTGGTGTGGAGGAGAAGCATAAGGGACGCGAGTGCCTCTCACAAAAGGCTTCTCGTGTGATTCCCACATGCCTACGTCGAGAAAAGGTAAGGTGCAAAAACGGCCTTAGAAAGCCAGTTACTTTTGTGGCACATTCCTCCTCAAAACATCACAAATGCACATTTCAGCTTTAGCCTTCTCTAGATTCATGTACGCTCACCTCTGTGCCACCCCCTCAACTCAGCAAGCCGCACATGGGAAGACTGCAGCTGTATATCGCACGGCTTATTTTTCAGCTACAAAGGATCATTGAACAGGGTCATTTTTTCCCAGAGCAAGAGAGATATTTGATACACTTTTACTCTCCTGCCCACTCACCCCCAGCCTCTTGGTTTTTGCAGGTGCAGAAGAGATCTTTTGCTTTTGAATACCTGGGAAACAAAGTATTGTGAAGGGTGAGTATGCAAGTCTTGCCCGTAATTAGAAATGAAGGCTAAACAACATCTGACCATGGAGATCTCTGCAGAAATAAAGCGCATACCACATGCTCTTCAGTTATGTTGAGAAAAAAACAGTAATAATAACATTAACGTAGAGGGAAACAATAGTCTTATATCTCAAAGGATAACATAAAATCATAGAGCTGGAAGGGACCACAAAGGCAACTGAGGCTCTTCCCACAGGATGTTGTCATCCCACATTGGGGAAGGGGGAAGGACAGGACCTGGATGACACTTACGCACGACATCATCCATGTCCCATTGTTCTCCCATCCCCAGGCAGCGTGATCGCACCACAAATTAGTGACCAGTTTTACCCATCAGTGACTGGTGACCGCGCCACCCTCCTGCACATACCTGAACTGCAGAGGAGCAGGAAGCATGATGGTCATGCTTCCTGCCCCAGCGCAGCCTGGGACAGTGCCCGCTGCACTGCAGAAGGAAGAGGCATGGCCATCCCCTCCTCCATTTCCGCAGGCAGCCAGTGCAGAGGGGAACGCTCTTGTTACACTCCCCTCCCAAAAGAGGCAGGACACTGCCAGGATCTTGTAATGTGTGAAAAGGGGCTGAGTCCAATCCCCTGCCAACATCATACAAACAAACTAAAAGAGTACCTACCCATCTTGATCTTCAGACCACATCTTTGGGCCTAGCTTGTTCTTTGTTCCCAGGAACAAAACAATTCCTCCTTCCCCAACCTGCTTCCCTCTACAATATATGTTTCGGACTTCAGCTCCCATCAGTCCCAGGCATGGCCAAATATCAAGAGTAAAGTGAAGGAAGCTGTAGTCCAAGAGATCTGGAGGACAATGGGCCGCCAAAGGCTAACTGCTAGAGCACAGGCCCATGTTACTCTGCATGGGAATTCTTTGAGACACTGCAAAGCGAACAATACATTCACGAACAATCAATTACTAAGCAACTTACTCTGATACCTTATAAGCACAATAACTTCACTATAAGTTCCTGGTCACCCAGCCATTCCACACCTCCTTAGTAAATCTACTCCCTCAGGAAGAAACTAATTAAAATAAATTAAGTTAGAAATTTTCTAATTAATTTTTAAAATAATTAACAAGTTGGAAATTCATTTAATTGTCATTAATTGAGATTAACTAAATGAAATGTATGTTATTAATTAATTAAATGAGAGACCATGCTAAAGAGCCAACAAATTGGGTACTTCCCAGCTGGTTCTTCACCCAAAGCCTAATTCTCTTGATTTTTTGTAAAAAAAACAATGTTTCTCACTTTTTGTCAGCCTCTCACAGTTAGTGAATTATAATGTTTAGGTCACTGGAGTCAAAGCAGTTACTCAAGAGTAGTTCCAGGGGGAGGAATTCTGTTAAGTGCTTTGGAGGTTAGCAGTCTCAGCAAATGATCCCCCACGCACACTGTTTCTGAACATAATAAAGGATCCATTTTACTGAAACCAGACATTTCTTTACGTCTATAAAATACTGAAAATTCCAGAAATTTATAAGAACAACGAAAACAAAGGAGCGGAAAGTGAAATCATAAATGGCATTTTTCTGCTTCGTTTTGGAAAGACTTTCAGTGCAGGTTTTTAAGTTAAATTTTAACAGCAATTCAATATAAATGTAATAATGTAAAATATGTAATATAAATTTAATATTTTCATCTCCTACGAGCCAGCGTGGTGTAGTGGTACAAGTGTTGGAGTATGACACTGGACAGCAGGGTTCAAAACCCTGCTTGGCCATGGAAACTCAGTAAATGACTTTGGGCAAGTCACACCTTCTCAGCCTCAGAGGAAGATAAAGGCAAACCCCGTCTGAACAAATCTTGCCAAGAAAGCCTCATGATAGGTTCACCTTTGGGCCATCAGAAGTTAGAAATGACATGAAGGTACACAGTAACAACGAACACAAAATCTAATTGAATTAGAATTTTTATCTTACTAATGATTAACTAAAAGTATTAAACTACTACTTTTCTTACCTCTGCACAAGCTCCATTTTCCCTGGGATTTACGGTACATTAGATTTCCAAGCAAATCAGTTTGAAAAGAATGGAATTGACAGAGCAGCAAAAATGGGTCAACAGAACCTTAGATTTGTGTGTGTGTGTGTGTATAAGTAAATTATGTTAACAAAAATGTCCACTTATAGTTTGTGGGGAACAGTTTTTGGTACCAGTTAGTACACTGGGTCCATAGAGTTAATCTGACCCTGGGCAATATAAGACAAGAAGGGAATGTAGCTGGAGTGGGCAGACTTTAGACTTACAGGATCTAATTTATTTTCGATCAGAAACATGGTGGAAACAGATGCAAAACTGTGGTTCAGGCAGGAGGAGGGCACAGAACTGCAGAACAGGTGCCTCTCAGCACGTGATCAGCTCAGGAATTTATACTGAATTCCAGAGCTGGAGTTGATGCACAAATCCTGTTACACAAAAATCTGTTCCTATTCCCCCCACCCCTATGTTTTCTTTATTTCAGAAGCCCATTTTAGGAGGTGTAGTTTTTGTTGTTGTTGGTACTGTTCAGTCACCAGTAGCCTCAAAATCGTTGCTAAGCTGCTGAAAATGAGCCAGAGACCTACCAGCAGATTCCAGCCAACCTTCTACTTGCTCTATGTCAACGGGAAGAAGGAAATGAGTGTCAGATTTTGATGGCGTGTTGTGGAAAAAGACATTGGAAGTTCCTTTGGAGTGCCTCAGGAAAATCACAGCCTCCTTGTTCATCTCACCAAGTTATTACAAGGACAGCCTAGTATGAGAATGGGCTGCAACCTGTCCTTGAGCTGCAACAGAAACAGTGAAGATGCATATAGGAGCTGATTTGCAATAATCAACCAGGTCCATATTTTACATTCACTATTGTCCCATACTGGGAGAAAGTCAGGACAGAAATTAAATAAATAACCGGCGTTTGTTTGCTTGCTTGTTTTTGTAGTCTGTGGGAAAAAATAACCAAAACTCTTAAAGAGATTTAAAAATATATATAAAACGATGTGTCCAGAATTAATGTCAAGATTGCATAGACCATTAGGCAACAACTTAAGAATTACGATACAGCACTCAGGTTTCTTATGAACCTGAAAACACAGTTTATGACACCTACTTGGAGCTGACAGTAACATTTAGACAAGAGTTCAAAGCACTTCACACTGCATTTTCTAGCTGTAATCTTTACAACAACCATATAAGGTGAGTGAGGATTATTTCACACATTGCCAGTGGGGCAGGAGTGGGTGGGAATGGAGGCTGGGGAACAACAGCTGCCCTAAGGAACCAATGAGATCCCAGGGGTGGCAAGACTGCTTTCCAGCAACACCCATATTTAACTTCAAGAAAGGAAGTCTCAGAATCTACTAGATAAGCAGATCCAGCATGTCTATGCACGGAAAGCGGTTTGATAGTCACAGTTTGCAGGTGCTAATGTGCTTGGTTTTTGAATTTACCTAATCCCTAGCTTTTGAGGCAAAAATAGAAGTCTAGCCAGGCTTATTTAAAATCCTTCAGAAACATCACTTGAATTTTCTCCAGAGAGGTGTCTGGGCAAATTAAGATTTCCACGCAATTAACCCAGTCATTATATCTGTCTGAATATCTGAATAGTTTCCATCAGCATTCTTAAAATACACATGCGCAGATGCACACAAAACCTACAGTCGGATCTGCAAATCCCCCACTACAGACTGACATGGCCTCCAAATGGTTATAGCTAGACAAGCCTTGAGAACCAGCTTAGCATAGTGGTTTGAGTGTTGGACTACTCTGAAGACCAGAGTTCAATTCCCTGCTCAACCACAGAAGCCCACTGGGTGACCTGGAGCGTCACAGACTCTTAGGCCATTTCCAGACTAGAGTGTTATAGCGCTATGATTCCACCTGCAACATCCTATGGAATCCTGGGGTTTGCAGTTTCAGGAGGGGCCAGCCAGCCCCTCCCGAAACTGCAAACCCCAGGATTCCATAGGATGTTGCAAGTGGAATCATAGCGCTATAACACTCTAGTGTGGAAGCAGCATGTATCCCAGAAAACACTGTGATAGGTTTGCCTTAGGATCACCAAAAGTTGGAAATTACTTGAAGGCACACAACAAGAAGGCAAGCCTTCTTGGTGTCCTCCAGATTCAATGAACTTAAGAAATGTAACATTTCCAGAAATGTTGAAGGCAAGGGAAAATCTTTAATGTATTAGCTTTCCCCTTCCTCAATTGTTTCTCATTTTTACAAGCCTTCACGTTTCCAGATGGACTGAAGTTACGCTAACTGGAAAATTATTAAAGCTTTCATCCAACAGATCTGGAAGGCAACAGGCTGGAGAAGACTAAGCTTGACTTTTGTCAATGCCTTGTAAGGGACTTTTTGTCACTAAATATACTCATACAATATGGAGGTCCGCAAACAAAGACAAGGCCTATCACGTCAAACCAAAACAAGAATTTCTATCCTTCTTCATCCACAGGGCTCCTGCTGTCCATATGATGAGTTAAAGAAAGAACAGGGCCACTGACAACTGGCACTTGCTTGTAATTAATTCCTTTTCCCAATAATGGAAGTTTAACTACATTAACTTTACTATTGATATACAAGGGAAAATAATTTCATTCTTTCTGTAGTGCTTTTGTAACAGTTATAGTCGCTTTTATAGTCAAGATGGGTGGCCTGACTAAACAGTGGAGGAGGAATATCTCATGGTTCAAATACTGACTTGGACTCTATTGTAGAGGTGTTGAGACAACAACAAGGTGACAAGAGACAAGTGTGTTTTGTACCTCAGACCAGCAGTTCACCCCATTAAAATGAGGAAAAATTCTGGAAATAATGAGAAGTAAATATTTCCACCATTTTCGAGAAACAGGAATAATAATAGGTAATAATAATAGGTAATAATAATAGAATATTAATATTGATAATAGCATAACTAATTACTTTAAAAAATAACTATAATGATGCCTAACTACTTGGGAAAACTAAGTAGGACTGATGGCTGTAACTAAATCACTTTTAAAAAGTGACTTTCCAAGCTATGCTTATGGTGTTTCAAAAAGGAGGTGTTAAGCTGCAGGAATGGATAGGAACTTTCATGCAGCCCAACCTTCTACAAGTAACTCTGGCTAGAACCAGCAAGCAACTCTCATACAGCGAGATGGGAGCAAAAAGGAAAAATTCTGTTCCAGCCTACCTCACAGGATGGCCAGGATAAAAAAGGAATAGTTGGTTGGAAGGTAGCACGTATGTCATTTTTTAAAGAAGGCTGAGATAAGCATGTAAGTATAAACAAATACAATTTTGCCTCCCTGCTGTCACTTATCAGCACAAGGCAAGAACTTACTTTCTTCATTCATAAATATGGACTCACCCCACCTTGCACAACACTCGTAAAATGATTACTACTCAGAAAGCTGGAAATGTGTTGTTGTTGTTAACTGCTGACTTCAAGTTATGGCCCTCTATGAATAAGAGACCAAAAAGCCACTCAGTCAAGCCACTCTCGGCTTGCAGATTCAGGGATATGTCTTCCTTGACTGAGACTATCCGTTTGTAATGCAGTCTTCCTCTTTCCCTACTTCCTTCTACCTTGCAAAGGTATTGTTTTTTCTAGTGAGTCATGGAAATGTGTAATGGTCTTCAATATGGGAACAGCCTACATTACACGACTGGGTGAACTTGGAGTAGAAAGTCAGACAGTGAATGGTCATAGTAACTATTTTGACATACAGTGAACCCTGAATATTCCTACACTGCACTTCCTCCTGGCCTCACTGTTTAATCTTCCATTGTAACCACATCCATCCATATACCTCCCTGAAAACTTAGGGTAATACGTCTTGCATCTGATGCAGTGGCCTCTAGACCAGATAAACATATGCCATGACAAATTTATTTAAGATGCCACTAGACCAGCAATTGTGCAGTTAGAGCAAGCAATCAGGTTTTCCTCATAGGTTTTAAATAACACCTCTTATAATCTCTGACCACTGATGTTATACTCCCAACAGATCTGGAGGCTGCCAGGTTGCCCACAGCTTCGAGAGAAGACAAATCACAACACTCACCGTCATCCTCAAGTTCACCACTTTTCATCCCAAATGTAAATATTTTTACAGGATGAGAGAGGGTGAATTCCATTTATTGACACAGATTTCACTAGCAAATGAGTGTATTCCGAATTGCTAACTTAAAATAAAAGATGCACTGGCACCAGCACGGTTGGAACCAAGCTTTTTGAGTATGTCTGGGGAATCCATACCTCCTCCAAATGTTGCTGGGGCAATGCCCCCTATTCACCCTGCCAGCCTGACCAGTCTTGAAGGATGACAGTAATAGCAGCTCATCAACATCTAGAGGCTCAGTTTTCCCATCCCTGTCTTGGCACCTCCCATGGCACATATACCACAGAAAAGAAAAGTTAGTAGGAAAAATAAAATTCACAGTCCAAAGGCAAGTTGATAACTATTGAGTAGCAGCCAAAAGTGGCATGAGTCAGCCGCACCCAGAGGAAGCACATGTTCACACTTGTGGCAGCACACTTATGGGAGCCTCCAGGGCAAAGAAAAAGAATTACTCTTGTTTTCTTCAGCTCTGGAATGAAACGCAACTTATTTATTACTCCCATATGTATTACTTGTCTTGATACCCTGTTTTTCCTCCAGTGAGCTCAAGTCAGCATACACAGCCTTCTTCCTCTCCATTTTTTTAACTTTCACAATTACCTCCCTATAAGGCAGGTCAGGCTGAAAGTGAGCAACCAGCTGAAGGTTGCCCAGCAAGTTCCATGGGTCAGTGGGAACTTGAACCCAGATCTCTCAAATCCCAGTCCAATACACTAACAAAGGAGTGGGATTCATGCAGACTTTTAGATTTTGCTGGACTGCAATTCCCACCAGCCCTACCCAGCACCCAATGAAAAGGAACGCTTCCTGCTCCAATCAGCACCTTGCACTGGCTGCCACGCCCTTGTTGTGGAGGATCATGGGAAAGGAGAAAACTAGGTACAGCCTCATGAGCATCTTAGGAAAGACAAGATACTATTCTCTTTCTAACCCATCCTGTTTAGTTCCATGAATATCTTCACCAAGCGATCTATGCATGTAATATATCCATGGAGAAGTGGTCAGTTGAAGAGATTTCCATTCTGACTAATGTTAGTTTAGTGGAGCCAGAGCTTCCAGCCTTTTAGCCCCAGGGCATTTTGACTGGCAGAGGCAATGACTTCATTTGCACTTCCCCTGGGGTGCCCTGCTCCTCTTGCAGCCACCAAAATGGTTGGAAGAATATGGATATTCTCATTAACAGTGTACTGCTATGAAGTATCTCTGTCGCGATTCAAAGTGTTGGGGTGAGGAGTGATTTGATCCTGAATGGGCAATGAAGACCCATTAGGTTTCCAAAATATCTGCTCCAACCCAAGAGGAAAACTGGTTCAAACTGTTTTGTTGATATGGTAACACCTTACTGCCTGTTTCTGGGACTTCACTTTATAATGATGCTAAAGGGAATGTTCTGATGAGGGACTGCTGCTTCAGAATTTACACAACAACACTGTCAGGCAGTCTCATTTTAAACTCCCTCCCCTGAATGAAGTGTCCTAATATTTAGTGCATAAACCAGCAGAATGGTGAGAAATTGAGGGGGGCAGAGTCCCCTGATCCCGCAGCAAGTCTGTATCTCAGTTGTATTGCACACAAAAGAGGGTGGGAAAATATTCCTCCTCCTCCTCCTTTGTTTCATCTTCAAAGAAGCCAGCATTCCAATACAGTTCCACCTAGGCATCCTGTCTTTCAAATTTGCTTTCCTCCAGAGGACAACACACTTGCTTCTTTTAGCACCGCCCTTTGGCGTTGAGGCTGAACTGACCTGCGAAGTTTACATTCCCTTCGCGGGCGGGTGCCTTTGTTGCTGTACACGCACACACATACACCCTTGAGCCCTTGCATTCTTTGTTAGCAGGGATGAAGAACGCCAAACCCAGCGGGCAGGGTTTTTTGTTTTGTTTCAGAATCTGTTTTATAATCTTCTTTCATAGCGTTGCGTGGGCCTGTGATTTTTGTAACTGCAAACCATGTTGTTTGACAACAGGTAGCCCTTCCAGAAAAGTTGTTTTACGCACATGGATCAGAGGCTGCTTTTCATACGCGCCAGTTCCGACATACGTATTTATTTTTGATCCGTCCCATCTGTTTGCCGTATTTTCCTCGACTTCTGTTTTTCCCATCTCAGCGCGCCCTAGCTAACAGGTGGCTTCTCTTCCTCCCCGGCTTCTCCTCTGGTTCAGTAAAAACAGCCGCCGCCAGACACGTCCCTGCGCTCTCAGCCGCTGGCTGGGAGAGGGGAGAGATTTGCCCCACACACCGGCGGAAGTGAGAGGAGTCCGGAGCCAGCCTGCCCTCCCCTCTCCTCCTCTCCCTCCCTTCTCCACACCTCCAGGTCCTGATGGAGAAATCACAACCCGGACACACGGGAGTCTGGAACAAACTTCAAAAACTGCGCCCCAGGCGCTCCTCCGCTCCCTCCTCCACCCAAGCGCAAAGGATTCAGCCCTTCTCCCGCCCAGATCTCGCCCGCTAGGAGGGCCGCCCGCGAATGCCAACGCGGGATCGCACCGAAACAAGACGAGCCCTGCAACCACACGCGCAAAGTGCGCGCCGCCGCCGCCGCCGCGACTGCCTGCCTGCCCGCCCGCCCGCCCGCCCGCCCTGGGCGAGGGAAGGAGAGCTCGTTCCAGCCCCAGCAGACCCTTTTTCGCGCGCCCGCTCAGAAACTCCCAAACTGCAACGCCTCGACGACGTTGGCGTTGTTCCCGTTGATTTATTAAAAGTCGTGTGTCAATCAGCGAGTCAGTCTAGTGGAATATCCCACAAATGGATCCGCAGAAGGTGAAGGTCTGGAGACGCCAACGCCACCACAGAGAGCCACAGATGGCTACCACAACCCACATGGGCCGAGCCACCTTACTTTCCCCGAGGCCGGTCAGCCGGGATCGCGCTCTGGCCAGCCGGCTAGGGCAGCCGAGTCCCCCCACCCCCCCAAACGCACCCCCTCGCCGCCCCGGTACCTACAGTCTCCTCTCCTGGGGCTCCAGCTGCCGGTGCATGGCCATGGAGAAGCCGAAGAGACTCCCGGGCTCGCCGCTCCACACGACCCCGTTGCCCGTGTCGAGGTTGAAGGCGGGCACGAGCCCGGGCAAGAGGGACAGGTAGCAGAGAAGCGGCGGCACCGGCGGCATGGTGGCGAGGTGCGGCGGCGGCGCGCTGCGGCTGGACCGGGCCGGAACCCCCGGGAAAGGGGAGGGTCGCCGGGTGGGTGGAGAGGAGAGGAGAGGAGAGGAGGCCGAGTCCCGAGCTCCGCGGGGCGCCCCTCGCCTGCCCTGCTGGCTACTGCTCGGTGCGGCTCGCTGGCTCTCTCCCCCTCGCCGCCAGCCGCTGAATGAGCCCGTTGTTCTCTCCAGAGACTCGCTCGTCGGGGCTTTGCTCCGAGTGACGAACGAGCCCCAGCCCCGCCCCGCCCCGCCGTCTCCCTCCAACCGCGCAAGGCAGCCTCGCCTCGCCTCGCCTCGCCTCGCCCTGCCCTGCCCAGCCTGCCGGAGCAGCTCCCTTCCTTGGACTCCGGTCGCCTTCTTTTGCCCAGGAAAACTGAGTCAAGCGCGCCGGCGGTGCAAACGGGCCTCCAGAAGGAGAGCCTGGCGCGTTTGGGGAGCGGAGGAGTGCCCTCGCCCCACCTTCATGACCTCCCATGAGATTTCAAGCCCCGGAGAGAAGAGGACAGCCGCTTTGTGTAACTGGCGGGCTCCTGGTTGGCTTCCTGTGAGATTACGAGCGGGGAAGCAGGCCGCCTGATAGGGGACCGGCAGGGGGGAATCAGCCACCCAGAGAGTCGTGCTCTCCACCTGTCCCAATTTGGCAGGGAAAGAACAGGCTCCCGTTACTCCTGTCATCTCACATTTTTACCTGCTTTTATAATGTCCCAGTTTCTCTTTCTTCCTCCCACTTTCCCACCTTGTCCTCAGTTTGCCACTGCAAAGGGAGTTCAAAGTGCAAAAGTAGTTTTCACTCAGTGGAGTTAGCAGGAGAGAAGGAAGAAGAAGGGCAAATCTTACCCATGCCTATAAGGCCAAAGCAAACTCTCCAGCCTCTCCTGGCTGCCTGTTCTTCCTCTTTTAAAAAAAAACAAAAAACTTTTGCCATCTTGTCCAGACTCTGGTATTTCTTTCCTCACCTGTCCCAGTTTTCAGCTTTGAAATTTGCAGGAAATCCAGGGCCAAAAAATCCCCAACAGAAGGATGTTCACCCATTCCTTGAGTACTGCCAAGAGTGAAGGAAAGCCCACCAACGCTCTGAATAACTCATTCCATTGCCCAGCTTACCTTGGTGTCAAGAAATACCTTTTCAGCCCAAAGAATTAGACCTGCCCAGTGGAGAAGCAAAGAAGTGTATTAGCTCCTCTGTGTGGCAGCCTTTGGTTAATGGGACGAAGCCTGTCACTGCACCCCCCTCCTTTTATGTCCCCTCACCCAAAGAGGCTTGAGTGGCAGGAACACAAGACAGGGCCTTTTCTGTGGTAGCACACCCCAGTCATGGAATTCCATCCTACTAGAGCAGGAGGAGACTAGCTCCATCTTTCATTGCATTTGAGTGAACAGTGAAAATATGCTTAATCTGCTTGGGTTTTCAAGGTTTCTAATATATGACTGAAGATTTTAATTCTGTCGTTTTTGATCTTAATTTTTAGTTGTAATGTTTATTATTTATTGTTTTATTTGATGTCATTCTTTGTACATAAACTGCTTTGGAGGCACTTTAGAGCTAAAAAGTACTACAAAATGTCTTTACAAATAATTGTAGAATCATAGAATCATAGAAATGTAGAGTTGGAAGAGACCACAGGGGCCATCCAGTCCAACCCCCTGCCATGCAGGAACACGATCAAAGCACTCCTGACAGGGCCATCCAGCCCCTGCTTAAAAACCAACAAAGAAGGAGATTCCACCACACTCGGAGGCAGCATATTCCACTGCCGGACAGCCCTGACTGTCAGGAAGTTCTTCCTGAGGTTCAGGTGGAATCTCCTCTCCTGCAGCTTGAATCCATTGCTCCTTGTCCTGGTCTCTGGAGCAGCGGTAAACAAGCCCTCTCACTCCTCTATATGTCATGGAATTGTGTGATATTTCAGATATTTAAACATGGCTATCATGTCCCCTCTTAACCTTCTCTTCTGCAGACTAAACATATCCAGCTCTCTAAGTCTATCCTCATAGGGCATAGCTTCCAGGCCCCTCACCATTTTGGTCGCCCTCCTCTGGACTTGCTCCAGCTTGACCATGTCCTTCTTGAATTCGGGTGCCCAGAACTGGACACAGTATTCAAGATGAGGTCTAACCAAAGCAGAGTAGAGTGGTACCAGTACCTCCCTCGATCTAGACACCATACTCCTATTGATGCAACCAAGAATTGCATTGGCTTTCTTGGCTGCCGCATCACACTGCTGACTTCATGTTCAGCTTGTGGTCTGTGAAGACTCCTAGATCCCTTTCGCACATACTGCTATCCAGTCACGTGTCCCCCATCCTATATTTCTGTATTCCATTTTTCTACCTAAGTGTAGGACCTTACGCTTCTCTCTGTTGAATTTCATTTTGTTAGCCATGGCCCAGCTCTCCAATCTGTCCAGGTCATTTTGAATTTTGATCCTGTCCTCTGGCGTATTAGCAACCCCTCCCAATTTGGTATCATCTGCATATTTGATAAGCATGCCCTCTATTCCTTCATCGAAGTTGTTGATGAAGATATTGAACAGCACTGGGCCCAGGACAGAACCCTGTGACACCCGCTAGTCACTTCTCTCCAGGATGAAAAGCAGCTATTGGTGAGCAACCTTTGGGAACATTCAGTCAACCTGTTACAGATCCACCTGAAGTAAAATAAAATATTTTTCTTTCTCACAGCCCAGCTTTCTACGTGTGTACATTTAGCCCTCCATATTTGCAGGTTTGACTCACACAGATTTGATTATTTGTGAGTTTCTCCAACCTTTGCCCCCACTCTCGCCACTGTTTCTTTTCCAGGGGAACTTTCCCTCTTGGTGACTATGATCAGGCCACACACTCCTTTAAAAACCCATCCCTAGTCGTCGTTGTCCTCCTCCTCCACCACCACTACCAGCCACTGCCTTGCCAACTAAGGACAGCTCACAGTCTGGTTTCTTAGCACCACAAACCCTCTCCCGATGCCCCACACACAGCCAAGGAAAGAGGTGGGTGAGAAAGATGAAGTATAGGACCACTGTGCCAACCCACCCCTTTCCTTGACTTGGTTTGCACCTTGAGTGTCTGTTCTTCCCACCATGCCTCAGCCCCCTTCCCACAGACACATTGTGATATTTGCAATTTTTCCAGATTTGTGGTGGTCCTGTACCCCTAACTCTAGTGAATGTGGAGGGCTGACTGCACATGTGCCTTCACGTTGCCTGTCAGCTCATGCTTTCTATACAGAGATACTTTCTGTGGAAAATATTTTCTGTGGAGAAAAGTGAAGTGAAGCCCCACCTGTAGTAGTACAGCCCATCTACTGATTTTCATATTTATGTTTACTTCTTACCATATATTGTCCCAATCCACTTTTGTCTTCAAAATAATCATGAAAGGCTAATTCAAAGACAGCCACTAGGCCAAGGTCACTCAGTGAGCTTCAGGACTGAGCAGAGATTTGAACTGGGCCTTTACCACTCCTTGGGCGCCCTTCTAATCTCTAATCATTGGCTGTTAATGAGAGCTATCCCACAATATGTCTCATGAATGAGCTCCTTCTTTCAGACCTTATTCCACACAATCTGTTTCACTGTGCTTGCTTAAGCCAAAAATCCCAAACCAACATGAAACTCTGAGTGGCTCCACCTTTTTTTTGCTCATAAGCATGTCAGTGTTCTGCTGAGATTTTCTGCAGCAAATGCCTAAGGCAGCCTTCTCCACCCTGGCATCCTATGGATGGTCTACAGTTCCCATCGTGCCCAAGACAGCCACATTGGTTGGTGAAGATGGGAGCTGTAGTCCAGCATACCAGCAGGGTACTGGATTGGGGAAGGATGACCTGTGTGAATGACACATTTAGATCGTGAGTTGCTCTTCCTGGCTGGGAACCCTTGGTTGGGCCATGACCTGCTGACATCTGAAAGTGTATCTGGAAGACAACTGTCTGTTGTTGACACTCTGTATGCCTCACTCTTTTGCTCTCTGTCAGCTTAGGACTGCTTTGCATGGTTCCTTCAGTCATGGGGGTATTGTACTTGCAGCTTGTGAGACAACCACATACGTTTTGGGTGACCAACATTTTTTAATATCTGTTCTCCATGTGTGCATGCACACCAACATCCCCACACAAAAAATGTGTATTTATGGAAGTAGTTCAAAGACAGTAACCAAGCCAAGGTTGCTCACTGAGCTCCAAGGCTGGGCAGAAATTTAAACGGGGACTTTACCACTCCTCCTTGCTACAGGAGAAATCAGCATAACCTTGGTGTATACTGCACACAGTGAATATCCTTGTCACTTTGAGTGAGTACCCACTCTTTCATTTCCTCATACCTATCAGCATCTCTGCTTTTTGCTTCCTTATTCTGGAAGATCCCTTTTTGCTAGTAAACAATCCCTCTGGTACCAAGAGAAGGATGGCAGAAGGCTGCTGCAGGGGTCCCTTACCTGACAGTTCTGCCCACTATGGTCTTCCATTATGACCTGAACGACAGTGCTGGATAGTAAACCACCTGGTTGTATACTCCTTCTTTGAGCAGTTTTTAGAGAAGGAAGAGCTTTTAAGAAGTTGTTCTGTTGTTTTAATAGTACTATTTTTAATCTTATTATTATTATTATTATATTATTATTAATTTGCAGGTTCTTCTGCTTTAACATGGTCAATAGTTTAATGCTAATGTTGATTTCTTTTTGGTATATTTCTAGCTATATTGTACTCATTTTAATTTGTCAGCCACCTTTTCATGGGGAATAAAATTAATCTCCTTCTCCACCTCCTCCTCTGGGGATTTTGCTGAGGAAAGCTTTTGCTTGGTCACTTTAACTTGACAAGCACTAGAGATGGATGAGGTCTTTGCAAAGCCGTCTGATTATTTACGGACCCAGAGATTTATAAAGAATGACTATACAGAGGCACAGCAGACAGACAAGCATCAGCCACATTCATAGCAATACTTCTCGCAGGAATAGGATGTGTGTGCAGGAGTGCTATACAGGCATCCTCAGCACCATGCAATCACCAAAGTACTGTGTTTGGCTTTTAAATTCTAAAATCTCAGTAGACACATAAACTGAACAACAGTGGCCAATTTAATTGGGTTTTTCCCACTGTCCTCTAGAAAAGTAGTTGGTGTAATTTTCCCCTTCATACACTTTGTTTGTATTTACTAGTTATACCTCTAGCATTCCTTTCCTCCAATGAGCTCAAGTACATTACTGCCTTCCTCTTGACATTTTTATCCTCACAATAGCTCTGCAAGGTAGGTCACTCTTGAGATCGACTGCTCCTAGTCATAGCTACACACCTTGATTTCCCATCACATCGTTACTTATGTTTTCATGACTGGCAACTAAAACACATGAACTGACTCTCAGGGGTGACGAAAATCTCTTTGGGATGACAACCCAGTTCTACATGTGAGGTCAGAGCCAGGATGGCTTATTCACACATACAAACCATTACCAGTATTGCATCTGTGAACCAAGATATGCCAGATGTAACTTGGCCTTTGCAGTAATGTTCAGGTAACTATCACTGGGGAAAGGAGAATTTGGTAATAGGGCTAAGATTAGATTTGCACGGAATGCTTCGGTTTTAGATATTTACCAAATCTTGTTCACACTTTGCAGGACATCTACACGATGTAATAATCAGAATGTTTTATGCTTTTGTTTTCTCCTTCTATCTTTTCTCTAACTCTCTTCTATCTTTTCTCTAGCTCTCACAAAAAAAGATCAGAAACAGTAGCACACTCTCCACAAACCAGATAGCCTTAGTGCTATTTTTTCAACAAATAAATAAACATGGTTTTGGTATGTCGATTGGTTTATTGCAAGCAAGCTCACTGCCATCATCTGCACGTGTAGATTAATATCTTTCCTCTTGGCTTAATTGTATCTGTGTGCTTTAATCAATAATTCTTTTCATTTGCACTAAGTAATCTTTTTGCCTGTTTTAAAGGCACTGAAAAGCACATACAATCATGTTTAAATGGAAAAGATGGTTGCGACTAACTTGAGCTACATTCATTTCAAGTTTGTATCCAGCCTATTTTCTCTGCCTGCTCCCCCAGGTACGCATACAACTCAACAAGTTATATTGTATCTTTGGACTACAACACACACACACAAACTGTCAGTGCCTGGGAAAGTTACTTTTGGGCACTTGCAGCATGGGGGATTCTGACAGTTTTGTATTTTTCTCAGGGCCCTTTCACACTACAGTTATAGTGCTATGATTCCATTTTAGCTGCTGCTAAATTCCATTACTTAAATTACTTATTTTATCCATATTGCTAACATCCTATGGAATTCTGGGATCTGGAGTTTAGGAAGTCGGATTTAGCATCCTCAGCCAAGGAGCTCTTCTGGTGCCTCTGACCACACTACAAACCCCTGGATTCCATAGGATTCAGCCATAGCAATAAAAGTGGCATGATAGTGCTATAACTGTGTAGTGTTAAAAGGCTACCAAGCTCTTCCCAGTGTTGTCAATAACACTGCCCAGGTATGGTTCTTCAGGGTTCCAGGCAGTTTTTCCAGCCATATTAAACCTAAGATCTTTGGTATGTAAAACATGTGGTTAGATATGGAGCTACAGCCTTTCCTAAATGGCATAGTCTGGGTGGGAGAGATTAATGGAGACCATTGCATGGAGATGAAGGAATACTTTCCTCCACCCTCTTCCTCAGCTATGATTTCAGCCTTCACTGTACCTCACTAGAGACATAGACATATAGAATGCAATTACGCAATTAATAATCACTTAATTTAGCCCTAAATTTTTTTAAAAAATCCTTGTGACAAGTAAGTATATGATCGCCCTTTCTGTTTTGGACACAAGTATGAGAACACCAAAGAATTAAAAATGGAACAAAACCAACACCAAATTGATGCTCATTCAGACTCCACTGAGTATGATTGATATATCAGTTCATGCAGATAGATCCACTCTAGTCAAATGTAATATACATGACTTCTGCTGGACTGGAGCCAATATGGATAAAATAAGTAATTTATCAATGCACAAGACACTATGATGCATTGCACTGTGCTGGGATTTTGTAGCATATGTGCCCTCTCTTCCTTCATCTCCATCCTTCATAATGGTTGGTCTTTTGTTAGATTATCATAAGAAAATAGTTTTCATGAAGTAAAGGTGTTAGAAATCAGGCACTTCCTTAGGATTTTGCTAACAACCCAATAAATGCATTTTATACTTTAAAAAAAATGATATAGATGGAATGCCAAAGGAGTTGAGATGCAAGGAAGGCAGAAACATCAGACTCTGATGTTGCTGAACTGCAGCTACTATCGTCCTTGACTACTGGCCATGCTGATGGGAATTGGAGTCTAACAACCTTCAGAGGGTCCTATGTTTCCCATACCTGAAGTAAGGAAAACCACCTTCAAGGTATTGGGCACAGAAAGCCCCCATAGCTATTGGAAAGTCCTTCCTTCTATCTCCATGTTCACGGCCATAACATTAATGGCACCTTAACAACTATATTGCAGTCTGCAACTACCAACATTTAGGACAAATCTATTAGCTCTACAGATTTTCATTCTGAGGTGCATTTATTGTTGGGGGGAAAAGCTTAGGAAATCCCCATTTTCAACTGCAGGTCCATAATCCCCAGCCAGCATGCTGTCTGACCAGTCCAAAAGGCACGTACCCCAAGCTCCAGTTAAAACAATTTATGTTTTGGATATATAAACTTGTTTCACCCGCAGTTCAAGAGAGATGCACAGCCGGTGTTGTCGTAAATCCCACTACAGTTCTTGCAATCCATTTTGCAAGCCAAATAAATGTATAGTTTTGCTTCTCTTTTTGTCCTAGTGACTGATGAGAGCTTAATAATGAAAGGGACTATTCTTCGAGTGTCTCCAGAAGTCAGAACGGAGAGTGCGGCATTTGGCTCCAGCTCCCCATCCACCTTCCCCCTCTCCCTTCAGAAATGGCTATTTCGGTTTCAACCCCATCATCAGAGAAAGAATTCTCCCATTGATGAGGAAGGAAAGTATGGCTGGCACTGCTGCAGCGCAATATGGAGCCCCAGCAGGCCCACGCCTTGCAAGCGCAGTTTGGCAGACAACCAACATGCCATTAATAAACTGGAGGCTGAAAATCCTCAGCAAGAAATGACAGCAGAGCTCGAGCTGGCAGAGAAGACTCACAGCTTTCCCCTCACTGAGAAGCCAGCTTGGGCAATGGCCCTTTTTTCCAAAACATATTAATTATTCCCCCTCAACCCTGTTTCCCAAAGGTAGCTGGCAGGAAAAAAAAAGACTAAAACACAATCCAATCACATAAAATAAGTTAAGACAAATTTGCATTTGCCTTAACTGTCACATAAAATAAATTGAGACAAATTTGAAATGGTGGGGTGTACATGGTGGGGAAAGTTATCTTTTGGATTTCTACTCTCAGAAACTCCCTGCTATCATTATCACTAAAATACTGGCTAATGGATTCTGAGTGCTATAGTCCAAATGCAAGTTTTCCAAGCTCTGGAAGTGTGTGTTTGAGTGTGTGTGCGTGCATGCATGTGCATGTGAGTACAAAGAGAAAAAAGAGAGAAACAAGAGGTTGGATCCAGACTTTTGTCATGCTTGGAGTAAATCTACTGAAATCAATAAGAATTAAGTCAGTTTAGGAATGTACTCTAAACCAACTCAAATTAGCTTTGTTAAATTCCTGGTGGAATGAAACTGGTTTTGATAGTTTTCTAGAAAACTGTGACCTGAACAGGCATCTCTCAGGCAGGAGCTCCACAAGAACAGACTCCATTAATGGAAAGCCCTGCTATGCCTTTACTGACATTCTGGTGTTATTCTGTGATAGCCATTCTGGCTAGTGGATTTTGGGTATTGTAGTCTGAAAATGGACAAAGGTAATATTCCCATCCCCTGGCACTGGGCTGGATGAACCAGTGGTTTGACTCAGCAAAAGAGAAGTTCTTCAGCAACTTGTCAGTCACTGTGGGGAATCTGTGGTACTCTAGATGTTATTGGACACTATCTCCCATTGGCATGGCCCATGGTCAGAGCTGATGGGAGTTGTAGTCTAGTCACAAGTAAGGGCAGTAAGTTACAGACTCTTGTCCAGACAATACTGAGCTAGATGGATGCAGTGGCCTGACTCAGTATACAGTCTTTTTTTATGTCCTCCAGATCCTTTAGATCATAGCGAGCATTGCGGCTCATGTATATTAAAAGATCTTTGTAATAAAGACTGCATGTTAGAAAGACCCACAAGGTTGTTCTTCATTACATGTCAACACTTGCCTCTTGTTGCTTCATGATCTAGCATGAAATGGACCATGTCTCCTTACAGGTTGTTTTTAGTCAAACCATTGTACTAAAAACAGATAGTATACTAAGCTTCATTCCTTCCTTCCCATCTTAGTATGGAAGGAAGACTGACTGGTGAATAGGATGCATCTCTCCTGAAGTAGAACAACTGAAGCTCTGAGTCAGCACATAGCATTGACCTGGACATATTGGTAAACGAAGGCCCAAGCTGTCTGCCCCAGCCAACAGCTTAATTTCCCTGGGTAAGCAAAACTTCCGCATTGTTGCCATTAGTTACCAGAAAGCAGAGAGCTCTATCAGCCTGGTATAGGCAGTGATTTTACGCAATAAGAGAATTTGGAAGATCACTATCTCCACTATTACTGAGCATGGCTGAAAGATCTAAATTTCAGCAGAGGAATCATAAGAAGCAGCTCTCCTGACAGCAAGCTACAATCACACACAATAATTTGGAAATAAGTATTCAAATAGAGTCATAGGAAATGTCTCAAAGCTTCCATTCTTTTGAGATTTTGGTTTTATTCATTTGGAGAAGATCTGTGGATCATGGAGTAGACTGTGACTACCTCTGGAGAGCTCTGGGTTGGTTCCACAGTTTTGGAGTTTTAGCACAATATTAATGTAATGCAATAATAATCTTTTTAAAAAATCAATTATCAGTTAAGCTACACGTTTTCCAAAAGAAGGGCAACTTAACTGAATTTATGTTTTAACTTTCTGGACTATGGTTCTCATACTCCCCCAGCCACCAAAGTCTGCCTGTCCAAACATATATTTATGTCATTATGCCATATTTAAGTGTACATTAGATCAGGAGTGGGCAAAGGGTGACCTGCGGGCCATAAGAAGCCCCTGGGACTCCAAAATGTGTGCACAGAAGCTCCCCAAAGCTCCTAGGCTCCCCCAATTTTTTTTGAAAAATTCACACCAATTTTCATGTGATTTTTTTTTTGCCCCAAAACCAGCCAAAGGCACCCCCAAACTGGCCTCAAATGCAACAATTTACTTCCCCCACCTCCCAAAGCCTCTGAGCTCCCAATAAAACACCAGCTGAAATTGGCCAAAGTGATGCAAATGCAACAGTGTGGCCCTCTGAGAGGGCCCTCATCTCTTCCGCAGTTGCTTACCCCTTCTTAGATAGAAACTTGCAAGCAAGTGGAAACTGGCCCTCTGCCTCTTCCCAGTGCAAGCAGGAAAAAAAAAATCAGACCCCACTCCCTACAATGGACAAACTAGGCTAGCCATTCTTTTATACTCTTGTCATCGTGTACAGATGGTCACTGGCACAGATAGACAGAGAGCCAAAGATCCAGGACTTTTAATATAGGTTAACACTTGCTTTCAGAAATAAGCCTTCCATTGCCTTACATTTTCCACCATAATATTTTGCAAGTTCCAAAATGTAGTTTATAAATATCAAAGGAAAAGTCTCCAAGAATAATGATTGTTCAGCATTGTCCATATTCTTATAAACAATTACATTAAAGAATAAACAAACCATTCTGGGTCAATTATATACCCACTTATTTCTACCTATGACTTTTAAGACCAAAGGGTATTTCTTTTATGCTTTAATGTATTTACTAAAGAGGAATTTAGTTCAGCCACTGCAATTACTTAAATAGAGTGAATATGATTAATTTACCTACATTTTTACAGAATTGAGGGCTAAATACAGGGCTTTAAAAACAGCCTTTCTCTTTTCTTTTTTCTAATATGTAACTTGCTTCTCCTCCCTCCCACCTCCTGCCAAGCAAGGCCCATTCACTATTTTATGCTAGAAACACTTTAAAAGGGGGTGGGGTTGGGCAAAGGACTTTGCCAAATAAAGTGAAATGCCAGATGGGAAGCTGTATGAGTTTTCCCGTTAGCCTCTATCCATTCCTGAATGAAAGAAGAAAAAGCTTTACAGAGATACATGTAACACACACTTTTTAAAGGGATTCAGCTTCTCTGTGCAGTTCCAGTTTTCTTCTTTCAAAAGCTACCTTGCATTCTGCTGCCAACAACAGGCAAGCTTAGCAAGTGAACAGTAAATCTAATCGGTTTGGCACAAGGGGTTTCATGGGATCTGGGCAAACAATGGGAATAGCTGTGCTGGGTTCACTGACTTCAAGCGATTCACTCGTTTATCCAGAAGTGCCAAAGAAGCAACAAAGCAAGCATTAATTACTAATGTGCATGTCTCACTCAAAATGGAGGGAAGTAAACCATTCAAAGCAACTCAGGAATGGCATTGTTTTAAAAGCAGCATGTACTCCATCATGATATGTCATGAACTAATTCTTCTGTCAGTCCTCAGTACTTCTGTTTCTCGGGCTTTTATTCTGTTCATATTTTGGACAAAACATAGGAAAGTCACCAGTGGAACCTAGAAATGTGCCTCCTGGTTTGGATACGATTACCAGAAAAATATCCACAGGCAAGTTCTGACGGTGATAATGTTCACCATTCCTCCATGAACTTCTTTCATATTTTTCTCCTACCAGTTTCTAAATTCAAGTTTTTGTTTTTTTTACAAGTAGCAGCATGTTTGCACACATTCTGTATTTGTCTTCCCAGGAGTGAGGTTTCCAGTGAGTGTTCCAGGACTCTCAGACCGAAACATTATAGTCTTTTTCACAGTTAGACTAACAACAACATAGACTAACTGTGTCAATAGAGACTTTATTTGGCAGGATCCAAAGTGCAGTGGAAGCAAGGTATTCTATTCCAGAACTATCCTAGTTCTAAACATTTATTCTAGGATTGCGAATCATGCAGCCCCTCCAGAAATAGTTGCACTAAAACTCCCAGCATTCCTCACCATGTGTTGTGTGTCCTGGGGTTCCTGGGGCTGGCAATCAAACAACATCTGGAGGGCCTCATGATTCCCAACCTGATTTATATCCAAATACTGACATGACAGGATTGGGAAATCAAGTGTTAACAGCTGCCTGTTCCATCACAATTTGTTTGTGCATGTGTTCTTTTGATAAACACAATACAGAACTCGAGAAAACTGTCTGTAAAGCTTTGGGATACCGATCTTAGATAAGGAGAGAAGCAAAACAGGTTAGCTGGTGCATTTTGAGTTGGATCCAACTTTAGCCGTGCCTAGAGGAGACACACTGAAATCAATTAGACATGTTAGCCAGGACTAACTTCAGTCCTGTTCAGATTTTGATGGATCTGCTCTAAACACAGCTAGGAACCATGTTGGTGAAAGCATAAACCTTCACTTTCTGAAATGCCAGACACAGGGTTCCTCCCTCATTAAGCACATTTCTTCATCATGACTACAGTGAGCCAACACCTAAATATTTTGGTGTGCTCTGTTTCCACATGCCAGAGCTGAACAAGATCCATACCCTCAGGTGGCTTTTTCATAAGGTATTTCAACTGCTGCTCCTGGGTATGTATTATGTACTCAACTAGTGGTTGGAAGATAGCAACATGAGAGTTAAGCAATAATTCCTAATGATTCAAATGCTAACCCAAGAGTCACAAACCAGCAGTCTTTTAATATTAAATAGATTAACATTCACTGAATCACAGCCAGGCAGATCCACAAACCGCACACATAAGCACTTTTGGCTTTATACAGATTGAGACTAAAATCACACACAGAGGTTTTCAAAAGCTTTAACGATCACCCATGAATATTCCATAATGCCAGTTCATGTGGATTACTAACAACATCCATAGTTGATTACACCCCTACTTTCAATGTCACCACAGCCAGACAGCACAAGATACACACCCATCTGCTGGCCCATCCTGCCTTGCAACTTGGATGGAATCTCGTTGATGTGATGTGATGTGGTTGCCAGCCATCTCAACCTTCTTCTTGGTCTTCTCTACCTACTGTACTCCACCACCATTTCCTGGATTGCTTCTCCTTAAAGGACTCTATGAAACAGCAAGATGAGTGGTAGGTTGGAAACCCTTGTTAATACCACACAACAAGAAGAGCTATCAATTACACAGATGCTTCTATATATAGATCTACAGATTCCTGTCAGTCTACTATGCATTTAATAGGACAATACTATGGCTGTTACTACTGCTGTTGTTATTACCAGCTAAAGTAGATCCACTGAATCAATGAGATTTACGGTATCTATTTGTCTTGTCTGAACTCAGAAGTCAGGTTAAATGTCCATTTTTGTAGCTCTGTGGATCAGTATTTAAAGTTGAAGAAGTGTGGGGCAGTGGAGCTGTATATTTTATCAGTTTGTGGTTTAATACAGTTCCTCTTCCTCTCCTGGTTTTTTCTCCCCCTTTGAAAGTGCTTTGGATGCTTTCCATCAGACAACACCTGCCATAAATAAATATCCATTTTTTTTCTAGCTGTTTAATAGGTTTAATTTGAGAGACAGAGCTGTATGACAATTTGAAACATGGCTTCTATTCCTGCACCTTACATAGTTTTTTCTCTTGTAGGAGTCTTGCAATTTCCTTTACAGTCAAGTTTCTTTGATGCCCCCATTAATGTGCATCTATAATGAGGCAGTGCCCTGACATGGCTCCTGGGGAGATGCCCTTATGGGAGATTTTGGAGAGAACAGAGGACTGGGGGCCTCACTCTGATTCCTTTTTGGCCACAGCTATGCAATGGTTCATTTTGTATTCCATTCTGTCACTCCAACTTGAATAAGAGATTCTTGAGCTAAGAAAGTTGCAGAAGAGATGAACAAAAATTACTAGAAGGTTAGAATATTTTCTTCACAAGCAAAGGCAAAAATATTTAGGGCTTCTTTGAAGTCCTTAAAGTCCAGCTGGATTGTTACTCTGAGTATGGCTTGAGTGTAACTGTTGCTGGAGCTTACTATCTGTTGTTCTGGAGCATTCCAGGGTCAAATGCTTTGGTAGAAAGAGCATTTTAATTCTAAAAAACAACTGATAAGATGAACAAAAGTTCTGTTAACCTAATAAAATCTGAGGTTCAGAATTCTAATTACAGAATTAGAAGCATTTGTGGGAATATGATTAAAATAGAGGTAGGACTATTGAGGCATACCAAAAAGAGGGGGGATCCAAATATGGATTTTAATAAACACAGATATAATCTATGTTTGAAGAACACGGACAATGTATTAATTTTACAAAAAATTTGGTCTTCACATTAAATGCAGCTTTGTTAAGAGCCACTTCCTGATGGTCAGCCCCACTCATCACGAATTTTGAATATGCCTCAATACTGTTCAGAAAACTTGGCAACCCTAAGCTTTCTGCATGGCCATCCATTGATAAAAAGCATACTTAAAACTGCATTTCTGTTTTTTTTTCACACATTTCTCCAGCAACAGGATTGAGAATGGATGCTTAACATGTTGGACATGTCACATACGGAATATGTCTTAACCCATGAAAAAAGGCTGTGGATTAAGTACAGGATCCAGGGGTAGCTTATTCCTCCATTGGCTCCTTCTTCCAGTATCTCAATCCAAGCATAATATTTATGTTACACGTAGAAAATGTGGCATATAGTTCCACAGTTTACAGTGAAATCTAGCAGACCCAGAAGGCATGAAATCTCCCTACTGCACCCCACTGTGTGTCCCCCAAAATCAACTCTGGATTGCTGAAAAACATTCTGGAGCCACTTTTGAGGTAGCACACAGGCCCACATGGGTAGGAAGAGACTGGAATGAAAGTTCCTAACATTCACAGAGACATAGAATAATAGAGCTGGAAGGGACCTCATGGGCGATCAAGTCCAACCTCCTGCTCAGTGCTGGATCTCCAGCAGAAGCATCCTCAGGAGGCTGCTGTCATGACGTTTTTCAATGGTATCCAGAGAAGGAAGCCTCACAACTGCTTTAGGCAATTGCTTCTATTGCCACATGATTCTTACTGTCAAGAAGTCCGTTCTAATGTTCAGTTGAAATCTACTCTGCTGTAACTTCAAACCACCAGACCTGGTCCTACCTTCTGGGGCAGCAGAGAACATGGATGCCCCCCTCCTCTTTTCTCTAAATACCTTGAGGTATTTAAATAATGCAATCATGTCACCTTTCAGTCTTCATTTTTGTTTCACTTCTCTGAACCTGCTCACTCTTGTCTATATCCTTCTTAAAATGAGGCACCCAGAACTAAGCACAGAACTGCAGATGAGGCATGATCAGCACAGAATATAGTGAGACTATGACTTCCTTTGACTTGGAAACTATGGGCCTTTCTGCACTACACTGTTATAGTGCTATTATTCTACTTTCAACATCCTGTGGAATCCTGGGGTTTGTAGTTTCTTGAGGCCCAAGAGCTCTCTGGCTGAGAATTCTAAAGGCCCTTTGCTAAACTGCAAACCCCAGGATTCCACAGGATGTTGGAAGTGCAGTAATAACACTATAACAATGTAGTGCAGAAAGGCCCTAAGGTTCTATTAATGCAAACTAAAATAGTATATGCCTTCTTTGCTGCAGCTTCACACTGCCAACTCTTGTTCCGTTTATGATCAGCAATAATCCCAAAATCCCTTTCACATATAGTACTGTTGAGCTATGTATCCTCCTTCTTGTATATGTGCATTTGTGCATTTGGTTTTTGTGATCTGAATGTAGAATTTTACATTTGTCTCTATTAAATTTCATTTTATTATTTTCTGCCCAATATTCTAGTTTGTCTTGGTCCTTTTGAATTCTGTTCCCATCTTCCTGTGTGTCAAGCCACCTCTTCCAATTTTGTCTTATCTGCAAACTTGATAAGGATACCCTCTACCCCATCATGTAAGTCATTGATAAAAATGTTGAACAGGAATGGCTCCAGGACAGAATCCTAAGGCACTCCACTTGAGACCTTCTTCCAGTTTGAAGTGCAGCCACTGATGACAACTCTTTGAGCATGGTTTTTCAACCAGTTATGAATCCATCTGACAGCATTCCCATCTCTTCCACGTTTAATTCTTCCTTTAGAACATTGGGTTTAGCACTAAGCTTTTAATGTTCTTTTTTAATGTTACAGAATGATAGATTTACCATAAAAAAAACAGCCACCCATTAGTTACTGAGCTGTTTCGCCCCCTATTAATTCTACTTCTTACTATGTATTCAGAAGTGAAACAAAGGTTTATAGTTTTCTGGATCTCCTTCTGCATTGCTCCTTTGTAAGGCCCTGCTTTGGGGGTCCCCAATATCAGTATGGTTTGGCTAGGCACCATACCTAATTGGCAACACATTTTATTGGCTCTGATATCAAATTCAAGCCTGAGAGGTGATGGAGAGGTCAAACTGAGCGAGGGAAAAAATTTGACTGTTAATGTGAGAAGCATAGGTCAACTCCAAACTTCCTCCAGGTAAGACTGAGTCATTTGTCAGGCAAATAGACACCATTCCTGTGGATAATAGGCTTAAATAGAAACTGGAATTTTCCAGGGAATCTAACTGTGAGGAGCCCACCAGGACACTGATTGAAAGATATCCATCCTTTGTACACCTGGATTCTTTCCTCTTTCCTCACAGCACCCACAGTAGACAGCTGTTACAACACCCATCATGTCTTTGTCAATCAAAGCACTAAGCCCATCAACAGGCAAAAGACTCATTGTCCACAACAGGTTCTCTTTGTCTTGCATCTGGAACCTTCACAGCCACAAGCCATTTTCAGGGTACAAATAAACCTGATTTCAGGTTGCCTAGTGCAGTCTCTCAAAGGTCTACCCGTCACTCTGTCCATCTGGCTCTTGAATGAGAACTGCCCTTAGGTTCTAAGCCTAAGCCAAAACACATTTCTGCTCTTCACTACTCTTCTGGACTGGTAATTACAAATCACCCCAAACCCCTCAGCCTCTTTATGATTTTTCTTCCCTTTCTCTTTCAGTTAGCTCTTGTGTGAATGTGTGATTGTGTGTATCTTGTGTACATGCATGAGTGAATTCCCCTCAATAAAATACATTTTTAGCTTACTTCTGAATCTCTGGCTGGTTCTTTTCCTGCGTGTGCCCGTAAACACTGGTAGGAAAGATCTCGCTAAGTTGCCCCCCTCTCGCAGCCTCCTGATTTTGAGCTAATTAATTCCCCACTTTTTCAAGGAGGTATTTGGCATTGCAGGGTGGCCCTTGTGGCACCTATGTTTTGGGGTAACACCTTTGTGTCATTTTTCATTATCATTATTTGTTGATATTGTTTGACCTTTGATACATTTCAATGAGAAAATCAACCCAGCTGGATGATTACCAACCAGTCTCCAATATTTCATCTTTGGTCAAGATTCTGGAGTGTGGTTGCCTCTCAGTAAAACAAATCTTAACAATAATGGATCCAAGACACAGATTAAACCCTTACTTGAAGAACTGTGTATCAAAAATGATTGAGTATAGCTTATTGATCTGAAGACTTCGTCCTAGTGTTAATTCCTCATTCCACAATTTGCCTAATGTTGAATGTAATTAAGTTCACTGGGGAGCAGCTTTGCAATCAGTCCCTGGTTAATACAATTGCCACTCTGTTATGCCAAATTTAAACCAATGATCTAGTGCTTTTTCCTTTGTGTTTCTGCTATATTTTGGGCTTAGCAGAAGCCTGACATTTTTGTGGCATTATTCATTGATCTGGACCTATCAATGGACAGTGGATTGTGGAGTGGATAGAAAAAAAGGCTTGTTCTTTCATAATCCTAAAATCCTACAAATTATTTTTAAAGCTTTATTTTCACCTACATGAGAATATGAGTTAAGAAAGCTTTTAAGGGTTTAATCTTTAATTTGCGAATCAGTCCTGGCATGTCTTTTAAATGATACAACAGAACTCTGTTGTAACAGTAAACAATAGCAGCTTGTTATTTTCTCCTTAATTCTCCACTGCGCCCTTTGTTTGCGGGGCTCATATCTAAATGGCAAATGCAAACCATTTTCTGAAATAATGCAATGGATGTTTTTATAAAGATGTTCTGGCAACCCTCCATTTCTGCTTTGACCATAACTGGCAACACATTTGTACACTACTATGATGAAACTCTATGAATAGTGCTGAAAATCTACACAACTGTCACTCTGCAGAATCTACAAAAACAGGACAAGATTCACACACAAGCCCACCAACACAGCATAATTGTTTGGTCTCTATTCTAATCTAACAGTCCGGTGTTGCACCTAAAGCACCTCAGCAAAAGAAAACTTTCAGACCAATGGGTTGCTAAAGATGCAAATAAATGGAGAGAAATCAAATGACTGGCTCACTTGTTACCTGCGTTGTGAGAGAGCATCACTGAAAGTGAGCTGGAAAAGTTACTTGATGGATTGAACTCCCAGAGCCCCCTCATCCAGCATGGCACCTGGAATTGTTACCCTGTGTGCTGGGGGTCCCGGGAGGGGCGCCCAAATAACCAAACAACAACAAAGATGGGGAAATTAGCTGGAGCACTCACTTAAGCTAACGAGAGGCAGGGTAACTTTGCGAGGATCTTGTAGCCCTATGTATACGGGGTCAGGTCAGTCAAGCAGTCAGTTTTAAAATAGCAAAATTGATCTTTTGTTAACAACAGACAAACACTTAAGACAACACAACCACACAGCGAGCTAAGAAATAAGAAATAAGAGTTTTCAGGGGAAATGGGTGATACCACACCTTTCTCATAGTCCTGGAGAAGTTGCAGATCGAGAGAAGAAGCTCAGTGTGGTTTGCTGAGGGGAGCTCGCCAGGAACGCAGCAGCAGGGCGGTCTGGAACTCGGGAGTGATCCGAGGAAGCTCTCGGAGCTTGGGGTTTTTATGGGAGGAAACTATGACCGTGGGCTAGCCTGTACTTGGGAGAGAACAATGAGGTTTGGGCGCGAGACAATGTCTCTGAAAGGTCAGAATTTAACATGATTGAGTTAAGTTCAAATTGACAAAGGAACAACCAGTATGCAGATGCAGCTTGCCTGGGCGGTGAAGTGTCCAGCTTGCCAGGCTGCCTGCTTGGGGCAGGGGGCTCTTTGTATTAGCGTGCATCCTTAATGAAATGTTTGTTTCGGGAGGTCTCCTAAAGCAAGATCTGTCTGTGTCTGGCTTGCTTAGATGTAAACAGGAATGATTCAGCATTTAATAGCCATGCCTAGCTTCGTGCTTGTTCAACTACAGAAGTCCTGAAAGATGGTGATCCAATTTCTGTTTCAAGACCTCCAAAGAAAAAAGTACATTATCTCCAGTGCAGTTTATTCCACTGTTGAACAGTTCTTGCAGTAAAAATGTTCCTCCTAATATTTAGGTGGAATCTCCTTTCTTGAGTCCACTGGTTCATATTCTAATCTCTGGAAAAGCAGGAAAGGAGCTCATTCCATCTTCTCCATGATGTCCCTTCTCATATTTAAAGACAGCTGTCATGTCATCTCCCAGTCTTCTCTTTTCCAGGCTAAACATAACCAACTCCTTAACCCATTCCTCATGAGGTTTGGTTTCTGGGGAGATAACTTGTGCTTGCCATCTATGGGGAGTAGGTAAGCCATCAGTCCTGTGTTCGTTGCAGCTCTTCGAAGGGTTATAGGTGCAACCTGGCACCATCTCAGAACCCAATAAAGCTAATTTTCAATGTCTGCAGCATTCTTCCACTTTCAGATGTCATTAAAGACAGACCCCAGACTTAAATATCAATCATTTTTCCTTTCTCCTTGCCTTTGGCCCCCCCACTTTTGCTTTGTTACACCGTCTTGCCTCATGAAAAGACTGGAGAACTTGAACACTTGTGCACTGTTTTGCAATCTTTGGCCTGACATAGGCACTTCAGAACATGTGATTCTGTTTTTACCCTTTCCAAAGGCTCAGGTCCTAATATTTTTTTACAGGGAGACATTTAATTGAGCAGAGAGGGCAAAACCAAGAGTGGAGGTCTCCCTTCTGCCACGTAGAAGGGCTGGCCCTGGCTTTTGCAAAATTCTAACTGTGAGAAACAAAAGACCACATAAAAATCATCATCCATGGATGACTACTACCATATTTTATCTTCACAATCTTTCCTGTGGACAATAGTTCAAGCAACTTTTATATCATACTTCATAATAGTGAATTTTAAACATGTGTGCATCTGTCCAACAAAGACAGTAGTAAGATTTTGTTTCATTTATGACAAATATTCTTAAAATAACTTTCAAGAACCATGAGATTCATGTGGAAGACAGTGAGAGACAGATCAATATATCCAAAGTCTTACTTAGATCATGATAGTATTGTTACAGTATTTAAATAAATGGCAATTGGTGTCAGTCAAGAGGGTATGGTTTCTTTCTTCTTTTATTTGAATAATTTCCTGTTATTTTAACAATTTAGGTCAGTTAATTTTTTTTCCTTATAGAGACATGATGTTCTTTTTAATTGTTTTCACAATTTATTCTAAATGTATAAAATGTCATGATTGGACATCAATATGATTTTATAAATAAAAGACACATCCTCCACTATTATATTGTGAACACGCATCTTGAGTATTTTTATAGGTTTTGTTTAGCCGGGTTCCTTTAAGGTTAATGCAGGAGGAAAGATCTGGTGCCAGATTTCCTGAGTAATCACAGTACTCGTAATACTTTCCCATTTGGAATTAAAGTTATTTCCTGCCTGATCTCCTAGTTCTAATAAAATGGAATCTATTTTTGACAACAATATTTTGTCAAATTTGTTTTATCATAATTATTTCAGGTAGGCTTTAACTACTGATTTTTTCAGTTGTTAACAAACCAACAACAAATATAAAACTCTGAACCGGAAGTATCCAAAATCTGTTTCTCGACTGAATATAGTCTGTTCAAGCTAAAGTAACTATTCACTGGCCAGTTTGTATATATGACTTGATAAATACTGAATAGCCTAAGCCAACATGGATGCTAGCCAGCATATACTGATTACCCTGATACTCTAAGTCTTACGCAACTCCACTTAATTATTACACAAACTAGTATACGGTATTATGGCACTGCCCAGAAAGATATCATACAGGCTCACATTTCCCAGAAAGTGTTGAATGTTTGCACTTTAAAAATTCCATACATTGCATATCTTCCATCTGTTCCAATTTTTCAGAGACAGTCGCAATGAACACTCTTTTGTCCCACTTCTTCAGCTCCTTTTAAAATGTCCCAGTTTCTTTCTTTTCCTCTCTCTTTCCCTTTTTGGTTTCAGTTTAGTTCAATTACTATAACCTAAGTTCAAAGGGCAAAAGTAGTTTGTACTCAGTTAACTCAGCAAGGAAGGAAAAGGAGATGAGAAGGAAGAGTTTTGACCTTCCCCATAGGTCCAGGCAAAAGCAAACTGCTGCAGCCTCTCCTACTTTCTGTGTCCTTCCTCATTAATAACTTTTGTCATCTTGACCACAGTTTGATGTTGCTTGACCACATACGTTCCATTTTTCATCTGTGAAATGTTAGAGGGTATGCCACTGGAAGTATAATAAACCAGGAAGAAGGCTGCTCTTAAAGAGATTCTTCCACTTGTACTGCCTGTATTATAATAGCTTGACTCTGCAAGGTTAATACACTGTCTCGATTTGTCCTGGAGAAACAAAGGAGTGAGCACTAGCACTGAAGATCCTCAGAGCAGCATTCTTGGCCCCTACAGCACAAGTAAAGCAGTTTCAGATAGACTCAGCTGTAATGGTTTCCCCCAAAGAATTCGGGGAATTATATTTTTGTGAGACTCCTGAATGACAATTTACAGATCTTCTCACTAGGCAGCTATTATGGTTAAACCCCTCTGATCCTCTTTACTGTTTTTAAGTCTGTAATAGTGCTCACTTCCCCTTTTAAAATTTGCTAGAAATGTTCTCATTAGAAGTGTTGGTGCTTTTGTTTAGCTTATGTTACAAAAATAGATAACTAATTTTAACATTTGGAGTACAACAGACACTTAGACTGATAAGCACGTGCTTGTGTGTATATGTAATTTTTCTAAGAAAGAATAGAAGTTAAGCCAAGCAAATAAAAAAAATGTAAACTCACTAAATACTAAAAAATGAAATATGGATATTATACTTCAAACTGAATCGTGCCCATGTTTGAAGCAATTCTTTGTAGAAATTAAATCCATCCCAAAACCATCTATTAATAAATGAGTCCAGTCTGGTCCCTCAGGTGAACATGCTTGTTCAGTCTATTTGTCCATCAATGCTCGATCCAAAGTCACGTGCATTTCAGAATAGACTATTTCTTTTCCTCCATTTTACAGCAATTTCTGAACACATTGCCTATAATAACTAAAAAAGAGTAGCATAGAAATAAGCAAAAAAGTAGTATAGGAATATTTGGCTAAACTAGATGAATTCAGGTCTCCAGGGCCAGATGAATTACATCCAAGGATATTAAAAGAATTGGCAGAAGTCATTTCTGAACCACTTGCAATAATCTTTGAGAATTCTTGGAGAACAGGAGAAGTCCCAGCAGACCTGAGAAGGGCAAATGTTGTCCCCATCTTCAAGAAGGGGAAAAAAGAGGACCCAAATAATTATTGCCTGGTCAGCCTGACATCAATATCAGGAAAGATCCTAGAGCAGATAATTAAAACAGTCAGTTTGTAATTACTTAGAAAGCAATGCCGTAATCACTAAAAGTCAACATGGATTTCTCAGAAATAAATCATGCCAGATTAATCGTATCTCTTTCTTTGATCAGGTTACAAGCTTGGTACATGAAGGGAATGCTATAGATGTATAGTGTCTAGTCAGGTGCCACAGGGATCTGTCCTGGGCCTAGTGCTGTTCAATATCTTCATCAATGACTTGGATGAAGGAGCGGAGGGCATGCTCATCAAATCTGCAGATGACACCAAATTGGGAGGTGTTGCTAATACACCAGAGGACAGGATCAAGATTCAAAATGACCTGGATAGATTGGAAAGCTGGGCCACGGCTAACAAAATGAAATTCAACAGAGAGAAGTGTAAGGTTCTACACTTAGGTAGAAAAAATAGAATACCGAAATATAGGATGGGGAACACGTGGCTAGATAGCAGTATGTGCGAAAGGGATCTAGGAGTCTTAATAGATCACAAGCTGAACATGAGTCAGCAGTGTGATGCGGCAGCCAAGAAAGCCAATGCAATTCTCAGCTGCATCAATAGGAGTATGGTGTCTAGATCGAGAGAGGTACTGGTACCACTCTACTCTGCTTTGGTTAGACCTCATCTTGAATATAGTGTCCAGTTCTGGGCACCCCAATTCAAGAAGAACATGGTTAAGCTGGAGCAAGTGCAGAGGAGGGCGACCAAAATGGTGAGGGGCCTGGAAGCCATGCCCTATGAGGATAGACTAAGAGAGCTGGATATGTTTAGTCTGCAGAAGAGAAGGTTAAGAGGGACATGATAGCCATGTTTAAATATTTGAAGGGATGTCATGTCGAGGAGGGAGTGGGCTTGTTTTCTGCTGCTCCAGAGACCAGGACAAGGAGCAATGGATTCAAGCTGCAGGAAAGGAGATTCCACCTGAACCTCAGGAAGAACTTCTTGGCAGTCAGAGCTGTCCGGCAGTGGAATATGCTGCCTTAATGGAGTGTGGTGAAGTCTGCTTCTTTGGAGGTTTTTAAGTGGAGGCTGGATGGCCATCTGTTGGGAATGCTTTGATGTGTGTTCCTGCATGGCAGGGGGTTGGACTGCATGGCCTGTGGGGTCTCTTCCAACTCTATGATTCTATGATTCTATGGAATAGAGTACTGTGGTCCCTGAGGCATCATTCCAGGCACCACACTAAATATTTGGCATTTGGAATTCCCCTCCACAGCAGGTGAGAGAGTTCTGACCATGCAGAAGGTGATCCAGCCTCCATTCTTGCCCCCTGTCCCTGCGGAGAGGCCTATGACTTTCAGATCTTCAATAGGTGAGGCTGGAAAATCGGAGAAGGTGACGAGTTGGTGGGCAGTCCCACATGGCTCTGAAAGACCCAAAGCCCTGCTAGCCAGTGGGGAAAGACTGGTTTATGCAAGATCTGGAGCAGGCATAAAGTAACCTGGCTTGCTATAGGACAGAAACAGAGTTAAATGGGGGGAAATGTAATCAGAAAACAAAAACCCTACTGTTCCTCTTGCACTCTGTCAGCAAAAAGCCCAACATAACCTTCATTATCTCATGAGCTCAAATCTCTTAGTTCTCTTAGTTTGCCCAGTTATACTCCTATGATAGTATAGTTCAGTGGTTCTCAACCTGTGGGTCCCCAGATGTTCGTGGACTTCAGCTCCCAGAAGCCCTGAGCATTGACCATAGTGGCTGGGGCTTCTGGGAGCTGAAGTCCATGAACATCTGGGGACCCACAGGTTGAGAACCACTGCCTTAGACTCAATCACACTAAGCAAACAGTTTGATTTATTAGTAACACAGATAAAAGATGGTAGCGTGACAATAGATGTGTGCGGGGAGACCCAGAGCAAACAATGAACTCCCAAAACAAGATGCACGTGACCAGATTATTTTAGACAGATAGCAGAGAGGCCTGGTTCCTCTACCTAAAACTGGGAGAAATGGGGTTGTTAAGTTTCATTAAGATCCACCCTCACACCTTTTCCCTTGTAGTCTGAGCACTTAGGATGTTTCAATTTGGGATGGTAATGATTGGAACTTTTAACATTTCAGAAATAATCATAGAAGAAAGGGGACATGGTAATTTCTTTCTTCTTTTTTAAATGTAATAATTGGATTATCAGATGTGAGTGTGTGCCTGGGAAGAAGTGAGAATTATTGGTGGGGGTAAGGAGGGTGAAAGAGAGTGCTGTGTAAGTGTGTTGGTGTACAAAGGAATGGGAGACTATGAGCTATGTGTTGGCAAGACGCAGCCAGCCAGCAGACTCGGATAACATTAGGCAGAGTTCAGTCAGGAGCAGAGAGAGACTATTAAGGTTACAAAATATGGTGGCAGCTCATTGTAGAGGTTAGAAAAGTTTCTTCAGCTTCTTAAAACCTGACATAGTCACACATACAAAAAGCACCCCCCCATGGTCATCTCTGATGGACATTAAAAACTGAATATACCACCCACAGAGAGGTTTTCACCTTCTTATACCATGATGTTTTTCCTTTGTGGACTGATTTCAGTTTTAGTATGTTTTCTCTCATTCCAAAAATAAAACGTTTTTGAAGAAGCCTATTTCAACCTCCATAGGATATACTTAAGAACACTTTCCTTTTGTTGATTTCCAAGACCCATATTCTGAGCCTTGAGTCTCCTCACAATTTCCAGGGGCTGGTTTTGCTACCTTTTATCTTCCCCCCGCCCCCGTGACCCTCATTGTTCCTACTCTCCCCCTCCCTCCTTCCATCTCTGTCTCTCTGTATTAAGAACCTTTATTAGTTACACTTTCCTTCCACTGGAATAGTGAAAGGAATCACTGAAAGCAATGCAGTTTCAGGAGAGGAAAAAACTCCACAAACACAATTCCTTTGTCCACCTCTTTTGACTATAGTTACAAGATAATGTTGATGATGGATTCATCAAAAGCAGAAATCAAAGCAAATACAGCAGGAACATCTCCCTCAAAAACAGCCCAGAGCTTTGTTCAAGCACTTTCCCCTGACTCCAGGGAAGCAGAATAAAGGTTACCAATCATTTTATAAAAATTGTCGGGCAAATGACAAAGCACATGTTACATGCAGGAAACAACTGCTTCCCTTCTCTCCTTTTTGGGGATTTGTATAAACAACAATGCGAGAGTTACATAAGGCAAAGGGCTCTCTTCTTTATAACATTTTTGGTGTTTATCTTATGCCAGTCACATAAACACCAACATGACTTCCCTTGCTTTTCTTTTAAAACAGTTTATCTACTAGGAGCAGGGTAAATAGGGAAGATAATAATTTATAACTATATGAGACACATAATGCATACATAACCCTAGAGAACCAACTATGGGATGTTTATAAGAGCTACTTGCTTTCCATTTATTTACTTCACATAAACTTGGTTCTTCTTCTCAGATGTGTTATTATTCCACAGTCTAGGAATGCTGTGCTCTTTAGCTTTGGCACCTGTCATCTTGACAGCTAGAAGATAAGTAGTTGGGTGATCATGGCCAGTGGACTGACCCATCACAGACAACTATGAATCCTTGGTTTCCTCATAAAGAGCAGGTCATCTTCCAGACTATCATACCAGAAAGACTGGGAGTCTTTGGAGGCATTTCAAATGTACTGGCAAGGTCTGATACTGAGAAATAACCAAAGAAAGGGTTTTGCTTCCATTTTGGAAATCAGTCTCTCTGTTAGAGACATTGAGTGGGCTATATCAATATTCATTGTCAACTGTGAAATTATAAAAATATTTAGACTCAGGTTTAGGGTGATTATCAAAACCCTGAGCTGTCTTTGTTCGGAATTTTAGCTTGGATTCTTATAGACTTGTTTTACAAATACATACAGGGCAGTTCTATATGTGCCAGTGGCTGCTTCCAGCCTGGCCTAAAGAAGCATGAGTTCTCACAATACAGCTCCTTGGGTTTTGCTGGTTGTCATCACTGCATCAATTTGATCTCTGTTATTGTGCCCATTTTTTGCAGGGGAGCACTATTTGTAGTCATTTCTTGGATCTGCACAAGAGCTCTTTCAAAGGCTTTTTAAAACAGGGCATGAGGATGTGGTTTGCTGAAGTAATCCTATGGTTTGAAGAGCAATTTTTCTTCTTCTTTCTTTTTATTCTTTACTTTGTTCTTAGAGTTATAGTGTTATAATGCAAAACTGCCATTTCACTGATGCACGATGGTACTATAACTCTTTTTTTTAAAAAGGAAGAGAAGGAGATTTTTGTTTTGTTTCGATATGGCTCAGTATTAAACTCCCTTGTCAGTGGGAATAAAATGTTGCAGCTGATGCCAGAAATCAGTTGGGAACAACAGAAACATTGTTTGGATATTGCCTCACCCTTGAGAACTACAGTAATGAATACACCAGCCTCCCAGCACATTTGCCTTGTCTGGAAGAGTCCAGTGAAGGAACAAGTCACTTTCCTGTGCAATGGGACCTCCTCCCAAGGAAGTCCCACAGCACAGGAGTATAACTGGGCAAACTCAAAGAACTAAGGAGTATATACAACTATACCAGTGGTTCTCAACCTGTGGATCCCCAGATGTTTTTGGACTTCAGCTCCCAGAAGCCCTGAGCATTGACCATAGTGGCTGGGGCTTCTGGGGGCTGAAGTCCACAAACATCTGGGGACCCACAAGTTGAGAACCACTGATCTAGAGAGCTCGCTGAGGCTTCTGACCAAACTACAATCCCCAGGATTCCACAGGATGCAACCATGGCATTTAAAGTGAAAACACCACAATTTTGTAGTATGTAGGAGCCCCAAGAGCAACTACAGTTGTACTGCTCTATATTCAGTAGGTGGTGACAGCTGAACTATTGGGCTATTTGACTGCAGGTCAGTACAGAGTAACAAAGGTGTGGCACTTAGATGACCAGCTAAGGTTAGTCTTCCTTACAATCTTCTAGAATGTCAGGATAGACAAAAAGATAGGAAGTATTTGAAGGACAGCAGGGTATACTACAGAAAAATATAAAGATCATGGTACTAAATACATTTTATCCATGGATACAGATGAGTTTATCTTCCTGAAATAAATTGCTATTATTAGTAAAAGACATCAATACATATGCTACATTTACAATATCAAAATTTCTTTTCAGGCTTTATAAGCATACACCAACATTAATAAAATGCTATGAGTAATCATACAAATTGTTATTTTTCTTGCATTGTGATTGGATATTTTTAATGTTCCTTTGTAATCATGAAACATTTATTAATATTTAAGCTTTCTCCTTCTGATACATAGAGTAACTTTTATAATGCCAAGTGGCTACATGACAATTAGTGGCAAGTGGTGATAGGTGTGGTAATGATAAATCATCAAGGTATAAAGCATCCATAACACTTTTTTAAAAAAAACAAACATGTTGTTACATAGGAGGACATAACAAATGAATATTCCACCCCAGCCGATGAAGTCTATTAACTCAAAAAACTCTGCTTCCTGAGACTTCGGGAAAAGGTGCATGTTAAACACTCAGTTCATTTCCTCACTACACTGTTATAGTGCTATTATTCCACTTTCAACATCCTGTGGAATTCTGGGGCTTGTAGTTCACAGAGGCCAAAGAGCTCTCTGGCTGAGAATTCTAAATGCCTCTCCCTAAACTACAAACCCCAGGATTCCATAGGATGTTGAAAGTGGAATAATAGCACTACCACAGTGTAGTGTGGGAAGACTCCCAGTAGGCTACATAGTTAATGGCCTTCATTTGGAATTATAGATCACACCCTAAACCTGTTGTTGTTGTGTGCCTTCAAGTTGTTTCTGACTTATGGGAATCCTAAGGTGACCTTACCACAGGATTTTCTTCACAAGATTTGTTCAGAGGGGGTTTGCCTTTGCCTTCCTCTGAGGCTGAGAGAGTGTGACTTGCCAAAGTCACCCAGTGGCTGAGCAGAGATTCAGACTCTAGTCTCCAGGGTTGTAGTCCAAAGCTCAAACCACTACACCATGCTGGTTCTCTATCTTATACTTTCCTATCCTTAAATTGTAAGGCAAACCCCATCCTATTTATCATGCATTCTTGGTCTGTGCCAGTGCAACCAAGAGAAAAACATGAATTCGCAGCACAAAAATTCTCATTTTTTTCAACTGTGTACTGACAGCTTGTTTTAAAAAAATTAACTTTAAATAAATACATGATTCTGGAATCTGAAATCTCACAGTTTGTCAACAAATGAATCTATCTAGAGCTGTAGCAGCTTTTGACATTTTTGTCCTGAAGCAAAGTGACTAAGGAAACCTGGTATTTAAAGACTTTGCCTTAGATAACACATTGCAACTTGTTTTAAATCTTTCTTCCCCCTCATACTTGCAAACAGAGGCAAGAGTCAAGCTACTGTCCAAACAGAGAAATAAGTCATAAATGTATATAACCACGCAAGACTTCCAGACAGATGGCTCTTAACACTGCCAGTCAAAAGAAATTGCAAATCTACCATCGTTTTCTCCTTAGTGACTTTTCTCTGGTAAGAAAAAGAGAGATGAAAGAAAAGGAAAACACAGGAAGGTTAGTTATGGATGCTTTCATAAAATTTTGTAAATTTATGGTAAAAATCTCATCTGGAAGCATCACATCACTGGTGTAGGGATGGGGGGGTGATGGAGACAGTGTGCTCCAGAGGCAATTTTTGTGGGGCGCCACAGTTCCTTGCTTGCCCTCCCGCACATGCTGTAGCCCTGCCCCCATGCACCATAGCCCCACCTCATCCATCATAGCCCCGCCCACACACACTGTAGCCCCGCCCTACATCCCATAGCTCTGCCCCATCTGCCATAGCCCCACCTCCACCCCTCTACCCACCCACCCCCACGCACTCCAAGCTTCACCACTGCATCACATCTTCATGACAGACATCACTTTCCGTTGAGTTTTGCATCTTTCTTCACTGTCTTGTGAAATCATTAGAGGTCACATTAAGGTTTCAACCTGAAAGACAGAATGATGTCCTGGGCATGGTGTTACCTACTCTCATTTTGATAAAAGGAGGGAAGGGAAAAAAGTGTGTGGCACCTTTAGGACTAGCTAATTTATTTAGGTATAAATTCTCATGGCCTGCAGATGCATTCAATATGATATTCCAGTCTTACAGTATACATTGTAACATACATTTCCCTGTATTTCTTTTTTTGTTGCTGTTGTGCACCTTCAAGTTGTTTCTGACTTATGGGGACCCTAAGGCAGACTTTTCACAGGGTTTTCTGAGTGCTGTGTGACGCACCCAAGGTCAATGGAAATCCACCCAGTGGATTTCTTGTTCCACCAACTTTTCTGGCAGGGGAGTGGATTGATTCCGTGGCCAAGCATGGAGTCAAATCCTGGTCAGGATCATAGTCCAATGTTCAAACCACTACACCACGCTGGCTCTCTACCACCTTCAAAACAGGCCCAGGTGGATATTTGAATATGGAATTCACAAGTGTATTGTGACCTGAGCATTTGTAAAAAAAATTCAGATTGCTATATCAACGTTCAGTGTTCGGTGGAGTCATTGCATTGTAATTAAACTTACAATTTGAATGCCCAAATTCAAAGTGTCTTTTGACTTGACTAGAGATGTTATCCTTCCTTTGCTCATTTCATTCCAGTGATCTTTTCTTAATAATTTAATGGCAATGCTCATTTTGCAAAATGCCACTCCACTGCTAAGTTTTTTGGTATGCTTTACATTAAGTTTTTTTTTAAAGTTTAAGAAACTACTTGTGATGAACATCTTGAGTTTCCTAGTCAAATCTCCCCTGCCAGAAAAGTAGGTGGAACAAGAATTTCCCAAAATATGCCTTGATGAATTTAACTTTTGGGCACGGTTAATGCCTTTAAAATGTGGAATTTTTGAGTGGAAACAAACTTCTCTGTCAACACCCAGTATCTGGAAGAAACTATACATAGCAATATAAATTGCATGTCACAATTTCAGTTTACATTCAACTTACAGTCAGAAAACTAGAGTTCCTAGGCTAGTTCATCTTGGATGAGGATAACAAATACAGGCATGCCACAGTTAACAGAACCTCCAAAGAAGCAGCTTCTTTTTCTGCTCACCCAGCCCATCCCTTTTAATTCCTTGCCCTCCATCTAGATGGGACAGCACTGGCATTGGAAAGGTGGTGATGGACTCTTGTTCACACTTACATAACATCATTACATTAAAAATGTTTCAAATAGTGAAAAGCTCCACCCACGAGTCTATTTCTGCCTCGCCTCTGCATTTTGAGGAGAAAAAGCTACCTCAATTTTTTGAAACTCCCATTTCTCACTCATCAACCAACATGAAAGGGATTTAATGCATTTAAAAATGAGCACATATATTGATGAAAGATATAAGAAACAAAAAAAGTTAATTGGATGGTGTGATAACAGTGGTAGGAATAAGAGAACACAATTGATAGTTTGTTGTTGTATGCCTTCAAGTTGTTTCTGTCTTATGAAGACCTGAAGATGACCCTATCGTGGTCATCTTTTGTTCAGAGGAGGTTTGCCTTTGCCTTCCTCTGAGACTAAGAGAGTGTGACTTACCCAAGGTCACCCAGTAGGTTTCCAAGACTGAGTGGGGATTTGTCTCCTGAGCTGCAGTCCAATGCTCAAACCATTACATCAGGCTGGCTCTCCAAAGACCAATTGATACAGTAGCTGGACTAAATTCATTAATGTCATATACTTCAATATTTGCTTTCTCTACATTTGTCTTAATTTCTTCTAATTTTCTGCTGAAATTCTTGTGTAAAGTGTGTTTACCTTCAGTGATTCCTCATGTATCTGCTAGTTCTCTTCCCTCCATTTAGTTCATTCATATGATGAATTTAGTTCATTCGCTTTTTAGTTCATTCATATGAACAGACCGAACTTCTGGCTAAAACTCCTACTGTGGAAATCAGGTCATAGAGCATTCTCCTGTGGTGAGGTGCTACATCTGCACACTTACATATGAGGATCTTTCATGTATGTAACTTCAGAGTTGGAGAGAAAAGTTACAGGACATATACCTATGGAACTGAATTCAGTGCATGTGTAAGGCCCTTTTCGCACCTTACCTGTTCCCAGCAGCATCCTGCGGGGATCCCAGAAGCAGCTCTGCCGGGAGGGGATTGTGACAGGAGTGCTTCCCTCCATACCAGCTGCCTCTGCAATCCAGGAAGCACGATGGCCCAGCCTCTTCCTGCTGCAGCACAGCTGGGTACTGTCCCAGGCTGTGCTGGGGCAGGAAGCACAGCCATTGTTCTTCCAGACCCTCTGCACACCAGGATGGTGGTGCAGTCACAGGTCACTGATGGGGAAAAACCCATCTGTTACCACCATGTTCTGGCCTGACCTTTGGTGAACCAAAGATATCATTTTGATATCATAATTCGTCCCTACCCTGCCACCAGCCAAGTGTTTGTGAGGCCTGCTGAACAAGCACGAAGTTAGGCATGGCTGCTACTTGCTGCTCTCACCAAACCAAGCCAGATATTGCCAGATCTGCTTTAGGGGACCTCCCGAAACAAACACCTTCATTACATATGCACGCTACCACAAAGGGACCCTCTGCCCTGAGAGGACACCCCGGTAAGCTAGGTACTCAACTGCCAAGCTAGCCGCATCTACATACCGGCCATACCATTGTCAATTCGGACTCTAACTCAATCATGCAAATTCTGACCTTTCGGAGACACTGTCTCCAACCCAAAACGTATTGTTTTCACCCGAAGACCAGACTAGCCTGCGGTTGTTCTTTCCCCTATAAAAATCCCCCACTCTGAGACCTCTTTGGAACTCTCGCCGGATCGCTTGGACTTCATTTTGCCTTGCTGCCACTCGGTTCAGCAGATTCCCCTCGGCTGCCACGCCGAGCTTCCTCTTCTTCAATCAGGCTTCTCCAGGACTACAGGAAAAGTGGCATATCACCCATTCCCCTCAAATTCTATTTTCCTTTTCTAGTTAGGAATTTGTTTGTGCTTTTCTTTAATAACTGTTTAATAAATCTTAATTATTGTTTGAACCATTTGCCTCCTCACTGACCTGACACTACATACATAGGGTAAAAGATCCTGCTGCGTTGCCCTGCCTCTCATTAGCCAAGAGAGTGCTCCAGCTAATTTCTCCATCTTTGCTTGGTTTGTTTTGGTTATTTGGGCATCCCTCCCGGGACCCCCAATTCACAGGGTAACACATCAATGATTTACTTTGTGACTGCACCGCCTGAGAACAGGAGAAGGATGAGACCATGACAACGTCATGCAGAACCATCATCACGGTCCCGTCCTTATGATGGGTTGGGAGGGTGGAGTAGAAAGTGTCTAAGTCCAATGTTGTGTAATCAAACAATGGTTGATTACCTATTACATTTAAAACCTTATATATCACTCTAGGGAGGTTTGCAGCTGGAGCTTAAATATCTTTATTATAGAAAATAATTTCAAGAAATTAAGAAGATTCTTTGAACTCACAGTGAGAAAGCATAAACAGTGTTTGCTAAACTCAGCCCATTTCCACACAACATTGCTATCACGCAATAGCAGTGGGTTATTTCCAGTTCAGGAGCCATGCTACCGCATGACGTCATTGCTATCCAGTTGTTATCCTGTCCCCAAGCATTGTCAAACTGCCATATTCTATTTCTAGAAAAAATCCATTAAGCACCTCCTTTAGTGCTTCAGTCCCATCAGCTGGCTCACCATGGTGTTGGAACTGACAAGACTTATAACTTTAGTCATTATGGGGTTAATTGGTCTATTGGTGTTATAGAGGACCTTCACCTGCTACTGTTTTTGGAAGCAGTTGTAAAGGCTCTATAAGAGTAGCTTTGATCTGCTGTTGTTGTAATTTGTATCATATCTTGTGTCATTGTGGTATTGTATTATATTTTGTATTTTAACTTGCTCATGTTCTCTTTTAACCTTTAGTACATTAAGAACCCATATGCTATTTTTATCTTTTAACTAGAATATATAAAATACTATTTCTCTTTCCTTATTTCGTCTTCTGAATTTCCTTTTTATTTACAACACATAGAACTGTAATAGCACTTGATAGCACTTCCTGTTGTTGTGGATCCAGCAGTGGGTGGGCTGTGGGTGTGCCCAGCTTATCCCTCCCTCAGTGACTCTCATGGTGTGGTAACTTTGGAATCTATCACCTCTCTGTGTTTATTTTAAAGTTCTTCTTTGAGTTAAAACTTTTAGCATTATAGAGTGAAAATGCTATAGTGTATTGGTGTGTTCAGTATGCCTTCCAAAGAAAAACAAAAAAAACCCTGACCAAACAGGGGCAGTGGGGCAGAGTGAAGGCAGGGTAAGGGAGTGGCCAAAGATGCTGTGCTGCAGAGGTAACACCTGTAGCAATACTGCTAACTCATCCACTTAAGGTGGAAGGGTGCTGAAAACAGACCTGCTAATCTGCTACCATCGCACAATGCTGAGATTGTAACGGTATATCGTGCTAATGGCATCTAGTGCAGAAATGGCCACAGTCCAGACTTAAAACCCAGTAAGATATCAAGTAGTGTGTAAAAGCTGGTTCAGATAAATTTTACAGCAAAGCTTTCAGGAGGTGGGATGTTTTTACAAGGAAACAAAACAGTTTTTCAGTAGCAAACTAAACTGTGGAAGGATGAAAGAGGAAGGATGGTAGAGACAGATTTGATCTCTTAATTTCAGGAAGACTGCAATAAATAGTGAATGGCAACAAAAATTTTTCTTGCCTTTTTGTTTTGGGGGAGATATGCCTTTATTTCTTTACTCTGAAGTCTGTCTATAGCCAACGTACTGCATGGGGGGGGGGTGGAAAACACTGTGGTTCTCAGGACATTTAAAGCAACACTTTTTCCACTTCTACTTTAAATAACAGTCAGTGAACAAGAAAAGATTTTTTTTTAAAAAAATCCTAGTTTGATCCTAGCTAGGGATATAAATACTCACTTGTTTTGTTCTCTCAGGGAAGTACAAATAACTTCAAAGGCTTTCTTCCCCTACCAGGCAAGGGCTTTTGTGTATTTTTGATGTTTTTTCGTGTTGATGATGTTTTTGCAAAAGATCTACATTTGTGATAAAACACTGTTATCCAAAAAAAAAGTGCACAAAAGTAATATTTTTGTACAGAACTCTGTACTTTAACTTCATTGGTATCTTCTTCAGTACTTAGGAAATCATAAACTGGATTTACAATCTTATTGCTATGGGGGATTCACATTTATGCTAATTAATAAACAAATGTGACTCCTCCTCCCTCAAACTCTACATTTTCAACCCATCAACACCTCAGCAGAAGGGTATCTGAGACTCGGCTGCTGTGAAATAATGTTTGTGGTTCTCTACCTGTTGAGGAGCGCACTGAGACATGCAGTTGCACCAGGACCCCCAGGGGTCTCTCCAGCTGCCCGTTCTCAATGCACCCTGTAACTAGGAGAGCCTTGTATAACTCACTTTCCTGTGTCCCAATCCACAGCACCTTCAACACTCTTCGGCTGGGGTAATGCCAGGCTGGAAAGGTGGGTATGGGGGAATGGCATTGGCAGGCATAACTATGATGACAGATAGCTGTCACTGTAATTATGCTGACGCAAGATCTCAGCTTGCATTTGTGCAAAATACACTGTTTTGTGCAAAATGTTTTTGCACAAAAATGCCAACATTTTTCATAAAATGATTTATTTGCAGTCCAAAAATATAAATCTTGCAGCAACTGACCATTTTCCAAATATCAAGACATTCTTTCTCACCAAGGACAAGGAAATTCATGCAAATTCTTTACATCAGTGATCCTAACTTGTTTCAATAAACCCCAGTAAATAGCCAAATGAGTATTACATGCCCCTGCTACAATACACACATTTCCCTTTAAGTGTAGACAAAGTGGTTTTGCTTAAATACCCACACAATACCATTTATGAGTGATGGGAGTTTTCCGAATTACCTTTGGTTCACTAGAGAAGAGCTATTAAGAACCACAATGGTGGCATTTTAAATAGCATCCCATGCATTGGGTTGACTATAACATCACTCCCATGCAATGAAGAAAAAAACTGGCAGCATTTCTTTCTAATTCCATGTAAACCATACGACATGATCCTGCTAAGTAGATTAGAAACCTCATGTATTGGACTTCATGTAGCTTGCCTTGAATATTTGTGCATTCATTATTGCTTTGATAAAAACACACAATTACCTCCCTGTATCCTAATGCTCAATTTATCTGGGATTTAGACCTATTTTAAGATTAGGTTTGGGTTAATTGCACTGCAGCACAATACTATCTTGGACAGAGAGAACTGAAATTTCTGATGAAGTGATTGTCCTGGATGTTCACCTAGCAAAGATGTGATAATACAAAGAGAGATTGTATTTTGCTGATGATGAATTAAATTGCAAGAAAACTTCCATTTTTGCAACTGAATGGATTACTAAAGGAATGCTGCATTATTTACCACAGGCATGTATAAGAAAGAATGGTAAAACCCTGAAGCTTTAAGTCTTCAGGGGGTCCCAAGGTGTTCACAGAAACTGAGTAGAAAAACAGAAGGGGTTGCATCTGTCAAAGGGACCATTCCCATTACATAATAATAGCACTATATTTCCACTTCATCTCCCACAGCAACAACTGATGGAAACTGGGGATCAGCAGTTTAGGGAGGGGCATTTAGAATTCTCTGCCAGAGAGCTCTAGTGCCTCACCAAACTAGAAACCCCAGGGTTCCATAGGACGTTGCCATGACAGTTACAGTGGCACTATAATTATCTAGTGTGAATGGGTCCCACATTGGTCATTCTGTTCAGAGAAAGCACCAGGATCCACTGGAGGCTCCTGGCTGGAGGAAGAAGGGGCAGAGCAATGGAGGAATAACAATAAATGGCTTGTTTCAGCACTCAGTACCTTACATATTTCTGTATATTTCATGACTCTCAAGTCATTTCCTCCAGGTCCTGTAACATATTCAAAGCAGAGAAGTAATTATACAAAATACAGTGAAGATGCATTTTTTCCATCTTACTTTTTCCAAAAAACACACACCCATTTTTATTGTTGAGAAGTACACTGTTACACATACACATGACTTCTGACCAAAAGGTGCTTGAGGAATCCCAATACTTCCTCACACACAGTTTGCTAGCACCTCAGCATGACTATTCTGACAGAATGTAGCATTCTAATATTGTTTCGTTGCTCACTTTGAACAGGCAGGAAGGCCAAAATTTTAGCTAAACCACACCTAAGTGTGAGACATGAAGAACAAATATTCACCCAGGTGGCATGCAGAATATGTTTGAGATAAGCACTGGGTAGTCATAACAGATCCAGAATATTGCATAACCTATGGTGAAAAGGAAGCAAAGAGTGTAGAGAAGGATATGTTTGAGAGTGCACAAGTAGCACATTTAGCAAGTCCCGGCATATGCTTTATTCTGTGTTCTCTCAAATGCTTTTTACTTAACGACAGCTAAACAAGTGAATGTTCAGGAAGAACAAAACTACCCTGGGAACAGGAAGAGGAGCTTTTGTCTCCTGAAACAAGGGAAAGAGACAAATTTGATGAAAAACATGACATTTGCAAGTTCTGTTAATCCAGTGAACCTCCACACACAGACAGCTTGCTTTCCAAAATAAACCAAGCAGCTGACATCTGAAGCTCTTGAGATAAGACAAACTTTATTTGCCCTCATGCTTAGGAAATGACGAGAGGCAATAAGATGAAACCTCTGTACTCCTAGTGAAGGAAACACTGTTGTTCGATGGGATGAAAAATATTCTATACTAGCAGAAGGAGCAAAGAATTGATTTGCAGTACAGCGGAGAATTTATATGGCCAAATATTCTGCAGAGTTTTTCCTTGGTTATATTTTCTCATAGCCTTTTCTATGATTCTCTTTGTGTCTCTGGACACTTCCCACAAACAGCAGCCATTGCAGAGATAATCAGCATTGACTTCCAGCTGCAGACAATGCGTTCTAAGACAGCTGAGGACTCTTTATGACATGAAAACAGAGCACTCACTATATTTCAATTAGGGCAAGCCACAGAAGTCCCTTTCACACCTACAGCAGAATATGAGCCATATTCCATAGTGTGGTCCCAAGTGACTAGAGCATAGAATTATACCTTTTGGGGCAACACTGCTGTTCTTGTAGGGAAAGCAGCATGATAGCTGGATACAAAACCCCACTGTATTTTCAAAAGTACTGTCTCCACCCGGAACTTGGGAAAATTACTTTTCAGCTACAATTCCCAGAATTCTCTGGCCTATGGCCATGCTGCCTGTGGGAAACTGAAAGCTAGAGTCCAAAAAGTAATACTTCCAGTTCCATCAGTGAGATTCAAGCATTGCACACACAGTGTACCCAAAACAACACGGGAACTACTTCCAGAATCAGATTGGGAGACCTGACTGTATGACTCTGTCTAGGAGGAAGGGGGGCAAATGAGTGTGAAGGACTTATGACCCACACAATTCCAGTTTTCACATTTATAGTACAGCAATATGGAATCACCTCACAGGAAATATCTGTGACACTACTGAGGGTGTGTCATGGGCCAGGAGTCAGCTTCTCCAGGTGAATGGAAGCCTTAACAGAAGACAAGCAAACACAAGTTCACAGGGAGCCCATGAAGGCAGCAGGCTGGGATGAGAGTCAGCTGGCTCCAGCCTTTTTCAGGAAGGCAGAAGATGGTGGTCCAACACCAGAAATAACTTGTGTGTTTGCTGGCCCTTGCCTTTGTATCTGATATGGATTCCCTGATTTGCTTTCTGCCAGGATTCTCCGATTCTTGGAATGATCGACCTTTCTCCTCGCTGGATTCCTGAACTCCTGGACCGACTCTCCGACTACGCTTCTGCTCAGCCCTAAAAGCTCTGCTGAAGTGTTAAGCTGTCTCAATTTCTGAATGTCAAGTCAAGTTCAGGAGTTGAGTCCAAATAGACTGACTCCAAATCAATCTGAACTTGAGCACAGAATTGAGCTCTGAAGCAAATCTGGGAGTTTGTATGTGTCCCTAGTCTGAATATACACTAATATTTGTATTAATAGAAATATTGGTGTACTAAGCTGAAACAATCCACTAATAATTCATACCAGAGTCTAGAAGTACAAACAGTTCACTAAATAGCAGCAAAAATAATACATTCTATGATTACGGCAAACTGTGGGCTCCAGCAACAGCTCCTAAACTGATGTCCTCCAGGCACTTTTGACAGTCAGAGTATCTGCTTCATATAGGATTGCCAGATCTCAAGCCCTGACTTTGAGTTTCCAGTTTTTATGAGTCATCTCCAAGCAGGAGACACAGCTGCAAATCGTCCAGTTTGTGGGGAAGCTCAGATTCAGACAAGAGGGAAGGACTCTGTGCAAATCTCCACCTCAGCTTTTAAAGCAGCAGCTACTCCAATTTCTAAGAATTAATTCATTGGTTGCTGCACCATGAAAAGGTTCTCCAGAAAGCTTGTGCATTTACTTAGCTAGCTTCCTCCTTCCATCCCATTTATTGTGATGGCAGGTCTCACTCTCTGCTCTGCATTCATCTTCTGGCTAGAAACAAGGAGGCTAAGTGAAATCTTCGCAGCGTGGTGGTGTGGTTTGAACATTAAACTACAATTCTGGAGAAGAGGGTTCAAATCTCCACTCGACCATGGGAACCACTGAGTGACCTTGGTCAAGTGACACTCAACCTCAGAGGAAGGCAAGGCCAACCCCACCGTGAAAAAATCTTGCCAAGAAACCCCTGCGATAGGGTCGCCATAAGTTGGAAACTACTTGAAGGCATACCACTACCACAATTCTTCAACAGGTAAGAGGGAATAGTCCCCTCATTTCACCTTGATCTGGGAACAGTCTCTTTAGTTAAGACTTCTGTCATAATTACCAAACAGGAAAATATCTTTGTTCATTCTCTCTCTCTCTCTCTCTCTCTCCCCCCCCTTTTAGAACTACAAGCTCTGAGCAAATGTAATAGATGCTCAATGCATAAAGCTTAATGACATCATCAGAAGCCAACCCAAGGTCTCAGGTTTTGGCCCAGAAATTTCAAGGTTTGGACAATCCTGAACTGGCAACTTTAGTCATGGAGCTGAAGCCAGGTCCTACAGGACTCACCAGAGTTCAGAAACCTACTTTTAAAAGTAATCAATTACACTTGTATTTTCAAAAGTAGTCAGTTATAGTTAAACAGCTACAAGTTAAAAAAATCTTCACAAATAGTTTGTGGTTCTTGTGCCTTCAAATTGTTTCCAACTTATAGTAACCCTAAAGTGAACTTATCACAGGGTTTTCTGGGACTGAGACTGGGTGATGCATCCAACGCCATCCAGTAGGTTTCCATGGCGGAGCAGGGAATTGAGCCCTGGTTTCTACAACCATAGTCCAGTGTTGAAAACACTACACCATGCTGACTCCCAGCTGAAATAGTTACTTTTTAAAATAGCTGAAAACTGCTAGGAACTGGTCTGTGGTACAAAACACATCTTCCTCCTACTCGTCATGTGGCTGCATCAGCACCCAGAATGCATGAAATCATAACAATATGAGGCACAGAACAAGACAGCATCCAACACCCCATAGCTCTTAAGGCAACTTAAAAGTTACAATATGTCACAAGAAAAGGGAAGGTATCTCTCATTAATGGGCAAAGACAACTTACCTTGGTTATATCTTTAGTACTGGAAAAAGAAATTAATTGCAAGGAACTCATCATTTGTAATGAGTTCATTGCAAACTCACAGCTGACAGCAAACATGAAAGTCATCAGCCATTCACCCTCTTCCACAATCTTTGCCTACCTAATAGAGGAAAAGGAAATTGCAGAGCACTGGAAGACAAAATGAGATAAGACTAGATAAAAGAATAATAAAAGAATAATAAAACACCAAGTGCAGGGAAAGAAATACTGTAGAAGAAAGCTAGGGATAGGGTGCAGGAGAGAGGCAAGAGGGAAGGCAGAAGCAGAGGAACCCAGTAGATGCATAGACCAGCCTCTGTTCAAAAAGATAAGAGGGAACCATGTTATCACTTCCTGCATTGCCAAAGGCAGATACTGTACTTTGATTTGACTGGATCCTTGATTTCTGCTTTGTTTCATCAGTGAAGTCATATATCTCTACTTTTAATATGTTTGCCATTGTCCTTCTCTTGTTAAAACTGGACAAATTTGACCAGGAGCTGAACATAATTGGAAACAACTGAAGGTCACTCAGAAGGGCACAGGCTGTCTTAAATTTGCCTGATTTGTAAGCTGCATCCAGAGACAGAGCAGTCACTATAGAGATTGGTTAATAGGTGTTAAGTAAAATAAGGTTTTCTAGATGAAGGCAGTGGGTGGGGGACAGGGAACAGCATCCTAATTCCAGTCAGAATTTCAGCATTAATCCACTCCACAGAGCTTGAGAGGCATGAAAAATAGGAAAGAAAGAGCCATATATGTTGCCTTGACCTCTTTGAAGGAACAGCCAAGGTTAAAACAATACTATGACCTGAATTGTATTGTTAGTCCCAGGGAGAACAGACCTATTGAATCAATGGCATATGCTTATTACATTTCGACTCCTTCAGCTTCACCAGTGAATCTACTGTCGTTGGGACTAACTAGTAGGATTCCAGCCTATGTCAACCTTTACTGTCAACATTTATATCCCATCTTTCCTCCGAGGAGTTCTAGGCAGCCGACATGGTTTTTCTATCCATTTTATCATCACAACAATACTGTTAGGTAGGTCAGGCTGAAAGACTGGTCCAATAGCATCCAACAAGGAACTTGAACCTCGATCTCCAAAGTCTAGACTAGAGGCAATACATGGCATGTTGTCTAAAAGGGGGCATGACCCGTAGGGGAGGAACAAGGCTTAGTAGCCTTTTTCAATATTTTAAATAACTACTTTCCAGATTATAGTATATTGCTTTTTAATATTTTATTTTTCTTATTAACAAATACAATTTTCCCCACACAATATTTACAAATAAAATCCCCTCGGTTGATTAATTAGCATTGGAAAAGTTAATTTTATTATTAACCAAAAAAACCTCCACTCTTATACTTGTTTACAATTGTATTTATATATAAATAAATTCAAACTGACTTTAAATTAAGGTTCATTTCCATATACAGTCAGCCCTCCACATTTGTGGGGTTTTTGTGAGTTTTTCCAACTTGCCCCCACACCTCAAGTGCATCTTTTCCGAGGGAACTTTCCCTCTCAGCGGCTTCGATCAGGTCATACAGCTTTTTAAAACCCACCTCTGGTCCTCCTCCTTCTCCTCCTCCACCAGTCACTGGCTGGCCAGCTAAAGATGGATTGCAGCCCAATTTCTCAGCCCCACAGGCCCTCTCCTGATGTCCCCAACACACCCAGAGAAGGAGATGGGTGAGAGACAGGAAGTATAGGGGCACCATGCTGATCTACTCCCTTTCTCTCTCCTTTCCCTGACCTGGTTTGGTTCCTGGATGCCTGCTCTTCCCACCATGCCTTGGCCCCCTTCCAACAGACAGATACACACATTTTGATATTTGCAGTTTTTCCATTTTTGCAAGGGTCCTATGTCCCTAATCCTAGTGAATGTGAAGGGCTGACTATAAATATAAAGTATGAAAAGAGGCTTTTATTTGTTAATAATAAGCAGAGTGAGTCTTACTTAGCCTCAGCAACCCTACAAGATCAGAAGCCTTCAGATCATTCCCTGGATCCTACAGCACAAGACTGGGCAATACAGGATTGGGTAACTTGACCAGATCCCTCAATGTCAGCTATGTCGAGTAGGGTTAATGGGAACTGCAGTCTAACAATAACATCTGGAGAGCCATTGTTATTTGTCAATGGTAATGCAGAATTTCTTCATGGACCAGTAAGCAAGCAAAAAAAAAAAAAAAAGATTTCATAGTTAAACAAGCTAGGCCTTAGTTAGGTTTTACATACCCAGAGAGAGAGAGAGAGAGAGAGAGAGAAAGAGATGCAAAATTCATCCATTCTGGCCATGGCCACATGACTGACATTTAAATATGAATTCACCTCTGTCACTTACTGCCTGCGTCATGAATATCAAAATACTAGATAAGTTTCTTGCTCTTCCCCAACCTTATGGTGATTTCTGTCATTGGCTTTTGCAACCTAAGTATATAATCCCCCAAAACATGCCCCTTATCGGAACGAATAAGAAATTTGAGATGATATCAAACAAAAGGGAGCTTGCATTCCAGTCCAACTCCTTCCCCAAATAAATTAAGATTTGTTTCTTATTTTAAAATATCTGGGACACTGGGGAAAGGGGAATTGGACTGTGGGATAAGACACAGAACATGGATGTGGGCCCTGCAGGAGGTCCTCTTTAGAACAGCATGGCATGCAGGGGCTGTGATTAGAAGAATGCTAAGTGCTCCGCTGATGGAGCAGTGCTTGCCCAGCTGGGACCATTGAGTTGGCAGGGATTTGCTTTTCAGCTCATGGGGCTGATGGAGCCACACATATTTTACCCAGCAGCTCCTCCTCAGAAAGCTCCTCTGCAGAACAAAACCTTGCCAGGATCTTTTCTTTCTTTCCTCCCCAGCCCTTTCCCAGCTCGTAGGGGATTCTCTTTGCTGTGCTGTATGAAAGAGCTTGTTGTTTCAAATGCTCAATTTTCTCCCTTATTTTCAGCACAGCCACAAATATCCTCTTTAGACTGGGCTACATGCACTTGACCTACATAAGGGAGTCGCTTTCAGTTAGTCTCCTTTCTGTCGAAACCAACTTTATCTAAGAATAAAACCGTCTCCTTTTTTTTTTTTGTCCAAGTTATAGCATTGCACGGGGGGAGAACATTCAGAAGCTGCTGCTGTTGCTTTTTGTTTAATAACATTTGCATCAGTATATGCATTTGCATCAGTATATGCATAGAGGTAGACTTCACGATGTGCTCTGCCATTTAGTGCAATTCACATGAAAGTATTGCTCAGGGACCTGAGCCTGGACATGGTGAAACTTCCGTCTTTGATTATAAAAGTCATGGTGAAACTCCTGTCTCTCAGCAGAGAACACTGTGGTGACTTGATCAAATCTGATCCATCACTTGTCAGCCTCTCTCTGTAAAACAGGAATACAGTCAGCCTTCCACATTTGCAGGTTTGACTTTCACGGATTTGGCTATTTGTGAGTTTCTTCAAGCCCTGCACTCTCAACTCAGGTACTTCTTTTCCAGGAATACCTTCTCTCTCAGCCGCTCCAATCAGGCTACATAGCCCTTTAAAAACCCACCTCTGGTCCTCCTCCTCCAGCCACTGCTTGGACAGCTAATTGGCTGGCAATCTAATTTCTCAGCTTCACAAACCTTCTCCCAATGCCCCCCACATCTCCCATCTCCATCCATCTCTCAAGGAAGGAGATGAGAGAGAAATAAAGGAACACATGCCAATCCAGCCCCTTTCCCTCTCCTTTCCCTGACCTGGTTTGGACCCTGGTTGCCTGTTCTCCCCACCATGTCTCAGGCCCCCTCCCACAGACACACTCACACATTTTGATATTTGTGATTTTTCCACTTTTGCAGAAGTCTTGAACCTCTAACCCTAGCAAATGTGGAGGGCCAACTGTAACATAAGTCTAGCGTGACAAAGAAAGGAGGAACCCATTTTGATGCATTGGTTTCCATGCTGCCTGATGGGCTGCAGTCAGACACTGTTAGAGGAATGCAGCATCCACTTTCTAGAGTATATGCTTGGGGAGTGGTGGTGACGGTCCATCTCATCCCCAATATCAGTTTGCAAATACAGACCATAAGCAGAAGTTGGAAAATGACAATTACCGGAAACCTTCAAGTGCCCACCTTTAATGACCATGATTTTAATGGCATTTTCAAATCTGCCTTGCCAATTTCCAGCATTTAGGAGAAATCTATCAGCATTACACATTTCTGTTCTCCAACGCTTCCTCTAAATTTATTTGTCCTCTATATTAGAATCAGAGCTTGAGGAAGTTGCTTCTTTGGATGATAAGTCTCAAAACAGCAACACGTAGGAATACAAGTACATCTGCTGAGGACGTGCGAAACGGTCTTCCACTGCCCCTAGGCTCTGGAACACCCTTCTGGGGGAGGCCAGAATGGTCCCTCCTTGCTGTCCTTCCACTGGCAGGCAAGATTTATTTTTATTTTTTTTGCACAGGCTTTGGAGAACTGTAGGCTTTTAAACAAAGGGCTTTCAAAAGGATGCTGTACTGTTTTTATTATTTTAGCTGCATTTTTTACAAACTGCTTTTCATCATTTTTAACTGTATGTTTTAAATTATTTGAAAGTATTGGTAGTGTAATTCCATTTTAATGTTGATCTTAATTATGTTTTAAATTGTGTTATATTTTAATTTGTAAGCTATCCTGAGTCCCACTTTTCAGGAAAAGGTGAAGTATACCTGAAGAGCACTTCCATATGGTACAAAAGTTTCTGGAAGTCTCAGGTTTTGTTCCTGTACAGATGGATTTTATTCTGGAGATCCATATTATATTTTTCCCTTTCCAAAGTATTCCTTGGAAGCAGCCAGGAATACCAAAGACTTTTAATTCCCATTCTTCCCTAGGTCAATCTAGATTAACCAGTACTTTGCTAAATGAAACATATCTGAACTTGCTTATATGTTTCTATTGTTTCAGAGCAATAAAGACAGCTACTGCCAAGTAAAATATAGATGTTGTTTCCAGGATATAGATCCAACAAGGATCAAGTGAGGAAAAAAGGAAAAGTAGCACTGAAACAAAATGATCCTAATGTAAGGTAATACTGCTAAAACACTTTAGTCCTTTGCTTCTAACTTCAGAATAGTGATTAAAAAGGCTCAGTGGAAATTACTGAAAATCAGTTTCTGAGATGTTGCATGAAATTGGATGTGACATACAATCAATATTTCAAGAAGAAGAGTGGATGCAAACCCATGAATATGCAGGTTACAAAAAGAAATGGAAAGTCTTGATACTTCCTAAGGTGTTTTTACCCACCTGGAGACAACCAAAGATAATGATTGATCGATGATAGATAGATAGATAGATAGATAGATAGATAGATAGATAGATAGATAGATAGATAGATAGATAGACAGACAGACAGACAGACAGACAGACAGACAGACAGACAGACAGAGGAAATGGATGAAGGTTTCCAGGCCTATTATTGCTTCCACAGCAACTGATAGGAACAAGGCTAAGAAGAGGTGAGTCAAATCAGATACCCTTTCCCTGATACACTACCAATTCAGATCCAAACATATGACAATATTGTATCTGTATAATTAAACCCTGGCTGGGGAATTCTGAGACCTGTAGACGCCCAAAAGTAAATTAGACAATACGCATCTATGGCGAGGAAAAAATGGAACGGTGAACCAACAAAGAATCCAGGCTGTAATCCTCTGCACTAAAGAGAAGCTATACATAACTTACTGGGCTACCAATCACAAACTGTTTCAAAAACTGAACAACAACAACAAAAATACTCCTTAAGAACACAGGCATACAGAGTAGGAAAATGAGTACAAGAGGCAGTAGTTACAGTTGAAGAACCTTCAGGTGATAGAACAAGGGGCAAAAGATACCATTCCAGGGATCCCAAATGGATCATCCTAAAGATGGCACTGGAGCTTGAGGAAACGCCTGCAGCAAAAGGAAAAAGAAGGAGACGATAGGGTCGCTGCGCAGAGAAGATGGTGAATTACTCACAGGGAAAAAAGAAAAGGCAGAACTACTTAACACCTTCTTTGTCTCAGTTTTTTCCCAGAAGGATACAAGCACTCAACCTGGCGGTTGGGGAGCAGGTGAGGAAGCAGGGGAAATGAGGCATGTAATAGGTAGAGAGGTGGTACAGGAATACCTGGCCACACTGGATGAATTCAAGTCTCCAGGGCCAGATGAATTGCATCCTAGGATATTAAAAGAGCTGGCAGAGGTCATTTCGGAACCGCTTGCTATAATCTTTGAGAAATCTTGGAGGACAGGAGAAGTTCCAGCAGACTGGAAGAGAGCAAATGTTGTCCCCATCTTCAAGAAGAAAAAAAGAGGACCCAAATAATTATCGCCCAGTCAGCCTGACATCAGTACCCGGAAAGATCCTGGAGCAGATCATTAAGCAGTCAGTTGCTAATCACTTAGAAAGCAAGGCGGTAATCATGAGAAGTCAACATGAATTTCTCAAAAATAAGTCATGCCAGACTAATCTTATCTCTTTTTATGATAGAGTTACTAGCTTGATAGATGAAGGGAATGCTGTGGATGTAGCATATCTCGATTTCAGTAAGGCCTTTGACAAAGTTCCCCATGACATTCTTGTAAAGAAACTAGTAAAATGCGGGCTGGACAGGGCTACTGTTAGTTGGATTTGTAATTGGTTGACAGACCGAACCCAAAGAGTGATCACAAATGGCTGCTTTTCATCCTGGAGAGAAGTGACTAGCGGGGTGCCGCAGGGTTCTGTCCTGGGCCCAGTGCTGTTCAATATTTTTATCAACGACTTGGATGAAGGAATAGAGGGTATGCTCATCAAATTTGCAGATGACACCAAACTGGGAGGGGTTGCTAATACGACAGAGGACAGGATCAAAATTGAAAATGACCTGGATAGATTGGAGAGCTGGGACAAGGCCAGCAAAATGAAATTCAACAGAGAGAAGTGTAAGGTCCTACACTTAGGTAGAAAAAATGGAATACAGAAATATAGGATGGGGGACACATGGCTGGATAGCAGTACATGTGAAAGGGATCTAGGAGTCTTCATAGACCACAAGCTGAACATGAGTCAGCAGTGTGATGCGGCAGCCAAGAAAGCCAATGCAATTCTCAGCTGCATCAATAGGAGTATGGTGTCTAGATCAAGGGAGGTACTGGTACCACTCTACTCTGCTTTGGTTAGACCTCATCTTGAATACTATGTCCAGTTCTGGGCACCCCAATTCAAGAAGTACATGGTCAAGCTGGAGCAAGTCCAGAGAAGGGTGACCAAAATGGTGAGAGGCCTGGAAGACATGCCCTATGTGGATAGACTTAAGAGAGCTGGGGATGTTTAGTCTGCAGAAGAGAAGGTTAAGAGGGGACATGATAGCCATGTTTAAATATTTGAAGGGATGCCATGTAGAGGAAGGAGAGGGCTTGTTTTCTGCTGCTCCAGAGACCAGGACAAGGAGCAATGGATTCAAGCTGCAGGAAAGGAGATTCCACCTGAACCTCAGGAAGAACTTCCTGATGGTCAGGGCTGTCCGGCAGTGGAATATGCTGCCTCGGAGTGTAGTGGAGTCTCCTTCCTTGGAGGTTTTTAAGCAGAGGCTAGATGGCCATCTGTCGGGAATGCTTTGAGGGTGTTCCTGCATAGCAGGGGGTTGGACTGGATGGCCCGTGTGGTCTCTTCTAACTCTACATTTCTATGATTCTAAAAAATAAAAAAAAAACTCCTGTGGTGGATGTGGGGAGGGAGCAGTGAGACAGGCTGGGATCTGAGCTTCCACCAGGGTGAAAACAGGGCTCAGGTACTCTGAGGAAAATGTTGACAAGGCCATCGTGCAAAGCCTCAGGAATCAGGAACAGTGACAACAGAAGCACTGAATGCAATGGGCACAACAAGAATGCCTGGAGGTGCATATAGAACTTTTGCAAAAACTGATGAAATAAGCCAGAGAAATAACTTGGTCAGGATGAAGGGCAGCTGTAAAGCAGGCAAAGGGAGAGAAACAGCCTCGGTCAAGTTAACAATATTTCCAATAGGGTAACTTCCTTTGTCCAAATCCGCCAAGGATTTGCCTCTTTGGCTGAGTTATATGCATAATCATCGTTTTTCAAAGACATATCCTTCCATAACAACTGGAAACAACAAAAAGCTAATGGAGCACATTTTGTCTTTTGTAAGTCACCTAGAGCTTTCTATGTAAATGAGAGAATCAATAAATTTGATCTAGGGTACCATTAGGAATCATCTTCATACAAATTTCACTTCAGGAAAAGTATGTTTTGTAAGGTTATCCAGCAAAAATGGTTTGGCCTTGGTGGATTACCAGGTCATGACCTGTCCTGAATTTACCTATCCTGATTACAATACAGCCTGGGTTTTAATGTGGCAAAGTTGCACCTGCTCCCTTCAGTCAGAGATTGCTTATTCTGGATGAGAAGTTCATCACTTAATAACCACCTTATTTTGAATATCTTTCCTCTTCTGGCACATCCAAAGTTCACATTTCTACATTTTTTCTTTGTTCTTCTCTGGTGTAAAGAGATGCGTGTTTCAGAACATGAATAACACTTCTTTGTAAGTGAAACAATTGCCTTCCTTTTCCAGCCTGTAAAGCATGACTTTCCTTTCTCACACTTGTTATCACCGTGCTTGCTGAAAGATAACAAACAGCCTTGGAAGATCGGCAGCATATTGAAATCAAAGCGTTCACTGTGGATTACAAAGTTAAGTTCATGCTCTGTAAACACACTGCAGACAGATTGGCTGAGAAGACTTTAGAGAGTGCAGCAAGAAGGGTATCAGACCTCTGGTAAATCAGCAGCTGCAGCCGTGCATTTATAAGATTTTCCTTCAAGAATGCTGAGAATTTTCTGAAATCACCATAACACAGATGTTCAGAAGCTTTTTTGCTACTACCAGTCTACTTAAAAAAAAATAGCCCTATTATCAATAAAATTCATAAAGAGAAAGAAAATCACCATGAAAATGGCTTCTTATGAGAAAAGTAGCTTTGGCAATGACTCCCTAAAATAATTGAGTCCTGAGTAATCCTATCAGCCCTAGTAAGATTGTTTTTTGTAATAGTAAAATTAATATCAGAGAGCCAGCATGGTGCAATGGTTCCAGTGTCGAATTACAAACCTGAAGACTAGGTTTCAGTTCCCCACTCAACCATGGAAACTCACTGGGGGACCTTGGGCGCATCACACGCTCTCAGCCCCAGAAAAGACCATGATAGGTTCGCCTTAGGGTCAAACTTTGAGAGTCTTTGCCACACTGTTTTCCAACAAGATCATTACTCTTGATTGATTGTCTCATAATCCTTGCCCATGACCCTAACAAGTCCATTGTTATTCTACAGATACGGGGAAGGAATATGGGATGTTTTTCCATGTATTTATTTATTTACAATTTCACACTTTTAAAAATTGCTTTTAAAATGAAATGAGTAACATAATGTGTCACAAGTTGGCCAAGAAGTTGTACAGTACAGCACAGCACAGCATAAAAGTGCTGCATACAGACCTGTACTACAGTTCATTTACCATTCACCAGATTTATCAGTGAGGCCATTTCCACACTAGACTGTTATAGTGCTATTATTGCACTTTCAACATCTTATGGAATCCTGTGGTTTGCAGTTTAGGGAGGGGCCAGAAATGGCCTGAATTGTCTAGTGTGGAAATGGCCTGAATTGCTGCACTCCCCATTCCATGACTGGGGGGGCACAGAAACATCAGCTATGTTCCTGTAGTCATATATTAAATTATCATATTGTTTGTTGAGCTCTCCAGAGGAACATGGCAGATCTCACAGATGATGTGATCATTTCACATCTGGCTACAGAGACATAGCCAAACACTTCTCCAATCCCTCCACTTTTCACCAGTCACAGTATGGTTGTAGAGAGCCAGCAGCAACTCAAGAACAAATCTGGAGGGGATTGGTTGTTGTGGGGGAGAAAGGAAATGCCAACCTCTTCAATGGTCAAGAAAAAAAATGCAGCCATATATCTGCATATGCTACTAACAGGATGCCATGTTACAAAAAATGGTAACATGCGTTACTTGGGGGAGCACTCTGCAATGAATAATGTAATGAATCTCCTTTTCAAAAATGTTCAACATTTTGCTTCATTAGACACACAAAGTGGTATAGAAACTTAATTCAATGAGATTTATCACATCTTGTTTTCCCTGTTGGAGTCAATATGTAAATATATTCATGGCTACATGAGTGATGGGGAGCAACAGATTCCACTGTGGTACAAAGAGAAAAAAAAGTACAAGGAATAGCAATGCACAAATCCAAGTTGATCAAGATTACTTGAAGTTATCTATGCTCTATGCTAACTTCACACTGACTTTTATTTGCATTTTTGTCACACTGTGCAAAACAATTTTTAATATCACAACATTTCACATACTTAAAAAAAACTATTTCTAGAATCTCATAAAATGGTCTGTAGCCACAAAATCTTTATGCAACAATAAATTGAATAGCCTTGAAGGTGTTGCAGCTTACCCTATTGTACCACTAAAATAGACGCTGTAAGGAAAGATTATGGTCAAAATAAAACTGGAAAGACAACAGTTGTTCTAAAAGCAGTCCCTGATACTCTAGAAATCCATTAGCCAAACAGGCTAAGAAGATACACAACTGTCATTGTACACTGTATAGACAATCCATCAATTCCAGCTCAATTTTACACAGGCATTTTAATTACTGACATAAACCATTACTGGAAAGTTACCAAACCTCAAAGACAATCATAACACAAATCTCTTGATTCAAAATCAAGCAGTGAGGGGCTTCATTTTAGAATCAGTGAAAAGGACATTTTAGTTACACAATGCCTGCCAAACATTTTGCTGCCAAATAACATTTTGCTTTTAAAAAAAAATAGGAACACACTTTCTTTGGTTTTATTATTTATTGCCATCCACATAAACATGAATCTGTCTGTGAGATAAGTCTATGGAAGTGTGAGTAAAAATTGATTAAAAATATTCATAGCCTAGCAAATGAAATTAGCATTTTTACCATGCATTTCTCACCACTGAACAAAAACTTACTGTGCAAAGAGAAATTGAGACTGGTTTGATTTCATAAACTCTCTTCCTGAATTTGTAAGCAGTTTTATGGCAGGGACATCTGAAAATCACTGGCGCAGTTGGAGAGGGCCTATTCCTCCCTTACCTCTCTTCCCGGTAAATTTTGGAATTAATTTGTAACAAATAATAACATTACTTGTAATATCTTACCTTGAAAGGTAAAGGAGACATAAGAATATTCCATTTGCAAAGTAGTGTTAACAACTGGTAACTTTGTTACTTTTTCTGTATTCTCATTACTTTGGAGAGGGGAAATTATATTTTGGAGGTGATTTTATGAAATTTTAAAACGATTTGTTACTTTTTAGATGTACCCTTGTCAAAAATTTATAGGTATCATTGTCATTGTCATGAAAGTCATAAGCGATAGGAAAAACTGAACAATGAACAAACTAATCTTTTTAAGAACATTAACAGCAACAGTAACGGCCCATATTCTACACTGCTTATTTGATTTCAAGTGGGTACCTAAGTGACATCAGTGGCCTCTACTCTCCCTTACTTTACCAAGAGTCAGTTGCACCAAGAAATGGACGTGTGTTCAGCTTACAACTGCAGAATGACATTTCCATCCTCCTCCTGCCAGCGAGTGAGGCTGTGACAATCAGAAGCAGGACCTCTCTTGCAAGTCATTGTTGCAGCCTCACTCACTGGCAGCAGGGGGGTGGAAAAGTCTTTCTTCTGCACCCCAATTGCCAGCTGAACAGACCTCCATCTCTCACTCCTGAAGTTGAGGATGCCTTAAAATGGGGGTGATTCTCTGACCACACTTTAATTACAGGACCATCTTCTATAAAGTACCCAGCCACCTAATTGGTGAGGGGAAAGCCTTCTGGACGAAGAGCCAGTGTGGTGTAGTGGGTTGAATGCTGAAAAAGGATTGTGGGAAGCTAGAGTTCAAATCCCTGCTCAGCCATGGAAGCCCACTTGGTAACCTTGGGCAAGTCACGCTCTGTCAGGCAGAGAAGAAAGCAATGCCAAACCTCCTTTAAATAAATCTTGCCAAATAAACCCCATTATAAGATCACGTTAGCATTGTCACAAATTAGCAAATATACTTGAAAGTATACAACACACTACAAGTCTTCTGGATATGTGAACGGTTTTGCTTTTTTTATTTATTCACTTGGTATCGCCTTATGTTCATATTACCTCTTGAATCCTTTCTGCTGAAGTCAGTGTTTATTATGCTATAGGTGACTCTTACAAATGGTCTCTCCTCACATCAGCACTGCCAGGCTGTGAACCAACTGGCAGCTCCTATGAGCTCCCACTGTTTTGGGAACGCCAGGCAAGGTCACCTCAAGCTGGGCAATGAAGGCAGCTCTCTCTCTCCTAGCTCCTTCTCAACTGCATTGAAACATCTCTCTCCATCACACCCTCAGCCACCATTTGCTTCTCCCCAGACACACTCCTCAGCAGCTTCTTCTCCCTCTAGAAACTCTGTAAAGTAAAATGTTGCACAGCACAGAGCAACCAGCCAGCCAGCCAGCCAAGGTTAATTCCCACTCTGAATTAAGAGAGTAAGCCTTGGGATCCAGGCCAAACTCCCTGTTTGTTGATTCCACTTCCCTCTCCACTCCCCTCTTCCAGCACAGCACCACTAGAACTGGCAGATGCAAAGGTATTAGTAGAGCTGGTAGGAGTTTTTTTGGTTGTGGAAAGAGACCTTCCATAGAAATAATGTTGGCACGCTCTAGGTAGGGAGGAGGAGCAGCAGCACTGTGCGGCTTCTGTAGAAACCTTCGAAATAAACAATATATGCAGGCAAACCATGTTGCTGGATTTATGTTCTGGGACTGGGAGGGGGGAGGAATGGCTGCCATGTCACAGTGGGAAAACAAATCTATCCTTGATTTTAGCTCAAACTTTAAAGGAGGTATCTGATGTGCCAGACCTATTTAGAGTGCTGTTTTAGGGCACTTTGGATATCTCTTTTTAAGATCAGACAAAAATGAGGAGCAGATTCACTGTCCCACTCACATGGCAACCCCCAGCTGCCAGATACTCATTTCCAGAATCATAATACTGCTTTAGCCACTGTGGCCTATCTCCACCACATGCCCAATTCTGCCAAATACATGGTGATGGGTTTGTATGATTTGGCCACCATGACCTAAATGAGGTTGCAAGACCTAAGCCAAACAACCTACCCCCTATAGTTCTCCCCTCCACACTTACATTCTTCCCTCAAGCTCCCCTAGCATCACTTGATTTGGTGGAGATGCCCAGATACTGGAAACATCACTTTTTGGTCTACAGCTCCAAACTGGCCATGGCATCTGGAGGATTCTGGCTGTAGTCCAAAGAGCTAGGCTCCAGCTCTATGTCCTTGAGTGGTGATGGATTATAACTACCATCATGTTGCCCACATGCTGGCTGGAAAGAGTAAGGATTGTCAACACCTCTGGATAATTCCCACTGTTTCCAGCCAGCATGTAGGCAACATTGGAAAAAGCTATTCCACAGCTGGCCTGTCCCTACCAACTGTCCCAATTCAACAGGGAGAGGCCCAGTTAATCCTCTGTCATCCCACTTTTTCAGCTGCTTTTAATACGTCTTTCTTTTTCCTTCTCCCACTTTCCCCTTTTGATTTAAGCTTACTTCAATTGCTGAAAACTAAGTTAAATTTTAGCAAGGGGAGAGGAGGCTGAAGAATCTTACCCTTCCCAGTAGGACCAGGGAAAAGCAAACTGTTGCAGCCTTTCCCAGCTTCTCTGTCCTTCTTGCCACCTTGACCACATTCTGATGTTGCTTGGTCACACACATCCCAGTTTTCATCTTTTTCATCTATGTGGGGAGGATGACAAGGGTGAGCCCTGGGACACTTCCCCAGGCCTGACTCCACCTCCACACACCCAACCTGGTCTGTTAATTTTAGATTCATCTTAGCTCGTTCACACAACAAGCAGAAGTCAATGTTTGTGTAGGCTTGAGGCTTCCTTTTCTTTGCACTCCCTGATTTTATTTAGTAAGCGAGATCTAATGAGCATGCTAAGGAAACAGCCCTAACAGGAAACAAACCAGAGTCTTAACTAAGAAGGTGCTGGCTGGGAAGTATGCTATTGTCAGAGCCTGGAGAGTTTTAAATCCCTCAGCAATTATGCACCGGTTTCTGCAAGCCTGGCAAGATGGGAACTTTTTTTTTCTAGGACAGTAGCAGAGAAACATATCAAACTTGTAAACCATCAGATAAAGGCAATTGGCAATAGAGAAAGGATATGATTCAAAAGGAAGCTGCATTGCTAATCAGTAAACAAGAAACTCTTTCTAATGATAGGATCACCTTTTAGCTAGCTTCATGTACTGCTGTAAATGGTTCCTCATGAAACCAGTGCTATTTTAAACTGTTTGCAAACTTATTGACTATTTTTACTAGAAGAGTGTATATGGGCTCCTTTAGTACATTTTTATGGCATTCTTGTATCTTTAAGCAGTGGCAGCCAGTGGTATCCATGTCTAAGAAAGGCTGCCATTGTGACTATAATTTCACTCATAAGGAAGAAAGGAGAATGGTTTCAAATACTACCAGAACGGGGTGTAGGTAGGGCTTGGGAAAGTTACCTTTTTGACTGTAATTCCCAGGATTCCGCAGCCACGTAACGAAGATTCTGAAAGTTCTAGTCCAATAAATAAAATTTCCCTAGGTCTCATACTGAGTTAGATGATTTCCTATGTTTTCATTTGCCATTGAGGACAGTTGTCAGGGTCATATTGGCTGGATGCAAAGGTATTCCGCATGAAATGCAAAGAGACTTCTGTCAATCTGGTTTTTGAAAGGGGGAAGTCATTTTCTCTCTTGCTTCAAATTGTTGGCATCATACCACACCAGTTGATTTCATAACTAAGATCACAGTCCCTTTCATGTGTAGATGTACTAAAAGTCAGAGCAGCCAGTGCTCCTGTCATAAGCCAGAATCCTGTTCCTTAGTCCTAACAAGAGCAGAACCACTGAATCAATTATTGAGTTATGAGTCAACACATAAATAAATACACTTGAGTCATTGGCTCTACCCTAGTCAGGTCTAATAACAGGATTTAGGCCATAGAGGTCTGCTGGAGAAAGCCTCAGCGTATAAAGGTGCCCTCTGATGCAGGGATGCTGAGGATGGGGCTGGGGGAAGATAGATATCCTTGGGTACAAGTCTACCAATGGGATCTCACTACTCCTTGATCTCATAGTTCCCTCTTTAGATATATAACATGAGGAAAAACATCATATCTAAACGCACTTGTAGAGTTCTACCTGTAACCTACTCCACAGTGCCTTGCTTTGCTTTTGTGTCCCAAAAGCCTCATAGTCAGCAAGAGGTGTGGCATTTACCTGCATCAAACCTCCTTCTGCCACCATCTTGAACTTAGCTTTAACATCTCAACAAAGATGCAGCTTTGTGACCCACCAATCATCACATTTCTTCTCCTAAATGACTTTTAACATCCACACCTGAGGGAGAAGCCTGAGAACTTTGAAAGCTTACATAATGTATCTTGCATCTTTTGGTTTGCCTAACACCACAAAAGTGTTTTTTAGAGTTTCCTTCCCCCACAAGATTATTGTAAGACTAAAAGGAAGGAAAAGAATTTCATATTTGTCCCTAAGCATCTTGGAAATAAACCAGGATTAAAATGTACACCAATATTCTAAACAGGCTGTTTAGTTACATCTAAATAACCAACATCTCCTGGTCTGATCTTCCTAGTCCACTTTAAGCCAGCAGCCAGACTGAGCAAAGAAGTTATATTCAGCTTCCAACCTAGGCACAGGAGAATGATGTTCCCACCTTCTCTCTCCAATCACTGAGCAAGGCTCCAATAAGGTCTTGCAACAAGGGTCCTGCTACTGGTCACGTCCTCACTATCTGGTGGGAGAAAGTAGAGACATCCTCCTCCTTGTGCCGATTGGAAGCTAAACAAACATCAGCTGCAGACTGTAAAGATGGGCAGGAGGAATATTTGCATACTTTTACAGTAAGACTACGGGGCTTTTCACACCATACTGTTATAGTGCTCTTATTCCACTTTCAATATCCTTTGGAACCCTGGGGTTTGTAGTTTATTGAGGCCAAAGAGCTCCCTGGCTGAGGATTCTCAATGCCCCTCCCTAAACTGCAAGCCCCAGAATTCCACAGGATGTTAAAAGTGGAATAAGAGCACTATCACAGTGTAGTGCAGAAAAGCCCAATATAGTCTTAGGTAATATGGTGCAGTTGTGGATCCATAACACTAGGTTATGAATCTATAACTGCAATACTGAATACCAGCCATAATTAATAAATTAACCCCCTTAAATTTTAATAATATCTTGTAATAATAATATCTGAAGTAGGTGGGGAAAAAAGCTTTAAAAATCAAATATGTTCAATAATAAAACATATAACTAACATCACAGTCTTCTCTCTTTAAGTATGAAATCATTTCTTCCTTTTATTCATGTGAGTATTTCAAAAAGAAATGGCACACAGTAAAGGTGACAAGCTGCCTCAGGAACTATTTTGACAACGGCTGGCCCTGCCTTACAGCACTCTGAAGCAACCTGATTCCAGTGGCCACAAAGAGCCTCCGTATTCTCCTTGTGAGCTTCCTATAGATCTCTGTTGGCCACTATGGCAACAGGGTGCTAAACTAGGCCGGCCTTTGACCTGACCCAAGTTTCCCCTGCCGCACAGAACTGTCAACATGGATATTGTAACAAAGAGCCAGATCAGCCATTCTCACTTGATATAGATTGGCTTAGCCTCCCGCAACTGGAAGCCCTCAATATCTGTTTGCATTACAGTCCTTATCACCCCAGCCACAGGAACCAAAGGGCCAATGGCCTCATGGCTGTGGGTAATGGCAGCTGTAGAACAACATATACAGAGGGCTCCAGGTTAGGGGAGAACAGCCTAGTTTCACAAAAACTCTTGCAAAAATAAAACCAGCTTTCCATATGCACCTCCATTTTTAATTATGTTTGTTTAAAATTAAAACCAGTAGAAAAGCTAGCCAAGAGCCTAAAAGATAAGCTTCCAGTGAGTCTAGGAAAGATATTTTTAGAAGATTGCCAGCATTAAGAAAGCTATAAATATGCTAGTAGGCCTGTCAAAATCATTGGGTTGGGTTGGACTCTCATAAAAATAAATCTCATGCTTGAGAGCTTCCCAGGCACCCACAATTTACACCTTTGACAGTTTCTCAGCATTCTTTCTGCACAATGGATGAACACTGAGTATTTGTAATCTAGTAGTGACACACAGCAGATGCCGAAGGTGTGTTTTGTCGAGCAGTCTCTTCCTATTTGTGAACCTAGAGAACTGAGCTGAATTATGGGTAAATAACAGCAACAGCAATTGTATTACTATTACTACTGCTACTGCTACTACTATATTTATTCATATTCTGCTTTTCTCCCAAAATTGGGACCCAAACAGCTTACAATTATAAGATAGCATAACTGAAAACATACAAAAAGTGAGCATACAAATAAAATAGAAATAAACTGTACGCAGAACTCTACTATACACAGCATTAAAACAATTTACCTCCAGTTAAGAGAATAAAATGCAATTTAAAGGGATAAAAAGCTATTCAAAACAGATCAGTTTAAAAAAATACTGCATGCTCTAGCCCATTCTTTGAAAACTTTCTGTTTTAAAAGTCTATCACAATAAAAAGGGTTTGGCCTGCTGACAGAAGGACAGCATGGAGGGGGCCATTCTTGTCTATCTAGAAAGGGAGTTCCAGAGTCTAGGAGCAGCCACTGAGAAGGCCCTCTCTCGTGTCCTTGCAAACCATGCTTGTGAAGACAGTGGAAGTGAGAGGAAGGCCTTTCCTGATGATCTCAGAGTCCAGACAGGCTCATACAAGGATGTACAGTCTACCAGATAGCCTGGAGCCATACAGACTTCTATAGGTCATATACAGCACTTTGAACTGTGCCCGGAAACAAACGGGCAGCCAGTGGAATTGTTTTGGCAGGAACATAGTATGATCTCTGTAACCTGGCCCACTTAACAGTCAGACTGCAGCTCTTTGGATCAGCTGAAGTTTTCAAACACTCTTTAGAGGCAACCCCAAGCAGAGCACATTACAGAAGTCCAGATGTAGCTAAGGCATATACCACTGGGGCCAGATGCAACATCTCAAGAAATGGGAGCAGTTGGCCCCAAGATTTAAATGTGTAAAATAGTTCCTCCAATTCCCATCTCAGCAAGGCAACCCAGAAGGATACCATGGTTGATGGTATGGAAAGCCACTGAGAGGTTCAGCAGATCAAACAGGGATGTGGTCCTCCTGTCCAGTTCCCTGAGTAGGTCACCCAAAGTGGTCTCCATCCCATAACTAGGCCTGAAACCAGATTAAAATGGATCAAGATAATCCGTTTCACCCAGAACTCCTGGAGCTGCAATGCCTTGCTCAAAAATAGTATGTTGAACACTAGCCAATAATTATCCAGTATAGAGGATTTTCAGGGGTGGCTTTTTCAACAAAAGCATCACAACTGCCTCCTTTAGGCTGGTTGGAAATGTGCTTTGTGGTAAATGAGTGTTGACTACCCCCTTCACCCACTCAGCCAATCCTCCTCTGACCTATTTAATAAGCCAGGAAAGGCAAGGGTCTAGCACACCTGTGGTGGGTGCCACTTCACCAATGATCCTGTCCACCTCCTCAGGCTACACAAATTGAAAAGTATCCAAATAACACTGGACAAGCAGGAGCAAAGGTCACATCCACTAGGACTGTATGAACTATAGCATCCAAGTCAGAGCAGGTCTGAGTGATTTTATCTGCAAAGTACTGTGCAAATTCTTAACAACACATGGTGAGTGGTCTGCATTTTCTACTTGAGGGACAGTGTGTATTAGACCTCTGACTACTTCAAACAGCTGTGCTGAATGGCTCTTTGCAAATGCAACAGTGGCAACAAAAAAATAATTTCTTTGCTGCCCACTGCCACAGAGTAGACCTTCAAATACACTCCATCCCATTTTCGGTCAGACTGCTCCAAGTCTTCCACTAACGTTGCTGTTGTCTCAGGCCATTTCCGCATTAGCCTGTTATAGCGCTATGATTCCATTTTCAATATCCTATGGAATCCTGGTATTTGCAGTTTTGGGAGGGGCTGGCTCCCTAAACTGCAAACCCCAGGATTCCATAGGATGTTGAGAGTGGAATCATAGCACTATAACAGGCTAGTGCAGAAATTGCCTAAGTCTCACTTGCTTTATTGCTACCAACTTCCTGGTTTTCTAAGGGGCTGGTTTGGCTCCACTCCATAACAGGGGATGCTTAGGAACAATTGTGTCCACCATTTCCCCATTCTAGAGGCCAGCCAGAGCTTCAACAGAATCACCTGCTGAGATGACAGGAAAACCCCCAAGAGCCACCATAAATTCCTCCAGATCCATCAGCCTCCAGGGGCAGACCATCCCAATCAGTCCCCCATTCCTGCAGAGATTCCAAGTCCCAGCGAGTCTAAACCTAACCAGGTAATGACCTGTTCATGACAGCAGAACTACAGAAAGTTCCTCCACACCAAGATCACCATAACCACATCCAGCCCAGAAAACAAGATCCAGAGTGTGGCAGCATGAGTAGGGCCAGAGACCGCTGTCATTCTCCTGGAGTTGCTGGGCTTTCAGATGGTAATACTTAAAATCCAGTAATTTCAGTGAACAGAATGGAAGAGAATGCTACAGTGCTGGCAGCATTTGCCAGGGGGATATATAAGGACTTTGGGAAATCAGGAGCTTTGTTAAATCTTTGTCATCATGAGAGCAGAATATTTATTTTCACATACTCATGGATCAAGAAGTGAATATTACTGGAAATTCACTTATCTCTGGCTGAGTGTTTTGCTGGTGTTTTATTCTAGTTAAAGTGATCTTCTAAGTAGAAATACACAGCATAGTACAGTCATCCCTCCACATTTGCTAGGGTTAGAGGTACAGTATCCCCATGAATGTGGAAAAAACGTGAATACCTCTAGGCCCTTCCAAACCATATTTAACACACAAAAAAGTATGACCACCATATTCAACCCACCGTGGATTTCTCTGAGGCATCAGGGTTCCTTCACAAGGCAGAAGTGTTGGGCTGGTGGGGCTCATTGCCACCTCCACTGCTGCCCCACTCCATTTTTAATAGGGACTTAACAGCCTTGTCCACAGTTTCTCGGTCTCATGAGGCTTGCAATCCCTATTAAAAATGGCATAGAGCAGCAGCAGAGGTAACAACAAATAATCTGTGAATAATCAAATCCCCAAAAGTGAAACCTGCAAATGTGAAGGACTGACTGTACCTACTGGCTATAAAATTGTTCAATCAGTTTTTTTAAAAAAAATCCACAAGACATAAAAGTAATTGCATAATGGCCCTGTGTTTTCCCAGCTTCCTGTGTGATATATGACAGTAGAGTTTGGCCTTGAGGTTTTACTACATATAGCATTGCTCATATACCCTTGAAATCCATTTTGGAAAGTACAAGATGGAAAGACGCCAAGAAAGTAGCTTCTCTTGCTTTATGGCATATATTGCCCATAGCTGGGATCCTAAAACTCATTCCATTCACAGCAAGGAGCCCTTTGAAGGCATAGGAGATCCAGTACATGACTGGCACTCTTTTGCTTACATAACACTTTTCTCTGTTGAGAAATGCCAGGTCCATGTACACAAAGATGTGTGCATGTAGGTACTTCCACCATCCATGCTCACGATAGAAGTACAGCTGTTCAGGATCTCATCCAGATATGGAACTCTGAACTGGTACACAGGTATTAAGCATCAAAGCTAAAAAGCTAGTTCTAACATGCATACAAACTTCACTGTTACTGCTGCTGAATGCGTGAAAACAGGCTCCACACAGAGTAGTTGTAGTAGCAGTAGTAGTAGTTGTTGTTTTGTTGTTGTTGTTGTCGCTGCTGCTGCTGTTGTGCGTCTTCAAGTCATTTCTGACATATGACAAACCTGAGGTGAACCCATCACAGGGTGCTCTTGTCAAAATTTGTTTAGAGAGAATTTGCTATTGACTTCTTCTTAGGCTAAGAAAATGGGACTTGGCCAAGGTCACTCAGTGGGTTTCCACAGCTGAGCAGGTATTCAAACTTTAGTCTCCCAGAGACAAGCATTCAAACTGGTGGACTATAGTGGGAGAGGAAAAATATTGCCTTTGAGGGACTCCAAGTGAAAACAAAGTTTTTGCTGCAGTGTTTCTTCATCCCTGAAAGCTTTCAATTTATGTGGCCGAACAATCATGACACTTAAAAATAGGATCAGGGAACATCAACTTGCAGGTCGCCTCTGGCCTACATGAGATCCAGGCTCCCTTCATAGACACACCAAGCTAATGGAGGATGGGAGTGAAAATCCCCTCCATCCCTGACCTGTAAAAATTGGGATTCTCTTACATGCACCATCAGCTGCCTCCTGGAAGGGCAAGGAGGGGCGAAGCTGGTGTTGCAAGTCCCACTTGAGAGAATTTTGCTCCTCTGCCCTCTCCTCCCCACCTCAAGGAAAGTAAAGGAGGAGGAAAACTAAGCTGTCCCCGGAACTGCTGGGTGGCAAAGCTCTGCCCAGTTTCAGCCAGGCACTCGTGGCCAGGGTGTGGCCCCAGGCTTGCTAATGTCTTCTGGAGGATCATGAGGAGGGAGAATTTGGTCTCTCCTCCCAGATTTTAAAAGACACAAGGGTCCAGTGGTGTATCAAGCAACAAACATCAAATCATAGTCATGGCTATGGCTGAACATTTAGTGTGTCTTCACATTTCGCTTTCATCTCCTCCTTCCTTTTTGTTAATGGTTACATCTTCCCTGCCCTACTTGATGAAATACTGAATAATGCCACACCAAGAGGGGGGATGGAATACTAAGGCATCACTTACATTAAACCTCCTTCCATTTAGCAGAGTATCACACCACTACCACACTCTGGCATGACAATTTCTGCTTAAATGTTACTCTCTCACCCGTAACTAATTCATCTTCATTTGAAATGCTGCCTAATTCTAACATTTCACCAGCTGCTCTACATGCAGATCACATCATATGTTTAGATCTGCCCTTCATATGAACACCAGAGCACTCTGGTTTATGAGAAAATATAACCACAAACCTACAGAATACATAAAGCTCAGTAATAGTGTATGCTTTGCTGATTTGGATCTAAAAAGCAGCCCTTTGAATGGATTGAAGTTTCATCCAAGGAAAGCAAACAGTGCAATTCAGGGGAAAGCTTCAAAGTCATTGTGTGAAACATAGTTGATTCAATGTGGCAAATCCTCAGTTGGCTTGTGTGGCTGTTTAACATCATCATCCTGAGGCACAGAGCAGTTGACAGCTTCCCTAAAACTTGTAGCTTTGCATCTCCCCTGGGTTCTCTTTGCCCACACATTAAGGCTGCTTCCTTGTGAGGCTCTCCCCACACATTGTGCTTTGTGCGTGAATAACTAGGTGCTTTATGGTTTTACCCACTCATTGTCCTCCCTGGCAGCCAATGGAGCAATAATCAGCTTTGAAGGCCCAGAAATCACAGTGTCAGTCCTCAAAGCCATGCCCCCAGGAAAAAAAAATCCAGACGATGTTGTTGATCTCTCTCTCTCTCTTTCCCCTCATCCATCTCTCATCTCCCTATGTCTGTGGTTGTTACATCCATATACAAATATGAAAGCATGGAACACATACACACATACACACAAACACAGGCCAGCATGCATAAGTTATACTGTGCAGGTAGAGGAAATTATTCACCACAGAGTAGCTGACTTATTCTGCTAACAGCAGTAGAAGCAGAGTTGCACGTATGGCAACATTTCACATTGCAGTTGTGCACTGTGTATTGGTTTTACATTGCACATAGTGCAATGGTACCCAGTCATGTGTTGTGCAATGTTGCTATTTTGCATGGATTGTGCAGTGTTGGCATTGCATATTTCTGCATGTGGATATTTACACATTAATGAAGGGATGTTGAACTGCAGCCAGTAACAGTATTCAGCAACACAGCTGTGTTAGTCTGTGTCAGCATAAGGAGATATAAAAGAATCCTGTAGACCCTTTGTGACTAACTGGGAAGAATAAATTTCTAGCACAAGCTTTGGTGGACTCTAACACCCATCTGATGAAGTGGACCAAAGCCCATGAAAGCTTGTACTACACTTGAATTTTTCTCTTATATCTTTTTACACACTGACAGTGTCATGATGGCTAAACCCTCCAGGTTTTAGTCTAAACTTTCACAGGAACTATCCAAGGTGCTGAAGCTATTTGAATGATAGAGTTCAGCAACTTGTACAACTCCTTCATTTACCCAGAGGGGGCTCACCATCCCACTAACATGGAAGTCACTAGCTCCCACTGTGTGCTCAGACTCAAGAGCAGCAGTGCACACCATCACACCAAACTTGAAGGTGATAGTCCTAGACTAGGGAGCTGTTAATGGTTGGTGTAGTAGTCAGCATGTTGGATTTTTTGGTAGGCTCTGTGGGAATGAGGAAGTCAGGGGAAGTTGCTGAATGGCATCATCACCTGTTAAAAAATCAGCGGTTTGACACTGCACACCATGGCTGCACTACAACACAGGCTGGTGATCATGTGGGGAAGACCATCAGTCCTGCTCCCATGGACATGATTCACATACACTGCAGCTTCACAGGATACCCTTAAGTTACATGCCAAGAGAGCCACTCTCACCAGCATGGCTGGATGAAGATATTTCTGTACTTGAGATGATGCAACAAATGGATGCTGGACTACCACTTCAACAGAGGGTATATAGTTCCCAAAGAAAACAAAGCAGGTTTGTCTTCTGAAGTGGAAAATCCCACAAGCACTTCTCTCTGTTCTTAGCATCACAGTCAAGGCATTAAATAACACAAACAACTGCCCTCTCATGACACACAAAAGCTAGTGCCTTTGGCAGTGCCCCACTCTGCCAAGTGGTAGGGCTGACCCTGCCCACCAAGCTAAGGGGATTCCAAAAGTGGCCAAAATGAGCCCCAAATCTGCAAGTGTTCAAAAGCACCCATGGTATCTATCTTGTCTGCTGTAAGTAAAACCACAGAACTATAGAGGGTTTTTTTTTAAAAAATGAGAATACAAGGGCAGGTCAAAGTACTCTGTTGTGGCTCATATGTGCTACGCCTCAAAGACAGTGAGTGGGCCAATGACTCAGAAAGGACTCAGTGGAATTTAGCAAGTGGTGACTTGCATGCCATTTATCCTCAAGCATCTGTCAGTTCAGAGCTGGTGCCTTGCATTGCCTCCACCACCGCTGCTGCTGGCCCAGGCAGTGCTGTTTCTTGAAATGTCCTCTGGAAATGACACTGCTCAAGCCAAATGTAAGTGTATCTGAGAGACATAAAGCAATTCATCAGCTGGCCAGGAAGCAGAGCAGAGTTGAAGAGAGGAAAGGCTAAGGACCTATAAAATGTTTTACCTGTGGCTGTCTGGCCCTGAACCAGGGTTTAGAGCAGATGGACTTCAGGGTGTCCTCCAACACTCTTACTCTACGTAGATGGAACTAACCACAGCCTAGGATAGCATATCACATCTCTTTCTGTTGTTGTCAGCAGCTGTCAAGTAAACTTGGACTTATGATAACCCTGTGAATTAGAGACTTCCAAGACTTCTGTTATCAACAGTCATGCTCCAGTCCCACAAGCTAATATCTGTATCACCTCAGTAACATTTCTGTTAAGGATATGGCAATACCCTAAAGACACCAGATCTTGGCTATTTCTGCACTAGCGTATTATAGTGCTATTATTCCACTTTCAACATCTTATGGAATCCGGGGGTCTGCAGTTTAGCGAGGGGTATTTGAGGCCCCTCCCTAAACTGCAAACCCCAGGATTCCATAGGATGTTGAAAGTGGAATAATAGCACTGTAACAGGCTAGTGCGGAAATGGCCCTTGTCTCATCTTGGAAGCTAAGCAGGATTAGCCCTGGTTAGTATTTGGATAGGAGAGCACATAGGCTACATTTACTGTAGGCTACATTTCAGAGGAAAGAACTGGCAAAACTACTTCTGCCTAAGAAAACCATGTGAAATTTGTGGGCCCACCACAGGCAAACTGAAGGCACATAAAAGCGCAATAACTACTATTTCCTGGCATTTTAGAGCTTGGGTGAACATGAAAAACCCATAACATAGCAAGTTGAACCAAAAGGTTTTTAGTTAATTAAATATTCCATCAGTCCATACATCACACTCAACAATGGCAGCTGGTGCCCACTGAGGCTGGTGAGGCAGAGGGCAGGTTTCTAGAGGTAGAAGCCAAGTTATAGGATTTTTGCTAGCAGTATAGTAGAGAGAGGGAAAGTCTAATTATGGTGGTGTCAGAACATCCAAACCACCAGCAGAGAACAAAACAGGACAAAACACTGCATGGCAATTTCACTGCCTCAGCTGTAATCTTGAACTGATAATTCAAAAGGTAAAGGCTGCACACAGAATCCTCAGATGCTAGCAAATATTTTTCCATCACAGTTTTTCCATCACTGATATTAATACTGAGTAAATGAATTGGACTTAATCTAATAACTAATTAAGAGGGATGATTTTAGGGGAAAGTATCAGGTCTGCCAAGGATGGGCAAACACTGACATTCCTGAAAACACAATTGGATTCACATTTACTTCCTTTTTCATGCCACCAAAGGCTCTTACTCTCAAAGAAAATCTGTTTGTCCCTTCCTGAATTTGTCTTTGGGCAGGGCATCCTGCGACAGGGTGGGGCATCAAGATTGTTCAAGAAAACACTGGCTGTCGGCCAGCGGAAATTTCATGTGTTGCAGAGCCTGGTGCCATTCTGCTGTGATTCACGGGCCCCTACAGCATGACGTGAGCTGCATGCCTGCAAACTGGAGATGAGAAAAAAAGAAGAAACAGAATAAATGGAAACTCATTTTCTATCTGGGGAAACACCCATTTTATATGAACTCAGATATAAAGATTCAGAAGTTGGATTCTCACCCCTTCCCTGTTGTGTTTTATTTTAAAGTGAAAGATTTTATTAAACATTATTTTAAAAAAAAGTCTGAAATGAGACACTGTTGAAATGCTTAGGAATCTTACATACATTGCAGCTATTTTCTGCAAGCACAGAGATAGGAAAAATTATGAGGTTTTCTTACGTCAGTCAGATGTTATTGCACTTATTTGGGAGAGGTCTATTGCGGTTGGAAGAGAATCCCAACCACAGATAACCAAAATCCCTTCTAAAACCCAACTCATAAGCAGTGCGACACCACCACCACCCAGCGACATGGCCATTTCTGTGTTCTTGCAGAGCAAGGACAATGAGTGAGGATGTGTCCAGCTATTTTCTTGCAGCCGGATGTGCTGTGAGGATGTCATCAGCAGAGACCTCCTGAGGGCCTGTGCAGATGCCCGGTTGCAACATGTATAACTAAGGGAAAATAACTGGGTGTGTCTCTGCTGATCCTCTCATTCTCCAGCAACCAGGAAATGGCCATATTGGGAGGAGGCTGTATTGCTTACAGTGCGGGCTTTGTGGAGTAGCATAAGGAAACATGACACACATATGTCTCCCTGTGCAAGTTCTGGGCCTCTTTTCAGTTCCCTTGTTTTTACAGGTATGAAAGAAGAAAGGGTTTTAGCTGCAGCAACTCCCACCCCACCACTCCACCCAAATTAAAGGTGCACCATACTTGGCGCACAAGGGAACAAATCCCACAAACACCCCTCCCCACATCCCTGGTAGTAAAATCGCAATAGCAAGATCAATGTACATAGAGGTTTGTCCTCAGAACAATCCCGAATTATCAGCTAAACTGAGAGAGACCAAGTGACTCAAGTTCATCCAGTGAGTTCAAGGGCTGAGTAAGGATTTGAATTCAGGTCTCCCTGATTCAAAACTTTATCTTGTTTATGTATAATGCCTGCTCTGTATTTTATACTACACTGCTAAAGTGAGGAAGATTTAACTCACCATGTGCTTATACACCCCACAATCTCTTACCGTTGGCCAGACCGGCAGGGATTTCTGAGAGCTGAAACCAAAGCTATCTGGATCACCAAATTTCATGTCCCTGCCCCCATCTATCCTAGTGCAAAGTTGTGTTCTCAGCACTAGACAGAAGTGGTATCCTTGTACTAGAGTCCTGATCAAGACCTAGGGCCCATTCCCACTGCACAATTATAGCACTATGATTCCACTTTAATTGTCATGGCAGCATCTTGTGGAATCCTTGGGGCATGTAGTTTGGTCAGAGGCAACAAAGGAGCTCCCTGCCTGAGGATTCTGAGCACCCTTCCCTAAGCTGCAGGATTCTATAATATGGAACCATGGCAGTTAAAATGGAATCATAGTGCTATAACTATATAGAATGAAAGGGCCTCTGATGACCAATTTCACAAGAGCAGTCCTCCGCATTTGAGTTTTAATGCATTAATGATCACAGAAAAACAAAATCAGATAGATTGCTTCTGGATGCCTTTGGACAGGGAATCAGCAAAGGCTCCAAGCCCCTAGAAAACCTCATAGAACTGTAATTTCATATGTTGTTTTTATGAGCCATATGGAGGAGAAATTAAAAATTAAAAAGGAACAGTCGTTCTCCAGTACAACATGATTTATGCAAACCATTTCATCCTGTGCCTGCCTCTACCTGAACAAGAGACTGCTGGAGCTTGTATAAAACAACAGACAAGTCTAGAATGTTAATAAATGAAAATGATCCAGTCATCACCCATATAAACTCCCTTGTGCTACAGTGCAGCATTTAGTCTAGGTGCTGAGGAAAGTCACGCTTGCCAGGTTCTGTTGTCTCAAGTAATAATTTAACAAGACCGATAGCCTTAAGTAAATAATCTGGGGACAAAGTTTCTCAGATCAAAGGCTGGCTCTAGGGTTCAGGCAGGAAAATGCCATGGCTGGCTGACCTTACAGTATAGTGGATTCATTAATTTTGGTGGCCTTTTCCCACCCCATTCCAAATTGCATGAATATTGCATGACTGGCTGAGTACTACCAGGGAAGACAAAGAGTTGATATATTGGTCATTTGACCTCTTGTTTGTAACGGGGGACCCTAATCATGGAGCAAGAATCTTGCATTTCTGCTGAATAATCAAGAAAAAGGCAACAAGATTGTTACCTCTGGGGAAGTTATCTCCTTCTTTTCAGCAGCTAATTGTCACTGGATTGACTGATTGAGGGATAAAACTCACAACTGCAAATGCAATGGAATTACTAAGAGGAACATTTAGTCAAAGGCCATTTCCACCCTACACTGTTATAGTGCTATTATTCCACTTTCAACATCCTATGGAACCCTGGGGTTTGGTGTTTAGGGAGGAATATTCAGAAATCTCAGCTAGAAAACTCTTTGGCCTCAGCAAACTACAAATCCCAGAATTCCACAGGATGTGGAAAGTGGAATAATAGCACTATAACAGTGTAGGGCAGAAAGTTTTCTGTTAAAGAAGTAACACCCAGGAACATCTCTACTTTGTTAACTGAGGCATTGTTGTTGTTGTTGATATGTGCCTTCAAGTCATTTCTGACATATGGCAACCCTAAGGCAAACCCCTAACAGGATTTTCTGGGACAGAAAATATGTGATGCACCCAACGTCATCTGGTGGGTTTCCATAGCTTGGTGAGGAATTGAACCCTAGTCTGCAACATTGTAGTCTAAGACTCAGACCGCTATACCACACTGCCTCTCTAATTGAAGCATACCTGTATTAATTTTATGCTTTAAACAATTTAATATTTTGTATATCATTTTGTCATCGTCTTCAGAGCAGTCAAATTGTTAGCTTGTAGCACATTGCTTTAACTGGTGGTAATAATAATAATAATAATAATAATAATAATAATAATAATAATAATTGTATTTTGTGTTTTACTGTTTTTTTAAAAAATATGTGTTAGTATGCAAAATCCATAATGATATGTCTGACAGTCTTGGGCCTCCCCCCACCCAAAAAAACAGCTCTGGGGACCTTGCATGTATGCCAATTCAGGAGATTACAAACAAAGTATTCACTACCTCCTTGTGCAACATACACATCCCTCCCCTGCAGGTTCAAGAATAAAGTATCTTCACCATAGCCGTTTGCTAGCCACATGGGGAGGGAAGGGGGGAAATGCTCAGGCAGCACCCAGCCAAAGAATGGATACCCAGGTTCATAGCTTATAGACAGCCTTATGGTCAAACCTTATGGTCAAACATGTACCTGCTGTTTTGCATACAAAGCAAGCTGAAGAAAGGAGGTCTGTTTTTATGTCTAACTGAAACCGTTGGGAACAGAAACAACACCTCTCACTCACAGAGTCAGACTCTCTCTCTCTTTCTCTCTCTCCCACTTTCCCTTCCTCTGTTCTGCTTGAAGATTTTGTTCTACACCTGGCTCACTTGGGTGGAAGAAAGGGAAAAATAAATAAATAAAAACTGGAGCCTGAGAAAATAAGGTGATAGAGGATCAGGCTTTTATTCTACCTACTCCTAGAAGTGATAAAAACAGACACACAAACGTATTGCATAGCCAAACCCATAAGCAAATATACACACTTTTTTTTTGGCCCTTACTTCCAGCCCTTAGCATGACACTGAACAGCCTGGTGCCCTGCAAAGCTCCTGTCATTCCCAATGGCCATATTGCCCCCGATCTCTGTGTTTAGATAATCAGACGGTGAGAAATGAAGATCCATATATGCCTCTGGGGCTGAACTTCATGTGGAATCATTATTCGTACCATGAACAGATACATTATCCCACCCGAAAGACTCTCTCCTACAGAATCTCAGGCTTCGTTGTTTGGAGAGGTGCTGAAGATTCTCTGCCAGAGTCAAGTTCTAGTTCTATAATTCACCAGAAGCATTCCATAGCAGAGAATTCCAAGTCCCTTCCCAAAGTGTAGATTCCAGGATTCCTTCGGACAGAGGCACAGCAGTTCTAGGAGTATCAAACTGCAATAAATGTGTACTGTAGACACACTGTTGATGGACAGGTTAAAAGGATGGAGGCAACATCTAATAAAATGAGAAGGATGGCAGAAAAGAGACTATGCTGAGAATTTTAGGAAAAGAGAAGGGCATAAAACAGGGGCAAAGGTCCTTCCAAGAGCCTCTGTATTTCTTTCTGGGTTCTATGAGGCCAACTGTCGTTGAATATTGCAAACACAATCACAACTTAGGTTACAATATATATTTTTAGCAACAATATCATAAATTATATATCAAATTTGACACATATGAATTGTGCCCAAAGTTCCAAGCATCCAATGAGGTGGCAGTGCAGGACTCTGACACAGGACTCTTCTGCCTGGGCTGCTTGATATGGGTGTAGCAACATTTGGAAGCAACCTCAAAGCCCTAAATAAAAATTTTCAAAGTAGATGCACATGCATGATAGAAATTCCATTCCTTTGTTCCCTCCTAAATACATAATGAAAATCTCACTACCTTAAAGGATGAAAAGGGCTTACTCCTTAGCCCTGGCAACCACAGCTCCTCTGCAGCTCTGGCTGCACCTTGTTTTCTGAACTTAGCTAGTCAGTATTGCCCTCTGGGGTTCCCCAGCCATCGGGACAAACCAACAATTCATAATGGTTACCTCCACCATCTCTTAACTAGATTCATGCTGGCAGGGGGCAGGACCCAAGCCAACTATGAGTAAGAGTACAGCTAAAATGAGTGAGGCTATCATTTGTCTCTATCTTTTCTTTTTCTTTCTGTCATTTCTTTATCTCTTGCTGGCACTCTTTTTGCTCTCTCCTTATCCTCTTTCTCTTCCCCTCTTGATTTTAATTTCTCCCTGAACAGCAGGATCCCAGGGGCAGGGACAGATTACTCTCTTGCCCAGATCTGAACTCATCCCTTTCAGAAGGTTTTTGAAGTGAAGCTGAGAGCTGCATGTTGTCTGTTCCTACAAAGGAAGACAGGAGTGAGCTGTTTGAACAAATGAGGGTGAGGAGTAGGGTTGTCAGGTGCCCTTATTATACAGGATGCCCCTTATTTGAGGGGAAGAAAACTTCTCTCTTATAGGACTGGCAGGTGTCCCTTAGTATAAGAGATGTCCTCTATCTGAGGTTTGGAAAGCTTTTCATTAGAATGAATTAAATGCCAAAAATGCCTGTATTTTTGAATGTGGGCTCTTAATAAAACCAGAAATGTGAGCATCATGTAATTTATGGATGTGGACAATGTGTTAATATTGCAGAGAAACACATGGCTAAGTTAACCGAAATTAATACTTTCATTTGTTATTTAGGTAGAACACAAACTTATTAATAGCTCCTTCCTGGTTATCAGCCCTGTGTGTTATGAACTTCAATTGTCCCTTATTGCTGTTTTGAAAATCTGGCAACACTAGAGGTGGCTCAGAGAGAGAGAGGGGGACAGAGAGAGTTGGATGTGGGTGCCTGTTATGGGTCTTGAGTTAAGAGTGTTTGTGGAGGGAAAAAAATACCTCTTGGAAAGTGATAGATGATAACAGAGAGATGAGGCTTTGGCAGTGGAGAGACAGTATCTTAACAGAAGTGCCTGCTCCTGTATCTTGCTGCTGGTTTGTCAGGCAATACAGAAAAGGACTTGCCCTACTGGCTAACTTTATCAGCCAGACCACTAATGTAGTCTATATTTCATCCCTCCTTATAGGCCTCCATGGCGCTTAGTCAGAAAGGGTGAAGAAACCACCTGGAGAAAGGCTTCCTGGGAGCTCCAGGGAGCCTCTTATGGAACCATGGCAACTCTGTTGTGCTCACTGCTGACTTTACACATTCTTCTCTGGGCATTTGCAAACTTAGCTTCGATGAATCACACAAAGGGCCAGTTTGCTTCCTGAAAGCCACTCACTCCGAAAGAGATTACCCCTCAAAATAAGGAAGATACCAGCTTTGTGACCTTTTGGGATTTGCTAAACCTTTTGAGCTGTGTCAGAAGTTTCCAGAGGTCAAAAGTCTTGTTTTAAAAAATGCATGCAAAGGACATGACAAACTATTTCCTCTTTTCTCTGAGGGCAAGAGGTAGGTGGCAGTGGGGTGAAGGGGGATGGAGGGTTGGCTTTGGATATGGGAGACTCAGAATCAAAACTATTCTTTCAACCAGATTAAGACAGCTTAGCCCTCTTTCTGTGCTGCAAGTGCAGACAGGGTATTCAAAGTGAATGGGACTGTCTGTTTAGCTCCAACTGCAAAACTGTGCTGCTCCTCTTGCCCTCCCAAGCTACTTTCTCCATAGCTTCTGGAGTGGAGCAGACATGGAGCTCCTGCATTAATGGAGGTTTATGCACTATTTAGAACCCTCTACAGTCAGGTTCCAAATCACACATGGAGCTTCAACAAATACGGGAGGCTTCCATATGGAGAAGATACATAGGGCAACACATGTAAATGTTTCTTATTTCAGCTGTAACTTCCAGAATCCCTCCACAAGCATGACCACCCTGCTGACTAGGGGATTCTGGGAGTTGTAGTCTTAAAAAGGAGGAAATTTCCCTAACTCTGTACCAGGTGGGTGGCAACAGCTAACTGGGAGAAGCAGAGAGACTTGGGCAATGGGGCTAAATGTGCAGCCACAATCCTTTTCTCCACAGATATCCTATTCACTCAAGGCTTGTATAATTTGACCACAATGTTTCAGTGAAATCCACTTCATACTGATTTTTCATGGGCTCAAGCCAACGGTACCATTATGTAAAGTGGGGCAGCCACCTGAGATAGCTCATCTTGGAAAATAATATGAAATTCTAGGAAATAGTTAGCTATTACTATTGTACTTTTAATGCCAGGGAGGAGAGGTGCTTGGATTTTGTTTTGTTTTTTCCTGCATCAGGCATCAAAATAACATGGCTGGCAAAAAAAGTGGTCTTCATCAAGCTGAGAAAAAGAAGGCAACTAGGTATCCTCCCCATATTTTGGGCTTGTATTTGTTGTGTGCCTTCAAGTTGTTTCTGACTCATGGCAAACACTAAGGTGAACATATCACGGGCTTTTCTGGGGGCTGAGAGTGTCTGACATGCACAAGGTCACCAAGTGGCTTACCATGGCTGAGTGAGAAATCAAACTCTGGTCTCCATGCTCAAACTACTACACTGTGCTTTCATAATCCTGTCCACCAGCCATGCTGGCTAGGATTTATGGAAGCTGTAGTCACAAACATCTAAAGAGAACTCGGTTTCCAATCCCCACTTGATCTGAGGGCACCATTTTCTATTCTGCTTCATCCAACCAAATATTTTAGGTTACCCCTCCAGATAAAATAGGAGAGATACAAGCTCTGTAAAAGTTATATAACACTATTTTGAGTTTCTTGACTTTCTAGTCCCCTCTGCAGTATCGGCATGTCAAAGGCGAGAAAAAAAGACCTGCCATGAAATTGTACATACCTTTTATTGACTGCTAAAAGTGATAAGAGGAGAGAAACTCCTACTCTGTACTCTGAAATGGCAGTTGTGTTAATGTAACAAAAGTGGGAATAAAATAAGAGGTGATGTTAGGATATGTCCACCACCTAAATAAGAGACTCTGTTTCATTAGGGCATGCTCCCCCAAGCAGCCTTATCAAGAAGCAGGTGTTGGGTTTTCTTTTGATTCTGTTTCCGAACAAAACAAAACAGAACAGAACAGCACTACAAAAATGCAAAGCATTTTGCATCCTCCCACACAGCTCAGAGCCAATCTCGTAAAACTGTGGAAGTAATAATCTGGTTCTGTTATATTTACTTCCTTGCTACTAGAAGTATATTTCTGATGCTGCCTTTGTGTGAATGAAAGGGCTCCTTCTGCTGCTGAAAGAAGTTGGTGTTCCACTGAAGGCTGCCACTCACAGAAACTGGGGTGGGGGTGGGGGTGGGGGTGAGAACCATTTTTACTGATTCCTCCTTTAGGCTCTCTTGTGCCATTTTTCACACTCTCCCACAGATTCCTCCAACCTTCTGAAACATATGAGGGGTACAAGAGAAACAGGTGAAAATCGGGCAGTGCCTCCACTCTGGGACTTAGTCCAGACTTAAAAGGAGTTATCCAATGTGTGGGATCTATTTAGGGGATAGGTTTCGGCTTCTTAGATATATCCTTTCAAATTCAGATTGAAATCCAGAGCTGATTCCCAACCCCACTGACATAGGTAACATCAGCTGCTGTACTGTATCAGACAATTCTAAGTACTTCACCATCTATCCAAGATTCCACAGGATGGAACAGTTCAATAGGTATCAGACTTCTATAATGGCATGGTGCAGATACAGCCTTTGTTCTCAAACTGGAGTGGAATTTTCACACCTTTATAAAAGGTTTACAAGAATGTACTGTCCAAGCTGGTGGCAGGATGGAGCCACAAACAACTTGAGCACTGCAAGGAGACAATAAGAGCTAGAACATTAATCAGGCCTACTCTGTCATTGAGCTATTGGCCCAACTAGCCCAGGTATCAAAACAAAGAGAAAGAGAGGTGTCTAGTTTTAAAAAGTTGCCTTTATCTTGCTTTCCCTGCTGCATTTCAATCTCCTTCAACTACCTGAAGATTCTTATTTTTTTTCACAGAGGTGTGTATCAATCACACTGAAATATGGACATGAAGAAATGATCACATATACACACTACTCCAGGCCCCAATGCTGGTTTAAAATATGGTCACAAAATCGTTTGGAAGCATTGAGAAAGCTCAGACAAACAGCTCAGATCGATTTGCACGTTTGTGTTATGGGCTCACTACCCTGCACCTCTGCATCAAGAAGGCAGTCCTACATTCAAAACTGTCTTTATATCCATACCTTGGAGAAGGAGAAGGCAGCTCTAGATAGTGGTAAACTGGTAACCTTTGAAGTTCAAGCACTCATCAAAGCCAAGTCCCCAAAAGAAAGTCTCAAAATGCAAGCAGCTGTATTGATCCATCTCAACAGGGCAGTTCTAGCAGTTGTCTTCACCAGAAAAGGCAGGCCTTTTGTAAAACAAATGCTTATAAGTGCCCATTCAAGACCACGGTGGCTTGCATTACAACAGGGATAGTTTACAGCCAATATATTGTGCTATTAGGGAAGTCCATTCTTCCCATTCACTATGAGGATTGCACCTAAACTCAGAAGGAAACAGTGTGCAGATTGTATCTTCCTCCCTGCTAATAAACAATAATGTTTTTAAAAAATTAGCACTTTGACCTTGTGAGTCCTGGCTCCACTATATCACTGACCCTAAGCTGAGTGTCTTGATCATATCCATCACACTTCGTTTTCACTCTTCCTTTTGTTGTCTTTCTTACTATGTAGTAATTTAGACTATGAAAGTGGTTCTTAACCTCTTCTTTACCGGGGATTCATTGTAAATATAATATACTGCTGGAAACCCCCAAGACTTAACTCAAGATTAAAATATTTAAATTTAGGTTTAAATATGCAAATATGTATTTAAAGTTGCTCATCAGGAGTCTTCAAATGAGGGAGTGATTTGGATACATGCATACGCCTGCCGCTGTGTCCCTTTTGTCAGGGACGCTGCAGCAGGGGAGCATGGTTGCTGAAACTGCTCCCTCGTGTATAAATGAGGGAGCAGTTTGGATACATGCACACACCTGCTGCCATGTCTCTTGGCACCCACACCCCTGCTGCCACATAGAAGAGACAATAAAACAAGGTGTTCTGTGCAGTAGCAGTGGGTGGCACCCTTCCACAATGAAAAATTGGCCTATTACTCTGATCACTCACTCTCATCTGTGCAAAACCCAGAGAAAGAAGGATGGGAGGGAAGGGAGTAGAGACAGAACACAGAGGCAGAAGGAAGGCAGAAAGCCAGTGCTTGCCAGGTGGTTCCTGTCTGTAGGTGATGAATCCCTAGTGTCTCCCCTTGAACTTTTTCACCTTGCCTAACAGTCAATAAGGAGTTCTCTCTCTCTTCCTTCTCAAGGACCAAGTCCAAACACTCCCTCCCCTCCTTTCCTTTCCTTTCTGAGAAAAATCAGCCACTGCAGGGAGGTGCTGCTGGTATCCAGCAGCAGGGCTTCGCAGCCCCCCCGCCATGAGGGCTCTGCAGACCCCAGGATACAAGCCACTAGACTATAAGATCTTCAGGCAGACATTATTCTGTAAGTAGAATGATAGGACTATTTACCCAAATAACTAAAAATGGTATTGTTCCTTCATTAAAAGATGCACAAAATGTTTCTCAGATACTTTCATGAGTATCTCCTTGGAACTGATGTTCTTGCTCTTATATCATAGGGACCATTTGGTGGCTGCCCCTAACTCTGGAATTCCCTTCCTAGGGGGGCAAGAATGATCTTTCTTTGCAGTTCTTCCTTCAGCAAGCAAAGATGTCTTTTATTTCAACAGGCTTTAGAGAACTGAAGGTTTTGAAAGGAAGGACTTTTAAGAATGTGCTGTGTTCTTTTAATTGTACTGTTTTTAATTGCTTGCATTTTGACTTATTAATTGTATGATTTAAATTGTTTTTAGGATTATTACTTTCATTCTGTTTAAATATTCCTATACTTTATTCTATTTTTTTAAAACTATGTTGCATTTGTTTTCATTTGTAAACCACCTTAAGGCCTGCTTTTGGTGGGGGGAGCAGTGTGTAAATCAAGATAACAATTATGATTATCACCACACAGAACGGTCTTTAAATTGGCCTCCATTTTTAGAGCATAGAGTTGTTGCCACCAAATGAATAAGACAGGCATGTTTCAGTGGGTGATGAGGGAGACAACTTGAGGTGTGAAATGCAGTCAATCGGAACAGCAAAATGGACATTTGCAGTTAAAGGGAAGGAAGGGGTTAGTTTGAGAAATTCAGAATGTTTCACCTTGGGGGTGGGGCAGGGGAGAAAAAACATCTCCTGTGTATATAGACAGATGACAGGTTTGCTGTGATTGTTTCTCCATTTGAGAGATTAGGGCTCATACAAGGTTACATCCACTTAAGAAACAATGAGCCACTATTTATATCAATGTCAGTTTGAAGAAATTTCTGAACTGTTACGAACATTGCCTGGCATGTGGCAGAGTAATTTGCCTTCTCTCTTGATACGGTGAAGACAGCTTTCCTCTCCCCCCCCCGCTCCCCCTTACAATATATTTAATCCCAAATGCTATCACAAAATTCTATCACACACAGTAGCAGAAACATATTAATAATGGTCACATCTGTTCCCAAACATGACAGTTTAGCTTTTTCTGCAGAGCTTTCAAAAGTTGCCACAGCTCCCAGAATCCCTCAGGAGCCATGCCTGCTGGACAATACTAGCAGTTGTAGCTCAAACAGTAATATTTCCAAGCTTTTTTCCTCATGGTGACATTGGTGGTGGTGGTGGCAGTTCCCAGGACACCAGCTGGAAGCCCCACAGCCTGGAGGGCCCTCAGGTGACCCCTTTTGTAGCAATCTGATGGTGCAAGAGAATCTACGTGCACTACACTAGCTGGCTTTTTAAAAACGCACACATACACACAGCATCTTCTATATATGGAGAAACCTGAACCAGGAAGGAATGGGTACATAGATCTCTCTTGCCTGACTGAAACAACTATGGCCATTTCCATAGTTATAGTGCTATTATCCCTCCCTAAACTGCAAATCCCAGGATTCCATAGGATGTTGAAAGTGGAATAATAGCACTGTAACAGGCTAGTGCGGAAATGGCCTATATCTCAACTTCAGCTGTCATTTACACATCTCCATACGCTGCCCAGCATGATGGAGTCACAGAATCAAAGAGTTAGAAGAGGACTCATGGGCCATTGAGTACAACCTCCTGCTCACTGAAAGATCTCCAGCTAAAGCATCTCAGCAGGTCACTGTCCAGCCTCTTTTTGAAAAAACCCACTACCTCTCTAGACAAATGATTCCACTGCCAAACTACTCTCACTGCCAAGTAGTTTTTTTCAAATGTTTAATCAAAATCTACTCTCCTGTAGCTTCAAAACATTCTTTTCTTTAAAGAGCATATTTCCAGCCTCATGTGAACATGTTTTTTCAAAGTGTGCAGGTAATGCCAAATGAAATTTTGGAAGGCGCAGGAAGATTTTCAGTGGCTGAGGTTGGAGGCAGGCTTCAGTATCTTCACCCTTCCTGGGAGGAGTATAAGAATGAAATAGCAAAAGTTCAGTACAAGTCATGCAAAATTGGAGGAATTATACCAGCTTCCATCACAGAAGTGAGTTGCTGAATTCAGTTTGCCATGTCATCTGAATGTCAAGAACATGCAACCCTGTTCAAAGGATCATTGAAAAGGATCACTCACATTGGAAGGTGAAATAGGAGAACTCTCTGATGCTTCCCTTGGTAAGGCACAGTGTTTTTCCATGTCCTGCCACCCACCCCAACTGCTTTTATTTTATGTCCACACGAATTCCCTGACCCAAACTAGGAACTTCACAGGTGTTGTCGCTTTCTACCTACAGGCCATCTCTGTTGCTCTCCCACCACCCTCTAAACCTGTGCCTAAAACACTTGAGCTGTCACCCTAACAGAATGCATGTGGCCCTAAAACCCCTAATCAGGACTCTGCATTGCATCTAACACCTCTACCACCCATGTATTATTATATGTGTGTGTGTTAAATAATTATAGGACAGAAGTCTTTTCTCATTTCACTTGACCTCCATCTGTGGGGAAACATAAGGCATGCTGCTGACCCACAGCATTTGTTTTGTTCAGTGTTGTCTAGGATTATTTTCCTTTGTAGCATCACAACAATGTTTCCATTAAATAAAGGATTTATTATACTAGGATGTTGAATATATGCATTGCAATTTGGTTGGTCAACAGAATTGAATTTTAAACATGTTCTAGAAACATAAATCCTTGCTTTCTTCTCCCATTTCCACCCAAGTTTCCTATGCAAAGGCGTATGAAAAGTGGAATCAAATGCAATGGTAAGCAAGATAATTCAAGGTTTACCAGGACACTGGACGTGAGGCAGAATTGAAGCAAAATGCTTAAAGTGAGGCTGACCCTAGGAAGTGGTATTTCCTGGGCATTCCTGTCAAAATGTTCAGGAAAGCTAAACAGGGTTTGAGCTCCACACAGCAAGCCAAGACATATTTCCTGAAAAATATAGGACGGTCATCCAGAGGGTTCGTGGGACTTCCATGTTTTGTTTTTAAAAGAATATATAGTTTACTAAACATGAGGGGGAAATCAGGCTCACTGTGAACTTTAACATGTTTTCCCTCCTATCATATCCTGAATCCTGACAGTAATTAAAAAATCAGATGAGAGTAGAGGAAGACACGCAGAGAGTTATATTGAGTCAACAATTAAAGCTGAAGGAATTGTTTCCACTGCACTCTGGGGTGTGGCCCTCTTTTCTGAGGTTTTCACCGAGGTAAATACTTTAGCCTAAATCCTATCATATACTCTCCAACTGTCCCAACTGGGCTGGGAGAGTCTCACTTAATCCTCCATTGTCCCGCTTTTTCAGCTGCTCTTCTAATGTCCCAGTTTCTGTCTTGTCCTCCTACTTTCCTCTTTTGTTCCTCCTTTGTATTCAACTTACCTCAATTGCTGCAAAGCAAGTTCAAAGTGCAAAAGTCATTTGCACTCAGTTAACTCATCAGAGTGGAAAGGAGAGGAAAGGTAGAATCTTGCCCTTCCCAGTAGGGTCAGGCAGCAGCAAACTAATGCCTCTTTTTTTAACTTGTCTGTTCCTCCTTATTAATATTGTTTGCTATCATGAGCACACCCTGGTATTACTTGGCCATACATGCCCCAGTTTCCACACATGATGTGTTGGAGTGTATGCTATTGGCTAACACAACTGAAGTTGACACATTAAATCAATTGCTGAATGGTGAGTCAACATACAGGTAAAATCCTTTGACTCCATAGCTTCACTATAACAGCAGAACTAGAACTTTGCCCTTTGTCCTGTTATTTGTATACTTCCCTTCTTAAGATTTCCATAAGTCAGAAAAATAATATAATACAAAGTCATCAAGGCTTTTTTTTCTCTAAAGGTTCTGTTTTCTTTGCCCAGGATCGGTCTTGGAATGTGAAGGAACCGTTAAAAAGAGAGTGATTTTGACCAAGAGAACTACTGGGTCAAAATGGCTACAAAACAGATTCCAGAGGAACCTGCCTGGTGGAACCAATTATTCAATGATGGAAGAGACTAATTTAGAGATAGAGGGCTTTTCTTCGCAAAACATATTTATGCAGAGACTTGATAGCTGCCAAGGGATGCTGCAGTTGCTGCCTACACTAGGAGAATTTAATTAAATGAAGGTTGGACTAGGTGACCTCCCAAGATGTTTTTCGAATCTGAAATTCTATTACTCTAAGACGGAACACATCTCCTTCACTGCTGCATCACCAAACCCTGTGGCCAGTGCCTGTACTTCCACAATTAACAGCCAATGCTTCTTATTTTAAAAAGTGACCATAGAATCTCTCACCACAGACATTTGAATGAGCTGCTATGAGGTCTCTCTCTCTCTCTCTCTCTCCCCCCTCACACACACACACACACACACACACACAAAATAAATGGCCAGACAGTCTCATCCAATTTGTTTACTGGTGTGATATCTTGGCACACTCAATGCCCACTTTTAACACTGAAAAATGAGAAACAGCTAACCAAAGTTCTGACCCATTTCTGTTCACTTGTGCAGATCCACATCAATCAGAAACCGACCAAAAACAGATGTGTCTTTAGATTTCCAATTTGCTCTTCAACTCTTCTTCATTTTATACCTAAAGTGGATTGTTCTGAAGTGGTTGCTTTAGATTTCAGTCTAGTTTAGGAACATTTCTTATAAACATTTCAACCCTGCAAATCTTACTGTATATGTATGTGCCTTCAAGTTGCCTGTCGACTTACAGTGGCCACATTAATTTCACAGGGTTTTCTTTAGCAAGGAATACTCAGAGGTGGTTTTGTCTATTCCTTGCTCCGAAACATAGCCTACAGCACCTTGTATTCCTTGGTGGTCTCCCATCCAAGTGCTAACCAGCACTGATGCTGCTTAGCTTACAAGATCAGACAGGATCTAGTGCCTTTAGGCTATTTAGACTACGTGCAAACCTGGCCAGCTCATCTCAAAAGGTTAGCAATCCAGCTGCTTGCATGTGGCAGCCTTTTGTGGCCCAAAAGAGATAAGGAGCCAACTTAGGTTAAGACTTCTTGCCTGGTGGCCATTCTTACCACAGGTGTGTGGCTATTTATAAGTCTATATTACTTTCTTTTCAAATCAGACAGCTTACCAGGATGATGATAATTTGGTCTATCTGCCATAAATTTCATTGTGGGATTTCATGTTATTTTCAGCTTAATTGCTCTTTTCTGCTTCCTGTGGAACTATTGCGGCAGCGAGTGTTCACTTAACAATATACAATCCTCCTCCTCAGCCCCCTTTTTTTACCTCTAGCTTTCTCTACAGTGCTTAGCAAAAGACTACTAGACAGACCAACCACAGCACAAAGTTCATGAGGTCTCAATCTGTGCAGGAGTAACTTCCACAAAAACAGGCAACACTGCAGAAGAGTGCAGAGTCTACAGGAAACTGGAGTCTTTGTTTTCGCCTCCAGAGTCACCACATTCAGCTGCAAAGATTATAGGTATGTCATATTGCTACAAACTCATTTAGACATAACATAGTTTTTAAAAAGTATAGAAAATGTTCATAAAATCACTCCACCACTTTCAGACCTGGCCAAAGGTTCCTTCAGATCATAGGCGAAGGAAGAATACTCTAGCATTTATGTATACCTTGTGTTTTTGTCACCAGATAGCTTTCAAGGCAATGCTAATGTTTTTCCACTCTTCATTTGAAGTGGCATGGTACTGGGAAAAGTTGATACGAATTCAGCCTTGATATAAGACAATTGGCCCCCTCCTTCAATGTCACAATTTGCTTTTCCACATGGTTGACAGAGAACAGAAGATGACTGCGGGATACTCAGTTTGCATGGCTAGGTTTAGGACCAGCACTAACATTGGGGAGAATCGGGAAGTCACGGCAGGCAACAGATGCTGGGGTACAAGGAGTAGCTGTGAGGGGATGGAGAACGAAGCTGTGACAACTCCCAGCTTATTCAGTTTTGCTTCATGGGGTGGGAGGGCTGCCATCTTGTTCAATGCCTCTGGCCCCAAAATGTCTTGGGTTGGCGCTAAGAGGCACAAGGACAATTTCCATGCTCCGTGTTGTGTTTTATTATGGTAGGGCTGTTCACTCAACAAACTTTGTCTCTAAAATTACTTCAGCCTCCACAATCTCTTATCTGTCAAGAATTAAGCCGGCATTGTCAGCATCCTCCCTGCCTTGCTTTCACAACATTCTACAGATGATTTTCCTTATCTGGTCCTAACAGTGATAAATTTAAAACTGGATTCCACAAAGAAATCCACTGAGCTCTCTTTAAGGTGCCACGATGAGCATTATGCACAATTTTTGTGCAACAGTGAACAAAGGAAGCAACTGTTAGACTTCAGTTTGATGAAGAGAAAAAAGAGAGATGACTACCTTCGCTTTTCATGGTTCTCATGAAAAATATCAGCATTTGGCCTTCCTTCATCATTTTTCATAGAAGTGATTAAATGAAGAAGGAGGGATGTTGGTAAGTTGTTTGGTTGGTTTTCTAATGGGTACAGCTGTAGACCTCAAAAACAACCTCCTTAGGGATGCATTTGGGGTGCCAATTAAACAGCTGGACAGAACTCTTTCTTTGATGTGACTTAAATGTCGTATTCTGGGATTACTTTTAAAATCCCAATATGTGGCCCATGTTGCATATTATCATGTAGTGCTTTGCACTTTGTAGGGATTTGTTTCTCCTCAGGTTAAAAAGGCTGGAAAAAAATGCTGAACCTCACTTTGCAAAATATCTTTTAACATATTGACAAAGAGATTATCTGAACTGCCTGCCATTTCTCTCTCCTTTGTATGTTCTCCACTCTTCCTACTGTTGCTGTTGTGTTTGTGTTATCATCATTAATCCACACCTCTCTAAAGCTCAGCAGTGCTAATCACAATCGTCTGCAGAATAGGATGCACATTTCTTTCTCTCTGCTTTTATGCACAATTTTATCTTGTATCAATGAATCAGCATGCCATATCGTACATAATTTTTTATCTTATACCAGTGACTTAGTCACAGTGTGACTCAAGGACAAAGAAAGCAATGGTAATTTGACCATGTAGTGAGTGTAGTCATCAGTGATTCCTGTACTCAGAGTAAAATCAAAATTAAATCACTAATTTCAGAATTTATTACAGTAGTAGAGACTTTGACTTCCAGAGTGACATAATTTAATTTATTTGTGGGGTTTAAGTTGAGCCAGGTTCACAAAATTAAGCCCCAGAACCTGTTTCTGAGTCCCAGAATCAGGGCTGGCCCAAGACATTTTGAATGATGCCCCTTCCACACAATCCACCCAAACCAAGATACACAGTAACCAAAGCCACCCAAATTATCTTGGTAAATGAGGCAGAAATTTCCGTTAACAACCCTCTTCATTCCTGCAAGGAAAAGAAAAACAATAACAACTAGAGTCTAGAAATAATGAATTGAAAATAACAGTTATATGTAAAAAGTTACTTTTAGGCAACAAGCATTTTAGTGAGGCCACGTTTCAAATGTAACATAATGAGCAAGAATAAAATAATTTTATTGGTGTAAAAAGTAACAGTTTCTAGTTATCATCAAAAGATATTTTTAACAGATGTTTTAACAGACAATTTTAAAAGAATTTTTCAGGTATTTTGCCATTTTATTTTCAATTTAAAGTATTTTTCTTCGTTAAAATGTGACAGAAAGTAATATAATTAGTTACTTGTGTTCGTCATTGTCATACATAATGGGGCACTCTTCTTTGTTTAAAACAAGTAGTGTAACTTTTAAAAGCAACTTCTAAGCTCTGATAATACTGAAGTAAATAATCAGTCGTGTAGTGATGGGGGGGCGATGGGGGCAGTTTGCCCCTGGCAGCAATGTTTTGGGGGCATCCCCGCTCTTAGCCACAACCCCGCACACCATGGCCACGCCTCCTCCCGCCCCCCCCACACATTCCAAGCTCTGCCACTGTAAATAATTAACGTTTCACTGCTCTTTCATGACATTGAATTCAGCTGCCTATCACTCTGACTAATGATAATTCCCTGCCTTGACTGAATCCTTTTCACCTGAGCTTTTCTCAGATGAAAACAACATCACAGTTCAGACATTACGGGCACTGCAATTTTGCATTTCAGGATTATGGCTTGGGCTCCTGTATTCCCTCCCCTTCTTCCTCTCTTTTCTTTTCACACTACCGAGTAGTGTGCTTTCCTCTTCTGACAACAATGGTTTGTCTTAAACATAGGGTTTTCCTCCCAGCTTGGGTATAATAACTAATTAATGTTAAATGAATTGGGAAGTAGGGGAGAGAGAATGGAAATGTGAGAGATAAAAAAGAATGCCAGTTGGTAGTTCCCATCTCAGGAAAGCAGTGAATGCATTCTTGGTTTTAGTCTGAATTCCACAGAGGCTGTACAAGATGCTGAATCTGGTGGGGAGACAAGTTTCAGCATTTTGGGCAGCAAGGATTCTGATCCCCAAGCTGTGTTTAACAACAACAGCAACTGAAACGGTCTTGTCCTCCAGTCAAATTGCTGGAAAAGAATGCTTGGTAGAAAATCAAGAGCTGATTTTCATGTGGAAGATCTGTGAGCTTGTTTCTTGTGCTGAGCACTTTTTGGACTCAGCATATGCTCAAAGATACCCCACTTGTTTTTGTGTGTCCTTCTATCTGAGCCACTCCAATGCACCTAGAAAAACTGGTTGATGGATCTAAAGCTCATAGTCAAAAGCACAGTAAGTGTCCCAAATCTGCCTTCCTACAGACTACATGAAACAATGACCATCACCATATATCTGCTGTAGAGTCTGTACAATAATTATCCAGATGTGTCAATCTTCACATGTTCAGTAGCCTTATGATAAAACTTTGGGCAGGGAGCTACTTCATACTAACCATGGAACAGTACCAGTTTTCCCCAACATCTACTACGGCCCTTTCCACATGTGGATGTTAAAACGGACCAAGGCGTCATGGCACAGAGGTTGTCCGCACCTTGGATTGGACTCCGTACCTTAGTCCGATCCAAACCGCCCCCAAGTGGTCCTCCAGCGTACTAAGTAAAGACCAGAAAAATCCGGTCTTTCAATTTTCTGGAGTGCGCCCTTGCATTCTTACTCACCTGTGCAGACGTGCAGGCTTCCACCAATGCGAGCCTGCGATCAGCGGAGGGTGGGCTGTGGGCGTGGCCAGCGTCACCGGTTGGTCCGCACCCACGAAGACACAGGAAGCCACAATTTTCAGGCGGAACAGTGCGGATCTAAAGACCTCGCACTGCTCCGGTTCGCCCTGGACTAATGGAGGAGCCCTGTGGAAGGACTCAAGGGAAAGTCTGCATTACTTCAGACCCAAGAAGAACCGGTAAGTAATGGCACGGAGCAATTCACTCGCCTCGTGAGGAAAGGGCCTATGTTACAGACAGCATTTTTTCACTTGCTCCACAGTAAATATCTGTATTTCAGAGTAAGACAAGCATGTTGTTCAGCACTGAATAAAGGACTGACATTTTTCTCTTCCTCCCCCTTTCTCTTTCTTTCCATCCATCAATTTTATTGACTTCTTGACTTTGCATGGAGAAATTCACTTACTGGGGTCATCACTGGAAAGCTAGCTAAACAAGCTGTTCTTTGTCTTGTTGCATGCTAGCATCTCCCAATGAAACATTAAGAAAAAGTGTCAGAAGCAATTTGGTATGTTGATCTTTTGGCACTATCAAAATAGGATTGATTCTCCAAATATCATCTCCATAGTTTGTACAATCAAGTCTACACCTAAAGCCACTTCCTTATGTAGATCCAGGATGGGCAGCTTGAGTGGGCCTGAGGCCACATTTGGGTTTCTGAAGGATTCCAAGGGCCACATCTTTTTATTTGTCTTCATTTTTATTATAATTTGAATTGTAATAAATGTATTTATTATTTAGCTGTTGTCGTGTGCCTTCAAGTTGTTTTCAACTTATGGCAACTCTAAGGTGAATCTATCATGGGGTTTTCTGAGGCTGAGAGTTTGTGATGTGCCCAAGGCCACTCAATGGGTTTCCATGTCCAAGCAGGGAATCGAACCCTGGTTTCCAGGTTTGTGGCACAACATTCAGACCACTATTACGTGTTTCCCACTCAACACCAACTTATTACTACTTTATCCCAGGTTTTTTTTTGCAAGATTTGTCTAGAGGGGAGTTACCTTTGCATTCCTCTGAGACTGAGAGAGTGAGAATTGGCCCAGGTCATGCAGTGAGTTTCCACAGTCAAGTGGGGATTCGAACCCTGGTCTCCCAGAGTCCTAGTCCAACACTCAAACCTTTACATTACTCTGACTCTGAAGATTTGTTCAGTACCCACCAGAAAATGCTAGCCTCAGTTTTTTACTTTTATTTCTCCCTTATTTTAATGTATTCATAAAAACATATACACAAAAATGTATTTTCAAAGTTAAATATATGATACTGCTGGGTTTTTTTACACCAAATATGCTCACTGGCTGAATGTGAGAAAGGAACACAGAGAAAGAGAAGCAGAGAAGCTTGCAGGGAGTATATGCAAACAAGCTGAGAGCAGCAGCGTGATGGACAAGAGTTATCTTCCCACAGAACTGGAGCCAAAATTATGCAGCTATGAAAGAGTGGGAGAGCCTATTTGCTGCATGGTCACATTTCAGCATCCGTGGTGATGCAGTTATAGTCCATGCCCATTGTTAGACCAAAAACCATCTAAGCCTGTGTCCATCACCAGTGTCTTGGGGCAGTGAATTCTGTAAGTTGATGATGCACTGAAGGACAAAATAACTTATCCTGCATTGCTCCACAAGGCTGGCCCCCGCAAGTTAGTCCTTTTATCTCTGCTGATATGGCTAGTCTGTGGTGAAAAGGGGGAAAGGAAGAATTTGGAGTATGGTATAACAAATAACAAAAGTCCGACATGGATCACATAGCTCCAGAATAAATTGTTGTGATTAAATGTCAGCTTTGGAATTTGTGCAGTGATTTGAGTGACTAGGACTCAGGGAGACCAGGGTCCCAATCCCCACTCAGCCATAAAAGCCTGCTGGTTGATCTTGGGCAAATCACATTCTCTCAGCTTCAGAGGAAAGCAGTAGCAAAGTCCTGAGAGTGTCTCCATAAGTCAGAGTCAACTTTAAGGCACTTAAGAACATGTTTCCTAAGAAGTGAGCAGGGGTATGACGTACATAGACAAACATAGAACTAGAGTGGTATAGTAGTTTAATGGTAGTACTTGGACTCTTAGAAATCAAAGTTCAGATTCCCACTCAGGCAGAGGAAGCCCCTTGGTGACCTTGTGCTAGTCACACTATCTCAGCCTTAGAGGAAGACAATGACAAAACTCCTCTGAAGAAACCTTGCCAAGAAGGGTTGCCATAGGATGCAGTTGACTGGAAGACACATAATGACAACTAAATTTTTTTAAGCGCACTCTTTAGCTTACCTTCTTCAGATCTCTATAACCCTAAAAAGCCTTTAGCACCCTTGTGTTTGTCTAGCTGTCACTAGCAGGAGAAAACTAACTATTGTTTGGCAGCTTTGCTTGTGAACCAAAGTAGTGCAAAAAAGAATGTGCACATTAAAAGTGACCAAGCAGATTTTTCCCAGTGTAAAATTCATTATACAACACAACCACTGAGAGGCTCAAGGGAGGAACACGAGAAAAAATCATCAGTCTTATTTAGAAGGACTGATAAAATGAGGAGGGTAAGAAAGGATGGTCAGTATTAAATACTTTAAATACTTTAGAATAAAAACATCCATACATTCCTACTGAATAAGCTCAGAACAAACACACATTTCTTATTTTTCAGTTATGCATCAGGCACTTTAGCAATTGCCATATAAGGATGGACACAGAGTACAAAACATAAGGGATTTTTTTTACACCCTTTAAAATTCAGCAATAGAGTCTGATAGTAGACTGAACTCAGCAGTTTATTTAATGATTCAGCACTGGGTAGACTCTTGAAAGCCCAGGGTCTACACTGAACAAGCATTTAAGTCAACTCTACATAGAATTCTTACAAAAACTTGCAGTCACAGCAATTGATCAATGAAAAGCTATGGCAGTCATACAAAGTCATCAATCACTGTTTCAAAGTTATGTATGTCATACTTCTCCTTTGTATCTTATTCCAATGTTCTAGCTGTTATCTTGTTACCACACCATACCCCCCACGCTTTATGAGATGTACCATTTTCATAACTGGACACATTTCATGACTGGAATATATGCTTCAAACTGTGCTGCCTGGAATCATATGCCAAATCAGGATGATCTCTGACATGATCAGGTCATAAGTTCAAAGAGGATTAGGCATGAAAGCCAGATGCTGATGGACTTGGGATAATCCTTTCAAAAACTGTAAGTCATGAGCACTCCCAAAAGCAATAACAAGCAAAACTGCCCAGATGAAACAATCAATAACCCTACTGTGAGCATATCCTACAAAGACCTTTCCTGTTCACATCACCTGACCAAAACATTAAGAGATTGTCAGGACTGTCATTAATGTTTTGTCACCTAGAGTTAAAACAATCAGCCCACTCCCAACTCCTTTGTCAACCATGTGAAAAAGCCATTACCGCTTTGTCCATGCCCCTTCCTTCAGGGCAGGAAATAGGGTATTAAAACCCTAGCTTCAGCCCCAGTAAATTGTAGTACTTTGGATGCAGTACATGGCACCCTGATTGCTGTTCCTTTGTGCTATCCTCAGATTCGCTGTCTGAGCCACTCCGCTTCAGCTTTCTGCTTCGGGATTGGTAACTCTCACCCTTTCCACCCAATTTCTCTCTATCCAACCTTTCTTGACTCACTTTCCAATAGCCTTGTATGGTTCTTTAAACTGTCTGATTTCCCGTATGCTTGTTCATTTCCAATAAAACACTCTTTTAATCTGTAACTGGAGTCCTCTCTACAGTTAGTACTGATATACACAGGTGAAAAGATCCTGCCATTACCCTCCTCTAGTAGGCCTCCTTTGAGCTATAATCCCCCAAATTCTAAGGAGCAGCTGACATTGCAGGTGGACCCCAAAGTCCCCCACTTTTAGGGGTAAAAATCATACCAACAGAACATGTTGAAGTGTTTTGGAACATGGCTCAGAACATGTTGTACATCTTTAGCTTAAGTTGAAATCATTAGGACCTTACCTTTTTCTATGTCTAAGCAATATAGCTCTATCTCATTTAAGCCTTATGGGCACTTCTTTACTTTTTTCTCTTTACCACTTAAACTTGGTAGATATTCTTGCGTGCATATGCACACACATGCACACACACTCTGCAGCCCTCTGGAAAAGTGCTTAGCCATGTCAACATTTTCTGCATCCACCCACTCCACCCCGTCCATTTGTAAATGCACTTGCCATGAATGTAGGCCCCTATCAGCATGCCAACAGAGTGTCAGCTTGGGCGACCCATTGCTGCCATACTAACACCATGTGTATATGTGCTGGTACACTTGATGAGTGCATTTAATCAAGTGGAAGAAATGTTTAAATAGAATGTTACAAAAGATAAGAGCATTTAAATATGACAGGAGAGGAAGTGGTTTGAGCTTTGGACTAGGACCGTGGAGACCAGGGTTCGATTCCCCACTCAGCCATGAAAACCCCACTGGGTGACCTTAGACATATCACATACTCTCAGCCCCCAGAAAACCCCATGATAGGTTCACCTTAGAGGCTCCATAAGTCACAATCAATTTGAAGGCACACAACAACAACAAGAAATGTATAACAACAGCTTTCTCCCCAGGGCTCATTCCATGTCACTTGTATCACATATAGAATAAGCCCCATTGTGAGAAGCAGATGCTATAAAACTATTCTTCTGGTCATTATACAAATGTACCAATCAGTGGCTTTAATCTTATTAGTAGCTACAAACAGAGAAGATTCACTGAATCAATGGGGTTTACATATGTGTTGATTTGTCTTTCAACAGTTGATTCTAGACTAGTTGGGACTAATGACAGGATTATCCCAAGGATTCATGTGGTTGGATGTGGGACCTACCTTCTGTTAGCAGAAGGACTTCACTCACAGGAGATGCCATCTTCTACCAGCCCAGTTGGATAAACATGGATACCACCAACAGTAACTAACAATATTGGTGTGTGCACCATGCGTTGTCAAAAATCCTATTCCAAAAGCAGCACTAGGGCAAGAACCTTTTCTCCTGTCTCAAACCTACTCTCAAACTTAACCCAAATAAACAATAGCAGCAGAAGGTAGAAATGGAGACTTTTTTTTTCAGAGAGTAGCAAAAACATAATGGTAACTTGCTGGGCATGTACCCTTAATGTTCTCATGATTTTATGAGATCAAAGTGGTAAAAAAAAAATCTGGATAGACTTTTTCAACCAAATACACCCCCACTATCCTCCTTGTAATATGGCAGTGCAAATGAAACAGCACATAAGCATCTTGGGCACCAACAGCCTTACCAGGCCACCTTGCTTGAAAACCTTGTCCATTCATCTCTGTTAGGACTGATGGTTTGGAAGTGCCTTCCGAAACTTTGCATGATGTACTTAACCATCAGTTGCAACAATTCAGCAAAAACAAGGATCTAGTGGCACCTTAAAGACTAACAAGTTTTATTTGGCATATATTTCTATGTGAACATAAAGCCATTTCATCAGAAGTATGAAAGCTTCTGCTATATAGAATTTGTTCAGCTTTGGGTGCTACAAGACTCTTTCATTGTTTTTGCTGCAACAATTACTCTACCCTCATGCCTCTACTCCACCCCACCCCACCACAAAAATATCCAGGAAACTCTCAGATAGAGAAACACAAATGGGATGCACTTGCTGACTGCAATGTTTGGGTGCAGTAGCTCTTTCTCTCTATCTTGCCATCTGTTGAATATCCGTTTCTGCTCTACTTGACTCATTTGTCCATTGTACAGTGATTATCACTACAGCAGCTGGAAGAGCGGGGCAGTTACCTAAGCCCAGCGCACCAGCTTCTTGCAAAATAAGCAATTATTGCATTAAGCCACCCAAACAGAAATTGTATAAACTTTAAAAGGCTACAGTTTCTTTTTCTCTCAGTCGACTGTGCTCTGCCCCAGACTCTTACAAATGACCCAGCTTATTAAAAAAAAAAGTCATCTGAGAAGTCAATGAAATAGTTGCATGCTTGCAAACAAAAAACCTCAGTGCGCACACATGTAAATACAAGCCAAAACAAGCAGGGTGCTTTACTACAAAATGCAGAATTTATAATGAGAAGGAAATCTGGTTTTTGGTTGATACAAATCCAGCGCATTATAAAACCATTCCCTTTTTTTTCCAGTGTTCAGGGCTGAGAGTTGGCCAAAAGGACCATCACTTGTTCACAAGAATGAGGCATCTGCAGGCTTAGAGGGAACACTAAGCTCTGCCAAAACACTATCTATCTAGGGGGGAGTATAAAAGGGTAGGGAAATAAAGCACCTCACTTGAGACCAAAGTGAACTGCTGTGTCCAGTAGGGTTGATTTACAGAACTGATGCCTGAATGGTAAATCAGCACTTGTTTAAATCAGAGTGATTCCATGGGTTTATTTCAGTTGCAGAGTAGTAGCTGGATTTAGGCCTGCATGTGTCCTCTAGTCGTAGAAGGCTGGCTGGCTTGGGGAGGGGAGAGGAGGGTTGGAATGAAGAGTTTGAGATCCCCAAAATCAGGACTCCACTCCATGCTGCAAGATTTTGTTGCAGGACCTACTTGAGTTCTGCAACTCGAACTCCTTGCTACCTTAGGAACTGCCCATCTTTTTTCATTAATTTTAAATGAGAAGGCAATGGGACACGAGAACACATCTATGAAACCATCACAAGGTGGCTTCTCAGCTTTTCTATAGGATTCCCCCTTCCATCTCCAGAAGGCTGAAACGTCTCTCCTGACATCAAGTCACAGACAGTAAGAGATTTCAACCAAAGTCTGCTGGTGTTGGTAGCCCCTTTTGCCTTTGGTCCCACCCACCATTGGAATGCAGCCCTGGAGAACATCTGTGAAATGGAATTCTGCCCTTAGGCTGATAGAAAGAAGATCCCCACCTTTCCCCTAGTTTGAGGTAGCCAACTATGCCATGGCAAGGGCCAATTTTCACCACTGCAATGCTGCTCTGGGCTGCACTGGCAAATTTAAGCACACATCCAGAGGGGCTGGACATTTTAGGACTGGGAAATTGCTAACTGTCAAATTTCTGGATGATTTGGCTGCATTTTAGTTGGTTGGAAAATCACCCAAAATTGTGTTGATTTTTAATTTTAAAAAAAGTGGGATTCAGAGGACTGCTCAGGGACTTCATGGGTTGCAAAAGGTGGGGCACAGGAGCCACATTTCCTCCTCCCCTCTTATTAGTATGGTATTGTTGTCGTTATTGTTGTTGACAGGAATCTTGTTGGCTAAACCCTACCCAAGTAGATCCATTGAATCAACTGTTGGATGCTGTACCACCATGTAGGTAAATCCAATTGAGTAAAAGGTTCTACTGTAGTCAGAACTAACAGTAAGATTCAGCCTATCATCATCATCATCATCATCTTTATTATTATCTTACCTTTTTCTTCAAGACTGGGACCCCTGACAAAAGATCACAGATAGTCAGAAACTAGATGAATTCAAGTCACCATGTCCAGACGAATTACATCCAAGGATGTTAAAAGAACTGGCAGAAGTCGTTTCAGAACCACTCTCAATAATCTTTGAGAACTCTTGGAGAACTGGAGAAGTCCCAGCAGACTGGAGGAGGGCAAATATCATCCCCATCTTCAAGAAGGTGGGGGAAGAAGACTCAAATAATTACCATCCAGTCAGCCTGACATCACTACCCGGAAAGATCCTAGAGCAGATCATTAAACAGTCAGTTTGTAATTACTTAGAATCAACGCTGTAATCACTAAAAGTCAACATGGATTTCCCAGAAACAAGTCATGCCAGACTAATCTTATCTCTTTTTATGATAGAGTTACTAGCTTGATAGATGAAGAGAATGCTGTGGACATAGCATATCTTGATTTCAGTAAGGTCTTTGACAAAGTTCCCCATGACATTCTTGCAAAGAAGCTAGTAAAATGTGGGCTTTACAGGGCTATTGTTAGGTGGATTTGTAACTGGTTGCCCAACATAAATGCAAAGGGTGCTCACCAATGGCTGCTTTCATCTTGGAGAGAAGTGACTAGTGGGGTGCTACAGGATTCTGTCCTGGGACCAGTGCTATTCAACATCTTTGTCAATCACTTGGATGAAGGAGTAGAGGGCATGCTGATCAAATTTGCAGATGACACCAAATTGGAAGGAGTTGCTAATACGCCAGAGGACAAGATAAAAATTCAAAATGATCTTGACAGATTGGAGAGCTGGGCCAAAGCTAACAAAATGAATTTCAACAGAGAGAAATGTAAGGTCCTGCACTTAGGCAAAAAAAATGGAATGCACAAATATAGGATGGGGGACACATGGCTGGATAACAGTACCTGTGAAAAGGATCTAGGAGTCTTGGTACATCACAAGCTAAACATGAGTCAGCGATGTGATGCAGCAGCCAAGAAAGCCAACACAATTCTTGGTTGCATCAATAGGAGTATGGTGTCTAGATTGAGGGCGGTAATGGTACCACTCTATTCTGCATTGATTAGACCTCATTTGGAATACTGTGTCCAGTTCTGGGCACCTCATTTCAAGGAAGATATCAACAAGCTGGAGCATGTCCAGAGGAGGACGACCAAAATGGTGAAGGGTCTGGAAGCCACGCCCTATGAGGAGCAGCTTAGGGAGCTGGGGATGTTTAGTCTGCAGAAGAGAAGGGACATGGTAACCATGTTTAAATATTTGAAGGGATATCATGTCAAGGAGGGATCAGGCTTGTTTTCCACTGCTTCAGAGACTAGGACAAGGAGCAATGGATTCAAGCTGCAGGAAAGGAGATTCCACCTAAACCTCAGGAAGAACTTCCTGACAGTCAGAGCTATCTGACAGTGGAATATGCTGCCTGGGAGTGTGGTGGAGTCTCCTTCTTTGGAGGTTTTTAAGCAGAGGCTGGATGGCCATCTGTTGGGAATGCTTTGATGGGCGTTTCTGCATAACAGGGGGTTGGACCAGATGGCTCCTGGGGTCTCTTCCAACTCTATGATTCTATGATTCTGGTAGCCCCACCACATGGGAATCCCTGAACTAGACAATATCTTTCATCATTTTTGCAGATGTTCCTGGTGAGGTGCTTCAATGGGGGGTGAACCACGGTGGCATGATAGACACAGCCCACAATGGGCAATTCCTCTTCCTTCCCTCCAACTCCTCTTCCTTCTCTTTAGCTTCTCTTCTTTCCTTCCACTAGCCTGCTCCTGCCTGATCTCAGAAGCCAAGCAGAGACAGGCCTGGTCAGAACTTGAATGGGCAACTGCGAAGGAATACTAGATGATATAGACTACATTACAGAGGAAGGCAATGGGAAACCCCCTCCGAACAGATTTTTCTGAGAAACCTCTATAACAAGAACTCCATAAGACTTGAAGGCACCTAGAAACAACAAAGGAAAGAGGGAGGGTGAAGTAGAGTGTCTGTGTGTACTGCAGAATCCAGTCTGGTCTGGAACTAAGGCTGAAATGTTGTACAGAAATGACTTTGCATTAGCAAAAAACTGAGTGACATTACATGTTCCTCAAGACATCTGACAGCAAGCAAGACATTGTTGGAGCTTCCTCTTATGCTCATTCTGTATATGTGTGTGAATAAAAATACAGTGGATCCTCCATATATGAAACCTACAGATCTGTGTTTTAGGCAACCATGGAGCATCACGTCCTATACATAAAATGGCAGCAACATAAATGCAGATGTGCTGAAGCACCCGTGCACATGTAACTTCCATTTAATAATATGGGACACAACCATTCACATTTTTTGCTATTTGCAAGGTGTCCTGGAACCAAACAGTTGCAGATACAGAGGGTCCACTGTATAATCTGTTTAAAAATATGTGAACAAATATGACAAGGGATCTTGTATCACAGAAATGCTGTAAGCTTATGCAGCACTATTAAACATTTCCACATTAACAGTACTTTTTTAACAATGTGCCTTGCTTCTAAAGCTCACTTTTAAAGCTGCGCAAAATGGCTAGCACCAACTAATTTTTCATTTCCTTCATGACAAGTAAACGACCTTGCAGACAGGCCAAGGTTGCTCACTTAATGGAATAATCAGTGTGCTTCAGCTTCACGTGCAAGGCATACAAGAGACTCAGCAATAAAAGGCCTGCAGCAAAGAAGTAAAACACTGATATCATCTGCATTGGAAGAACACCCAAAGAGGACTGGTCTCGGCAAATGAAAATCAACCACAATCCATCCATGTTTATCCATCTGGCTTGTAGCCAACAGGAACCAGAAAAGTTAAGATGCACAGCTAGTCCTTTTGGGAGCCAAGACCTTTTGGGAACTCATTTGGGAAAGCAGTGCCCATCCGCATGTACATATATCCACAGACATATATACATGCATCTGTGTGTACATATGCATGGTTGCAAACGTACACACAGGCTACCTTAAGTAATTGCCTATTTGCTGCCCCTTAATGCAATCAAAAACCTACCATACTAAGCAGGTATCACAGGTTCAAACTAGACCAAGGAATCATGTGACCTCTGGTCCAGATCTGGTCCTTGGAAGATTCCATATAGCCCTCTGGGCCCCCAAATCCCAGGAACCTCACCAAAAATGGCAGAAAAAGATCATTTTCTGGCTGAAAAAAATCACAGTGTGAAGCCTGCATTTACTATAAAACACTGTTTCTGTAAAACAGCAAAATATTGATCCTTTCCACACGAGACAGCAGAAACACTTCGTAACATTGCAAAGGGAGGTGTTTAAGACTGCATGTTTGCGATGCTGCATTCTGCACCCTCCTCCCTTTGAAGTGGAGGAGACCGCTTTTTCCTTCCTCACTACAGCGTCCGTGACCATTCCCCTGCTCTGCCTTTACCCTGCCCCTGCACCTTTGATTGGATGGTTCAATTTTTTTTAACTTTACCAGACAACGTTTCTATGTAGGAACGTCTCTACTTAGAAACAACTTCACAGAACTTCCGGCCCCACTGGAAACGCAACAGCAGGGTGGCATTTCGCAGCAAATTGTCCTTGTCACCAGCAAAATGGAGCAGGAGAAGTCAAGAGCCATGGTGCTGAGAGCACTCTGTATGTATATGGACATCCTCAGATTAGTGGCAGCCTTTTTACATAGGCAATGGCAGAGGGAGAGGGCCATTAGATACACCCTGTTGGATGGCAGCCGCCGTGCACAATGGGCCAACCACCTCCTTGCTGCTTCTTGGTATGGTGACCAGGATGCCAGCTCATATGCTGCCCAGCATAACACCTGCTTTGTTAGGGTCCCCCAAACTTTCCAAAGTTATGGAGAATGGCAGCCATGATACCATGATGCAGCCCATACATGTTGGATGCGGACCAAAAATGGCACTCCTAGCCCCACCACATGGGAATCCCTGAACTAGACAATATCTTTCATCATTTTTGCAGAAGTGTTCCCTCAAAAGGTGAAACACATCTCTTTGTCACAGCACAAGGTTATTCTTGCCTGCATATCTTGCATTTAGTGTGCATCGTTTAACGATTAGCTGGTGGACAGGAAACCTGGACTTAATTTGTAAGTCTGATGTCTGGGGCACAAATCTGAGGAAATCCCGCTGTTGGAGGGTAAACCACAGTGAATAGACATCTTGTTTGACTTCCACTTTGCTTTAGCCCTGTTAGAAGAATGTTCCACATGACTTCATTCCCTCCCTCCTTCCTACAGTTTCCAGATTACAGTTCTTCAAGAAGGAACATCATGGGAAAAAAGGGTAGGGAAACAATCATGTCTGCATGCAAAACACATTGCTCAGTATCTACTTGTCATGACTCATGGCTGACCCCCAAAAACAGAGACAGATTGCCACTGAACCTCAGATGGTGGAAAACAATTGGAAAAGAGGGCTGTTGCTTTTAGGCCCAGCTTGTCTGCATCATAGAAGCATTTTTTTTTAATTTTCTTACATACAACATTTGGATAATGTCACCTTTTAGCAAAGTTATCTGGATATAATACAATAAACAAATGTTTTTAAAACATAAATCTGTATAATCCAAAGCAACATAATAACGCCACATAGTGTAGTCACAAAACAACAAGAGAATCCCAAAATTAAGCATACAGATGGTGTGATTTAATTTAGAAGGCCTTGGTGAACGGGAAGTTCTATACCTGGCACCAAAAAGAGGTAGACCTTGGTAAAGTTACTTGCTTGAACCACAACTGTGAGAATCCGCCAGCAGCATGCCCAAGGGTTACACTAGCTGGGCTGGAGATTGTATGAGCTGCAATCCAAGACAAGTAAGCTTGCAAAGCTCCAAAAATACTGTGGGGCCCATCACGTTGGTTGCCATGGGAAACAGAACTAGACGGTCAGTCGCGTAGGGACGTGGGGGCAGGGGAGCAATTTGCCCCGGGCAGCAATGTTTTGGGGGCGTCCCAGCCTGTAGCCACACCCCCGCGTGTCCTGGCCATGCCCCCGTGCACTGCAGCCCCGCTCCGCACACAGTGGTCATGCCCCTCGCACCATAGCTCCTTCCCTTCCTCCTCCCTCCACACACTTTAATCTCTGCCACTGTAGATGGCCATTTTGCTTAATACAGCACCATTCTTCTTCTGCTCTCACTCAGGTATAATATAAATATGGCCTGAAAAGCACGCAAGCAACCATGATATAAATATTATGAACTACCTTTCTGTCTGATTATGGTAATCCCTAATTACCGCCTTCTCTGAATTTTAATCACCACTCAAACTGGCTTGATTCTGAGAAGTCCAGAAGAAGAATCTTCTAGTCTTGAAGCTTCATACATGAACACGTGGAGTGACTGGGCTGAAAAGTTACACTCAAATGTAATCTAGGACAAAGTGTCATGGAAGTAAATCTGTGCTAAGACATTTTGGTATACAAAGATTAACAGCAAACAGCACACACCCAAATCAGAGTACCTAGTGCCCAAGGCCAGTCAAGTGATTTGGGCATATAAGACAGAAAATCTCACAGGTGCTCTTTCCTTGACAATTAATGTATTTTTATTTTATTACCAGTTTTCTGTCCTTCCTGACAACAAAAAGCTGCTTCACCATGCATAATGGTATAGGTGTTCCAAAAGGCTTCAATATTTTAACTTTAAAGCTAAAATAGTAATTTTTCATGTATTTGTTCCATGTCAGAATAGAATTCTCTGTGAAGAAAATTAAGACATACAAATTCTACTAAATAGGTTCAGCAACCTCAGTCACTAAACCCCGCAAGCTGTGTTCTAGGTTTTCTGTACCAGGGTGAATCAACACAAGTGTGGTTTTGTCACATTCATGCATGCTGAGAGGAACATGATAAGACTGCTTTGAGGACTGTGTATTTGCAAAGCAAACTATGTTCAGGCATCAGTTCCTCTGAAAGGAGAGTACGCCACTCCTTTGCTTGTAAACCTGGAAGGGTGACTCACACAGTGTTTGTGCGTCAGGTGTCCATCACAAAAAAGACGCTGAATCACTCAGACTTCCTGTCTGACACATTTGGAAGACAATGTCCAGAAGATGCATCCAACAGTACAGGAAAAGCATTTCCCTTGGCTACAAAAAGGCTACATATTTGTATTTTATTTTTGGCTTGGTTGCCCAATTACTCTTTGTACTGCTATGTCCTAAAAAAGAAACTGCAAAGAGAAGTCATACATGCAAACTCTGCAGTTCTGCTTCTTCCTTAATTAGAAATGCACACGCAAGTCTCTGAAAACCATGTTTTCAGGTCAGCTGTCACCTGACCGTCTGCTCTCTAGGTAGAACTTCCCACTTCTTGGAAAGCAATATTCCTACATATATCACACTTCCGTTTCCAAAAATGTGGTGATTCGAAGGGCAAGATAGCGTGGCTGTAACTGCACATTATTTCCCAAACTTGAGAATCTAGAATCTAGAGCAGTGGTTCTCAACTTGTGGGTCCCCAGATGTTTGTGGACTTCAGCTCCCAGAAGCCCTGAGCATTGACCATAGTGGCTGGGGCTTCTGGGAGCTGAAGTCCACAAACATCTGGGGACCCACAGGTTGAGAACCACTGATCTAGAGCCTAGAATCAGGAATCTAGAAATGCAGAAAATGTTCACATGATCAGCTTGCTGCACAACAAAGTCACATAGGCTAGATTCCTGTTGGTGAGTCCCTAGTAAAGTAAACTCTTTCAATCAATTGTTAAATGGTGAGTCAAGACATAGGTAAATCCAATTTATTCAGTGGCTCTTCTCTAGTTGGGATTAACAATAGCATTTAGGCCATAGTCTTCTGAGAGTCAGCATGGTGTAGTGATTTGAGCATTGGACTACAATGCTGGAAACCAGGTTGAATTCCCCACTCAGCCATGGAAATCCACTGAGTGACCTTGGGCCCATCACACACTCCCAGAAAACCCCTTGATAGGTTTGCCTTAGGATTGCCATAAGTCAGAAAGAACTTGATGACATCCAACAACAAGAACAACAACAACAATGACATAGTTTTCTATTCTGTATTGGTAGTGCTATGTAACTGTTGTATACCAATGTAAACTATTTTATTTGCAGAGTTTAATATGAGTATTTTAGCATTTCATAGTATACGAAATGAGTTACATGAGAAAATAAAAGGAATTGCTGTCAGCAAACAACACAGCAGGAAATGTTGTTAGAAAAACATTGTATAAAATATTATTTTCATATTGTCATTATATATTACATAAAATATTATCATTAAAAAAACAGCACAAACTAAATAAAATCCTATGCAAGTTTAAGGTACACTAAAAATGAAACAAGGAAAACTACAGACTCCCTTCACCATTTCATAGAGTCATAGAATCATAGAGTTGGAAGAGACCCCAGGGGCCATCCAGTCCAACCCCCTGCTATGCAGGAACACCCTCAAAGCACTCCTACAGATGGCCATCCAGCCTCTGTTAAAAACCTCCAAAGAAGGAGACTCCACCACACTTTCTTTAGACATATCCCATTTTTCCTCCTTAATGGAACATTTAAATTGTATTTAAATCAAATATTTGACAAACATGGAGATTCAATTCTGAATGAATGAAACTTACATAAGTGTTCATTTATCAAATTTCTTTTGATACAACAAGTCTTCTCTACTTGGGACTAACGACTGGATTTAGGCCTAAATTATTAGGCAAGAGACTTAGAAAATAAAGGTCCAAAAATATACCATACATGCTTCAAAACAAGGAAAGTAAATTATTATACACAGTTTAAAACATACTAATATTTTTGAAAAAAATATTTCATTCATGTTGTTCTATGATTGTTCCAAGGCTAAGAATATTAGAAATGTTAGAAATATCTGAAAAGAAAACCTTTTTCAAAAAAAAAATAGCAAAGAACACTAGGACTAGTTAGAAGAAGAAATAATAGGGAGTAGCATGAATTGCCCTTAGAAGGGGCAACAGTCACTGCAAATATAAACCAGTCCCTCCCTCACCAAGTTATTGATGGTTCCCTTTTTTAAAAAATCAAATACAAAATTTACCACATCTGAGGTTCAATGTACATTCAACATTCTGAACTCTTTTTCAAGAGAAAAAGGATGAGCATGCTGTGTTCCAGATTCACCTCCCTGTCCTCTTCTTTTTTAAAAAAACAACTAATAGGCAGCACAATTTCAGAGTGATTCCATGCAGCGTAATGAAATTTCAAATAAATATGAACATTGATCAAGCATTAGTAACAGCATTGCAGCTATACGGGGAGATCTGACACAAGTTTACTCAGAGGCAAATACTGCTGTGTCCAGTGGGATCTCTCTTTGCATCTGAAACTGGAAGGAGACTGAGAAAAGGCAAAGGTCTTGCTTCAGAAGGCAGAAAACAGTTTTGCAACCTAAAATGTACAACAAGCATGACAAGCATGCATTTTCCTGGCCACACCTCCTGAAAAATTGTACTCATCTTTCTCTCTTTCTGGAAAAAAAAAGTACAAATGCAACAATGGGAAGACATGGTCTGATTAGAAGAGAATCATGACACAGTTAGGGCCACCCGTAAAATTTGGTGAATGAGACCGGATAACTGGACAATGAAAACTTTTCCTGGAACCACTGTAGATCAATGATTTACTAATTCTGTAACTAGTGCAACAGTGGAGGGATTGGTTCTGGTAAACAGCAAGGCCTAATCTGAGCATCTGAGTCTCTTGATAGGCAGATACTGTACTTGATGACTTACCCAGCGCTTGACTTTGTTGCTGAGATAAGGAAACAATCAAGTTTTGATGCACCAGCCCTGCTGCTTGTGATTTCTCTAGGCCTAACTCCTTTATTTTACATATCCATAAAGCAGTATTGCTGAAAGTATATTGGCAGCCACACAAAGGTCCTTCTGATGTGAAAGCCAAGGTCTTTCTATAAACTGAAGAGCACAAGCTGCCAAGGGATGCCATTTGCTAATGTTGCAGGAGCCCAGAGAACACAGAGACCACAAAGCAAGAAAAAGAGTAATTTATTACGCACAGGCTTTTGGCTGGATTTCTCCAAAAGACCAAAAGCCCTGAATTCAAGTTTCACAGCTCTTTTATAGACAAAGTTCACAGCATACACAAAGATCACAGGCAAAGATCGCAGGCATGTCTCGGTCCGCCCCTCCGGGGTCACAAATACCACATGCTGTTACTAGCTCAGACCCCGGAAATAAACAACACCCTGGCTACGTGATCAACATCCTAGCTACGTGATACATTGGCTCTCGTGACCTTTTTACCCTTCTTAAATCTTTCTCCGTTCCTCTGACCTAAGCCCCCAGCTTCTACTTTATTTCTACTTTATTATTTCTAATTCATACCTATATCATTTCCCCCTTAAATGCATAATTTCTAAACAATTATAGCATTTCGTGACGTTATATCATAAAACAGCGTCAGGCTGAGCCATCAAAGCGTACAGAGCTGCTGTCTTACTGGAAGTAATTTAAAGCATATTACTTATACATTGCATAAAACAAGGAAAGCATATACACAGAAACAGGAATATTAGCACTACTGGCAACAAAATTACAAACAATGCTTTTAGCCAATTCAGGTTTGGTAACCAAGATGTGAGCCACTTCCACCAGCTATCATCCCCTTCATTTATATCCTTTACTACTTCGTGCAGTTTGTTAATTTGTGCTTCTATCGCGTTGCTGTTATCAGACAAGTTGAAACAGCACAATTTCTGATGCTTTTCACATCCTACGTGATGGAGAAGGAAGAGATAGTCAACGCCTGCCCGATTTTCCAATACAGCATTCCTTAGTTCCCGCTGTTTTTTGTTAAGCAAGGATAATGCTTTGGAAGTAGCGTTTATACTTTTGACTAGCGTGCAGGCTAATCTATTTATTTCTAGTCGTCCTCCAGAGCCAATCCTGTTATTCCAACCAGGGAGAATGCTAACGCTATTTTCTCCTTGTCCGACCATAAGTGTGATCGGCCATCACAGTTTTCATCTAGAGGGGCGGCTCTAGCTCTACGGTCTCGCTTCTGAGGCCATGGAGGAAGGACTGTTACCAGACGGCTAGGCAGCAAGGTTGAGTGTCAGACAGATAGGCTGGTATGTATGACCAGGTTCGAGACCCACAGGTCCAGAACCAGCCATGAGGTAAAAGAATATGACCTTGGTAATAAGATATATTTTGGATCTCCTTGCAAGGAATCGGAGGTCCTGGAGCGACCTTGCATTGGTTATTCTTACTCCGACAATTGATCATGCGCGCGCAGGTAGCATTGGCTCCTGCTACTATAGGAGTTCGTAAAGTGAACTCAGTTAGGGGTAGGGAAGAATTTGACGTGACCCCCCAATCTGCGCTGCGAGCATACGACATATCTAAGTGGCTAAAGATCGAACTCTGGTAGTGGGTATGATCCTGATTTGGCTTGGCTGCCTACACACCGGTATCAGACATGAATTAATGAGTTAATTGCAGGAACTCCCTGTGGCAAACAGAAATGATCTACCCCGGTTATATTAGCTAGGTGTAACCAATAGTTATCAGCCAAACGTGGGGATGCTATCTCTTCAACACCTTGAGCATTGCTTACAAATATCATATACATAGAGAATAATAAGAGTAATATAAAATGCATGTTAGTATTACGTCCCTTCCCGGGCTTCCTGGGGTCTGGCTGTATGCAGGGCTGCTGGAATCCTGGACAGCAGCGATAGAAACCTAGCCCCCATCTTTCCTTCTCCAGGTGCAGGCTTAGTTGTACGTGGAATTACCAGCTTCCGAAGTGGTAGTAGTATAACTAGCCTGAATCTCCGTGCCGCTTCTTCAAGGTGAGCTTGAGTGGGTTAGTAGGGTCCCCAGCTACCGACCAGCCCCCTTTTGCTCGCTTTACACGTGTCCAATGTATCCAAGGTTTTATACCAGCCACCTTTACAGCTGTGGGGGTGGAAAGAATGACAAGTTCTGGGTCCTTTCCACCAGGGTAAAACAATGGATCAGATCTCCAATCCTTAACCCAAATCTATCCCCTGGCTGGAAAGGGTGAACCTCAGTGATAGGGATGGGGAACCTATTTTCTATTGCATGACGGCGCTGCGACTGCAGCTTGAGCTAGCGCCTGCACTCTGCTGTAGACTGACATTTCCTAGTTCTCCTAATGTCCCCCCTTAACCCCGAAAGGATCTCAGGGGGTCTCCCATACATTAATTCGAAGGGGGACAGTTTGGTGACTCCGTGAGGAGTGCACCGAATTCTAAACAGAGCCAAGGGCAACACCTCCACCCATTTTATTTTGTTTCCTGACATAGTTTGGCCAGATGTGATTTCTAGAGTCCATTCATTCTTCTTCTACTTGCCCAGAACTCTGGGGGCTGGGGACCACAATGCAGCTTCCACTGGATACCAAACAGCCGATTTACTCCTTGCAACACCTTGTCGAGGAAGCTGGGGCCATTGTTGGATCCGATAGATAAAGGCAACCTGTGCCTCGGTATTATGTCTTTTAACAGAGCCCGGCTTACTTCCCTCGCCTTCTCGTCCGGGTGGGGTATGCTTCCACCCATCCGGTGAAAGTACAGACAAAAACCAACAGGTATCGATAGTGTCCCGCTCTGGGCATCTCCGTGAAGTCCACTACCAGCGCTTCGAATGGTAGGGCTCCATGTGTTTGAACTCCTGGAGGGGGTCCCTTCCCTTGTCTGGGGTTGTTTCTTGTGCACTCCGGGCATCCCGCCGAGGCTGAGTTGGTCAAGGCATGGAGTCCGTTGATGAACACCTGCTTCTGTAGCAATGCGGCCAAAGCGCTCTTCCCTAGATGGGTGGCTCTGTGGGCTGCCTGCACAACCTTCCAAGACAACTGTTGGGGTACGAAGATCCGGCCATCAGGCAATTCCCACCAGCCTTGGGGGTCTTTTTGAGCCTCATGGGCCCCTGTGCCATCTGATCTTCCCTGCTGCTGTACCTTGGGGCCGCATCAGCCAAATCAACTTGGAGCAGCGGGGCTAACACTCCACTCGTTATCCCATCTTCTATGGCAACTGTCTTGGCCACTTGATCGGCTCTCCTATTTCCCCGGGCTACTTCACTCTCCCCCCGCTGGTGTCCTCTACAATGCATCACTGCCACCCTTCTAGGATGCCATACAGCTTCAAGGAGTTCTGAAATTTCCTTAGCATTTTTGATCCCTTGCCCAGTGGAATTAATCAGTTCCTTTTCATGGTATAAGACTCCATGGGCGTGGAGGGAGTAAAAGCGTATTTCGAATCGGTGTAAACATTTACTGTAAGTCCGGCTGCCAAGGTTAGGGCTCTGATCAAGGCGATCAGTTCCGCTCTCTGGGCTGAGGTGCCTACCGGCAAAGGGTGCGCTTCGATGGTTTTGTCCTTAGTAACTACTGCATATCCCACATAACGTTTCCCATTCCTCGGACAAAACTGCTCCCATCTGTAAAATAGGTAATATCGGGATGTGGCCAAGGTGTCGCGGAGATCTGGTCAGCTTGAATAAACTTCATCCATTGTAGCAATACAGCCATGCCTTACAGACTCGCCTGAGTCTACAGGTAACAGGGTTGCAGGGTTTAGATTGGGAGATACTTCTAACTTGACACGGGGGTTCTCACAGAGCATGGTTTGGTATCTAGTCATCCGTCGATTAGTAAACGAGTAGTTCCCTTTGTATTCCATCAGAGTTAGTATGGCGTGTGGGACCCGCACCACCAATTCCTGCCCCATGGCCAATTTGTCTGCTTCCTTGACTAGAAGGGCGGTGGCCGCTATAGCTTTTAAACAGGCCGGCCACCCCTTCGCCGCTGAATCCAGCTGTTTAGACAAGTACGCGACTGGACGCTGCCAGGATCCCAGTTGCTGTGTCAGTACTCCCACTGCCACATTTTCTCTTTCATGCACGTACAACAGAAAAGGTTTTGTCACATCCAGGAGTCCTAAAGCTGGTGATTGAAGCAAAGCTTTCTTAATGTTAAGGAAGGCTCGTTTCTGCAACGCTCCCCACGGAAAGGGCTCCGCTCCTCTAGTTGCTTCGTACAGGGGCTTACTCATAACGGCGAAATTGGAATTGCAAATTCTCACAGAACCCAGCTGCCCCTAAAAACTCCCGCAACTGCTCTTCGATTCATGGGTTCTGATAAGGCGCATACAGTCTCCTTTCTCTCCGGCCCCAACTCCCTCTGTCCTTGTGAAACTATGAATCCCTAATACCTAACTTGAGTCTGGCATAGCTGAGCCTTTTTGAGGACAATTCTGTAACCGCACCTCCCCACAGGAGCTGTAGCAGCTCTTGGGTGCCTTGCCAACACTCGGCTTCCAATGTTGCGGCTAGCAACAGATTGTCCACATACTGTAGCAGAACCCTTTTCTCAGGCTCCGAGTGGAAGTCCCGGAGATCTTGGGTGAATGCAGTGCCAAAAATAATTGGCGAATTCTTGAATCTTGCACCAGCCTCATCCACGTCAGCTGTGTCTTTTCACCTGTTATTAGGTCCTCCCACTGGAAGGCGAATATGGGCTGACTAACAGGGGCCAGTCGTATGCAGAAGAAAGCATCTTTTGAAATCTAATATTGTGAAATGGGTTGCCCCTGCAGGGATCAATCCCAACAGTATATATGGATTTGGAACCACGGGATGGAGAGTGACTGTAGCCTGATTTACTAGGCTTGCAAGTCCTGCACTGGACGATATTCATCTGTTCCGGGCTTCTTAACAGGCAGTAGGGGTGTATTCCATGGTGATTGGCATCTCCTGAGGATGCCATCTCTTAACAGGCGGTCCAGGTGCCTCTGGATTCCTCGCACTGCTTGTCGGGGTAGTGGATACTGCTTTACGTGTACAGGCACTGCTCCTGGCTTTAACTCGACCACTACTGGTGGAATAAACCTCGCCATCCCAGGAGGGTTATCCTCAGCCCATACTCCTGGCACATTAAAAACCTCCCATGACTGTTCTTCCATGACTGGGAGTGTCCAATGCATTCTCCACTCCTCCTCTTGTGGATATGAAAGTGTTAAAAGCCTTGCCTCTTTCGGCCCACGGAAAAACACTTCCAGGGTCCCATCATCCTCAAACGACATCTCCGCTCTTAACTTAGACAGCAAATCCCTTCCTAGCAAGGGCACAGGACAATCTGGGAGGTAGAGAAACCGATACTGTACTAAATGTGATCCTAGTTGACACGACCGTTGCTTCAACATGGGTCTTTCTTCCACCGCTCCTGTGGCTCCCACTACTCCGTACTTTCTGCTGAGTGAGTGGGGCAATTGGGTAACCACTGAAGTGGCAGCTCCAGTATCTACCATAAAGTCCATATCACGGCCCCCACACTGGCTGTGACCATGGTCTCCCCCGGGGCCGAGAATTAGGGGGCCCAAATCTGTCTCATTCAAGGAGCTCTGCCATTCCCACAAAGCAATTTTCGTCATAGGTGTCCACCTCTCCCCTGCCGGGCGCTGGCTGCCAATTTATTCGCCCATACTACAGTGTCCCATGAATCTATGTAAGGGAACTGGTCTGGGCGCCCTGGATTTCCCACTATCACAGAATACACTTTGCTGATCTTACCACTTTCTAAAGACCCCTCTGGGCCATCCTACATTGAGTCATGGCCATTCTACTTCACACAGAAACCGCAACTGTTGAGGGCTCTATGGGGGGTCTCCATAATCTCCACTAAACCCTTTCTTAAAGTTTTTCAGCATACACTGCAGAGGGGTGCAACCCTCGGCCGCCACCTCCCATGCTCCCGCCTAAGATGAGACAGACACAATAGGGGAAGGAACGGTCGGTGAGTAAGGGGTCTCACCGACCGACACACGAGGAATAAAACAGCACACGCACGTGTCACTGGCTGGTATCGCCGGACGATCACGGTCAATAGCCAGAACCACAGCAACCAATCACCGCACAACAGTCACACACTCGCACACACAGTCCCTGCCTCCCGCCGTCCCGTACCACAAAGCGGCAACAGTTTCCTTAGCGCTTTCACAGCTAAGTACTCATGTCCACTTGGGGAGGTGATCATACTCGCCTTCTGACCCTGAAGCGAGTGGGGCATCTGGCCTCTAACCAGATTCTACTTGCCTAGGTCTTTTGATGGCGCAGCGGACCACGAACCACTTCTCCGAAGATGATGATTGCCAAATCGAACACAGAGGAAATTTTCAGTGGAGGCAGGGCCCAGTTTCTATACTCTGCTTCCAGGAGGGAGGTTCCCCTCGGTTCAGCGCTTGCCGTTTGGGCGCCCCTACACAGGCTCCCCCGTCCGGCAAAAGGAGGTAGCCGGTGGGCCCAACGTGGGGCTCGTGCGCCAAGCCCCCCGCCCGGCAAGGCGACTCAAGAGCAGGCAAAATGCCACCTCGGTGTCTCAGCGCCTGCAGCGATCCAGTCACGGCACCATTTATGTAAGCCCCCAGCTTCTGACTTCATGAATACTACAGTTTTGTTAACACAACTCCCCTATTTTCAAACTATGAAGGCAGCACTGTACTCCTTCCATGAGGATCTGAACCCTCATTGAAAGCTAACCACTAAGAGAATATGTGCAATTGAAAAAGTAAGTTGCTTTGGTCTGGGTGATATTTATTTATCTTTGGGTTGGAGAAATCTAACAGGTAATCAGTCAAAGTAGCCACAATCCCAGCCAGTTTCAACATAAACTAATTCAGTAGGATCACACAAAATAGCACCAACATGAATGTAGACCAGTTATTTTAGAAAGCAAACAAATTGATTGAGGTATCCTCACCCCATAAGATATATTTGAGCTGATGTTGTATTTTTAACCAACTTACTGATTTCATTATAATGAATCACAGGCCAGTGAGGAAAATATTATCTTCATTAGAAGAGAAAGTGTTACCACCATGTTCTGGCCTGACCTTTGGTGAACCAAAGATATCATTTTGATTTCATAATTCTGCCCTACTCTGCTATCAGCCAAGTGTTTGTGAGGCCTGCCGAACAAGCACAAAGCTAGACATGGCTATTACTTGCTGCTCCCACCAAATCGAGCCAGATATTGCCAGATCTGCTTTAGGGGACCTCCCCGAACAAACACTTTCATTACATATGCATGCTACCACAAAGAAATCCTCTGCCCTGAGAGGACACCCTGGTGAGCTAGGCACTTAACTGCGGAGCTAGCCGCATCTACATACCGGCCATACTATTGTCAGTTCAGACTCTAACTCAATCATGCAAATTCTGACCTTGCAGAGGCTTTGTCTCCAACCCAAACTTATTGTTTTCACCCGAAGACCAGACTAGCCTGCGGTTGTTCTTTCCCCTATAAAAATCTCCCGCTTTGAGAGCTCTTTGGAACTCTCGCCGGATCGCTTGGACTTCATTTTGCCTTGCTGCCGCTCGGTTCAGCAGATTCCCCTTGGTCGCCACGCCGGGTTTCTTCCTCTTCAATCAGGCTTCAGGACTGCAGGACAGATGGTGTATCACCCATTCCCCTTGAAATTCTATTTCCTTTTCTAGTTAGGAGTGTGTTTGCACTTTTCTTTAATAACTGTTTAATAAATCTTAATTGTTGTTTGAACCATCTGCCCCCTCACTGACCTGACGCTGTAGACATTGGGAAAAAGATCCTGCTGCGTTGCCCTGCCTCTCGTTAGCCAAGAGAGTGCTCCAGCTAATTTTCCCCATCTTTGCTTGTTTTGTTTGGTAGTTTGGGCGCCCCTCCCGGGACCCCCAATTTACAGGGTAACAAAAGGATCACCATTTGCTCCACTGTTCCTCTTCCCAATGAGTGAGTTATTAAATTACAAAGATGACAAATACATACTGGCAGAAAATATTGGTTTACCATTGTAATGTATGCAGATACAGAAACTTACAAACACTGCCCAGAACGCAGATAGGATTGAAGCTCTGCTAAGAAATTGAATAGTTCCTTGGACCTTGCAAATCAGCCTTCCAGATATGATCAGAAGGGGGAGTTTCAGCTGTCTCGCACTCTAGTGCTCACGCTCTCTTACCATATGTAGTTAAAGCTGTAGCACAACCAAGTGGGCATACTTAGAACTACCCAGTTCTCCAGTCATGCTGTGCTAAAGATTCTCTGTATAATTGTGTTTTAGCTCCAGCAGCAGCAACCTAACACTTTTTCTGCCTAAGCCAGATCCATACACATTTATCTGCAATTTTTGCTGCCATGGACAAGAGTTTTTAGATAGAACAAATATAACCCTTGGGTCAGTTCCTAGGGGCAGGATGAGTGCCTCAGTGCATAGAGCAGTGGTTCTCAACCTGTGGGTCCCCAGATGTTCATGGACTTCAGCTCCCAGAAGCCCTGAGCTTTGACCATAGTGGTTGGGGCTTCTGGGAGCTGAAGTCCATGAACATCTGGGGACCCACAGGTTGAGAACCACTGGCATAGAGTTTGTTGTTCTTGTGTGCCTTCAAGGCCATTTCTGCACTAGACTGTTATAGCGCTATGATTCCACTTTCAACATCCTATGGAATCCCCTGGTTTGCCTGCCAGCCCCTCCCAAAACTGCAAACCCCAGGATTCCATAGGATGTTAAAAGTGGAACCATATTGCTATAACAGTCTAGTGCAGAAATGGCCAAAGATGTCAGAGTAGCAGTCTCTCCCCACCCACCCATAGGGACATCAAGGCCATGGGCAAAGAAAAGCATTTATTAAAGTTAACAAACAGTGTTGTCAACAAGAGATACTGAAGACCCAAGATTTCCCACCTTCTCCTGAGGCTTAGATGTTCCAGTTGTAGTTATGTGCTCAGTAGCATAGCTAGAGCTTTTGCCACCCAGGGCTTATGGCTTCCCTGCCCCCTATGCCACTGCTCCCCAGCCCCAATTTACTGTTGTTTCCTCATCCCTGTTAGGGTGGATTGAAACAAATTTTAGCGATGACCCATTGGTATTTGCCTAAATCAGATTCCACTAATTCCAATGGGCCTACTCTAATCCGGAGGCTGCTTGGATCTAACCCTCAGCACAAATGGACAGCAAAAGGCCAGCACAGTCCAGGAATCATCCCTACAACCATGAGAAATGTATCTCTACCTTGCCATGGGTTTCCTTATGTGTAAATTCCCACAGCGTGCATGCCTGATGGCCAGTTTCGGGGAGGAGGAAATGGGACAAAATTGACCCCAAGGGAGGGGGCCACAAGGCACTCTTTGAACCTTAGTAGGGTTAATAAGGTTACTTGGGAGTAAATTTCCCCATCCTCCCCACACTCCACTGGTGGCACAAGAGACAGTCAGGGACCTCCAATAATCCTATACCTGCCTATCTGTCTACTGAAATACTTTGTGATGGGCCACAATGCACATTTACTCAAGAGGTGGCTCCCTGGAGAAGATGGGGCACCGACCTCGTCAGCAGCCAGCCTGGCCAAAGCACAGCCACCTCCCTGCACTGGTTGAGTCTGGCACAGCGCTATCCTAAAGGGACAGCTTTGGGCAGGAGATGAAACCCTGTGGAGCCCAAGGGAATGGGAGGAAAAGAGACTGGGACAGGTGTGGGGCTGAATCCCGAGGAGACCCAGCTGGGAGCAGGTGGTTTCGGAGGCACTTTGGCTCCAAACCAAATGAGCTGGCTCTTTCTGGAGCATGTTTCCAGCTGTTAAACCAAAGCACAAATTTGGGCTTCTTCTTTTTTTTAGCAGAGGTAAGGAAAGTCTGAAGTTCTCCAAACTGTGAGGGGGGGACCTTCTCTCTCCCTGCTCTACCTTCACCTCCTCCCTTTAACCCCAGTATATATTTTATAAATAGGTCCCCTGATGGCATGTCCCTCCTGTGCCCGCAACATTCCATCTGCTTGCGTTTTGGCTGCAGCTGCTTGGATGCCTCTCCCTGCAAAAGGCTTTCTTTTTCTTTTCCCCAAAGAGCTGGAAAGAACTTTTCCAAGATACCCCCAAAAAACCACGCTCAAAGATCTCCTGTTACCAAAACTCAGAGGGCTCCAAATCTGAAATTGGTTCCTTCCAACCCAGCCTCTTTCTTTCCTCCTTTCCAAAGCTTCAAACCAAAAAGTCCAAATAGGAGTTCCATTTTGCATGTGGAAGGCAGAGATGTGGGGTGAAGAAGACCACGAGATTTTTATTTTAAAATAACAGTTTGAAAGTATGTTGGAAAGCCTGAGAACCTTTTGAGGAGATGTTAAAAAAGGATTTGAAAATCCATTTTAAATCTGGATTTTGGAAACTCATGCCAGCCTCTTATTTTTAAATGCAGTTTCCAAACCAGACTTACAAAGCTGTGGTTCAGGAACTGATTTAATTTTTTCAGGGCCATCTCCAGTAATCATTATTCAATTATTGCTTTATTTATTTATTTTCTCGTGAGTGGCAGCGCCCTCCCCGCAAAGTGCCACCAGGGGTGGATCACCTCTCCTGCTCCCCAGCTATGCCACTGTATGTGTTTTGGTCTTACTTATAGTTAATTAAAGGATGCAGTCAATAAGTAGGGTGATCTCTTGTGTGTTTTGCAAACATGCAGATATTTGAGCACTTTACAACAGACTCACTTCCACAGACTGGGTCCATTGCAATGTCAATGCTGACCAACAGGAAGCAGCAGAAGGACTCCTGTAGCTGTCAGTCAACAGGAATTGCTACATCAAACCCAAATTGCCAACAGTGATCGATTCAACCCTTCCCAGGGATTATAGCCAGGAAGGAGAAGTACACAATTGTTTCTAATTTCCTACAATCAGAGTTACATCGTTCAAGGCTGTGCCAACATCCTGTGGAATCCTGGGACTTGTTTTGTCAGAGGCACCAGAGGAGCTCCCTGGCTGAGGATTCTGAAGGGCCCTCCCACTAAACTGCCAGTCCCAGGACTCCATGGAATGTAACCATGGCAGCTAAAATGGAATCATACCATTTTAATTCTGTAGTATGAATGGGCCTCTGATTACTTCATTCCATCCCCTGAATTTCTGTCTCTTTCCTTTAGGTGACATTCAACATCCCATGACTACTGAACATACTCAGTTCTCACTAAGAAGAGAGATGTCCCTCTTGTTGCTGTTGTTGCTGCTGTTTTTAATATGTATCATACTGACAAAAACATAGGGCTTCCCTTGACCATGTTTGTGCCTCCTCCTCATTTCTTGACAATCCTCTCTTTGGCCCAGTTCTATTAGCACTCACTACCTGAGTTTGCTAAGTGATCATATTGGCATCCAGCACCATGACATGTTTATGAGCTTACTAATAATAGCAGCTGTTTATGCACCAAACCCTTTACTAGCTTGAGACCCTGAAGAGCAAAGTAAGAAGCTTGTTTGGCTTGAGGGTCACATTCACCTCAAGGAAAGACACCAACAGTAGGAGGGTCACAAGTTCATCCTTCACAGACAGACAGACACACACACAATTCATTCATATAAATACACACATGACATCCCACACATACCAGGCAACACAGGGATTGAGAAAACCATACAGAGAAGAGGTTTTAGGCCTACCCTCAAGTTCCTCTATGCTGCTGCTCAGAAGCGCTAAATGGCCACCTCACTGAACTCACAGTGTTTTGAGGAGAAGGTTTCCAAGTGGGCAGGATTTACTAAAATCTCACTTTTCCCAGCAGGGGCACCTTGAAGTGGCCTCCTTTCTTGTAATGCTACACATATTGTCATCAAAGGGAGAGAACTGATGAGCACGTATGAAAAGTAGAAGTAAACACAAGACAGACCTCCACGTGCTGATTGATGGTCACTTGCTTTACTTATTTTTGAAAAGCCCGGTAAGTTTTGGCCTCTATCAAAGTTGGCTTTCCTCAGGGACTACACTAAAAAATACAAATATAATTCTATTTAATAGATGAAGAAAGACAACTACTGATTCACTGGGCCTATTCAAGCTGTGACAAGTAATTTGGTTCAGGTCTACAGCTGCAATCCTATACCTACTTACCTAGGAGTAATCCTAACTGAATTTTAAGGGCTGGGTCTAAGTATTAGTTCTAAGTAGGAAAGAAAAATCACCATTGTATCAATGAGAGCTTTGCAAGTCAATAGGGGCTTACTTCTGATTAAATAAATATCTGATAACGTTCTGTTCTGAGATAAGTACAGAGAAGAAACTAGTGGGGGGAAAATGAAAGTAAAAGATGTTTCACAAAATTTTAATTGCCCAGTTTTACTGCTATGAGGATATTATGTGGAAAGGCAATATTAGTTTGCTATAAAGTAAACAAAGACATAGTTATACAGTTCTATGTACAAGGCTACTCATGACATAAACACAATTCTTTGCTTATAAAAAGGCTGGTTGTGTGTTGATTACTATAATTATAAGGAGGAATAAAATGCAACCACTACAAATACCATACCATTTTGCCATTTAATCCTCAGTATTTGAAACTTTTGGCCTTTAAACACTGTTGAGAACCTTGCCCTTGTTCCCTGTTTCTCTCTACCACTGAAGTTTAAAGTAGCATCACTGACTTTTAAAGCTGTTTAAAACATGACAGAACTATTATCAAAACAATCAAAACATGTAACATTCAGCCTTGACGTCTCAGGGACTAATCCACAAATTATCAGTAATTTCAGTTATATTTCTTTTCCATACCCAGAGAAGCAAATAAGATAGTTGTTTTCAAAAACAATATGTGAAAAACAAAACAAACCTGTTGTATTATTCTGAAAAATCAAAATACTGCAGTGATGAAGCAACCATAAGCTGTTCAGTTACACCAGAGTTGAAACTGCTCTGACAAGGAACCTCAGTCTCAAGAATAACTTTTGGTTAGTGTTAAAGCCAGCTTCTGGTGCTTCGTTAGATTTTTTTTTTTAAGAGGAGAGAATGCGGGTACATAATGCACCATGTCAATGTACCTGGAAATCAGAATAAACACCTTTCAAACATTGCAGTAACTTGGAATAAGCAAGCAATGATGTTACACACAAAGAGGTGTTGTCTTTGATCAATAGTTTTCATGTCCTTTCCACACTTGTCAAAGAACACTTGTATATTTAGCACAGAATCTCAGCATTTTGCTGGGCCTTGGCTGAGATTTAAAAATGGGTCTCATAATTGTCACCTCTGAACAGAGTGTGCATTTTTCTATATACACACACACTTTCCTATAACCCCACACTGCAAAAGAAGATCAGTAGTCTGCAGGATTGTCCGTGATAATAGTATGAAAAACAAAGCTGTACCACTGCGTGAGGACATCACATAAAGGGAAAAAGCTGAGCTAACTCCATATTAATTTATAATTGGCTCACATTCATGAGCCCCATTCTATAATCTCAGGTCAAAGTACTCTGTTGGCATGAGATTTTAATATATTTTAGTTCTCTCCATGTGCATGTCACATGTATTGTGATGCATGTGTCTTTGAAATACAAAATATATAAAACAGTACCCTTTTCCACCCCATCTGTCACAACACATAGTATCATGATGCAGCCTTCTCTGATTGTCTACTATCATGAGGTTTTCATGTACAATTGGAATAGAATAACTGACCTGTCAATACTTAAATGCACCAGATCCCATATGATTTTGGAAGCTAAGCAAGGCCAGCCTTGGTTAGGACTTGGATGAGAGAGTGCCAACAAATATGTAGAGTTGTAGGCCATAGTATTCCTTGCCTAAGAAAAACTCTATGAAATTTATGAGGTTGCCATAAGTTGATAGGTGACTTGAAGGGCACATACACACACAAACAAAATCAACACAGAACTGACAGAGGCAGCAGCTGTGGAATGAGCAGAAACAGCCATTTCCCCCACTGCCAACATAATTAATTATTGTATGGTTTCACATCCTAGATACTCATAGTTGTTTTGGCAAAGAGTGACTCAACGATTAAAGTAAAATCATTCCCATTTGTTGTGTGCCTTCAGGTTATTTTGTCCTTTCGGCAACCATAAGGTGAACCTATCACCTGGTTTTCTTGTCAAGATTTGTTCAGAGAGGCCTTTGTCTTCCTCTGAGGCTGAAAGTGTGAGTTTCCCAAGGTCTTCCAATGGGTTTCCATGGCCAAGTAAGGATTCAAACCCAGTCCTACATTCAAACCAGTACCACCATGCTGGCGCTCAAATAATTCCTTGTGCCTTCAAGTTGCCTGTCAACTTCTGGCAACCCCATGAATTTCATAGGATTTTCGTAGGCAAGGAATAATCAGAAGTGGTTTCACCATTTTCTTCCTCTAAAATATAGCCTACAGCCCCTGATATTCATTGGTGGTCTCCCATCCAAATAGTGACTAGGGCAGACCCTGTTTAACTCCCAAGATCAGACAGAATTTGGTGTGTTTAGGTGTAGAACAAGGGGCTGAATCATTCACTATCCAAGTGTAATGTGAAATTGGTCTTTTTCATTTCCTCTGGTGACAAAGAGTTACCTTAAGAAGCAATAGAGCACATGCAGAGATGGCAGAAGTGTGTTAAACTGGTTGTGTATACAAAAATACCAAAGCATTTTAAACTTTAGAACAGCAGCAAACAGTCATTTCAAAGGCAGAACAATTTTCTACAGGAAAATGTCATGAAGGGAAGAACCAGTCACTGATTTTAGATAGAATCAGATGGTTTTAGATAAAAATGGACAATCAGTTGTTAAATCATCTTTCCTTTGGTTGTGCCGGGCTTTGAGGCCATGTTCTATTAGTATTTTCTCCTGACATTTTGTCTTCATTTGTGGCTGGCATCTTCAGAGGATCATCTGAAGGCCATCACACAGGCCAACTGTAAGACATACAAATTGCTCCGTCTCACCCGGGGACTACACAAGTATATATACTCTTTCTCACTTCCATGCCACCAGATCCTCTGAAGATGCCAGCCACAGATGCTGGCGAAACATCAGGATAAAATACTAATAGAACACAGCCTCAAAGCCTGGAAAACCCACAGCAACCTATGGATTCCGGACATGAAAGCCTTCGATTTTACATCTTTCCTTTGTTTTTAATCATTTGCTTTAAGTAAAGTCTAGTCTGAGCCACAGTTTCATGCTATTTCTGTTGTATTATATGTCATAAAGTATCCTCACGATTGCTGACACAGAACTATGTGCCTTCCCTTTTTAGGTGTGGGTTTTTGTGATAATTTGTACGTCTTGGATTCCTCTGTTTCAATATTTTATACTGTTTCTGTTTCTATTGTTACCAACAACTAATATGAATTCTGAACTGGAGAGAGAGACAGAGGCCCTTTCCGCATGAGGCGAGTGAATTGCTCTGTGCCGTTACTTCCCGGCTCTTCTAGGGTCTGAAGTAACGCACACTGTCCCTTGAGCCCTTCCACAGGGCTCCTCCATTGTTGCAGGGCGAACCGGAGCAGTGCGAGGTCTGTAGATCCGCACTGCTCCGGCTCAAAATGGCAGCTTCTGGTATCTTCGTGGAAGTGGACCAACTGCTGAGGCTGGCCACACCCACAGCCCGCCCTCCACTGATCACTTGCTCGCATTGGTGCGAGCCTGCGCATCTGCACAGGTAAGTAGGAACGCAATGGCGCGTTCCAGAAAATGTAAAGACCTGATTTTTCCAGTCTTTACTTAGCACGGGGGAGGACCACGGGGCAGTTTGGATCGGAGTGAGGTGCAGAACTAAGTTAAATAGTCCGCACCTAGTCCGATCCATGCGGCCTCAGTTTTTTCCCAGAAGGATGCAAGCACTCAACCTCGCGGTTGGGGAGCAGGTGAGGAAGCAGGGGAAATGAGGCACGTAATAGGTAGAGAGGTGGTACAGGAATACCTGGCCACACTGGATGAATTCAAGTCTCCAGGGCCAGATGAATTGCATCCTAGGATATTAAAAGAGCTGGCAGAGGTCATTTCGGAACCGCTTGCTATAATCTTTGAGAAATCTTGGAGGACAGGAGAAGTTCCAGCAGACTGGAAGAGAGCAAATGTTATCCCCATCTTCAAGAAGGGAAAAAAGAGGACCCAAATAATTATCTCCCAGTCAGCCTGACATCACTACCCGGAAAGATCCTGGAGCAGATCATTAAGCAGTCAGTTTCTAATCACTTGGAAAGCAACATGGTAATCATGCGAAGTCAACATGGATTTCTCAAAAATAAGTCATGCCAGACTAATCTTATCTCTTTTTATGATAGAGTTACTAGCTTGATAGATGAGGGGAATGCTGTGGATGTAGCATACCTCGATTTCAATAAGGCCTTTGACAAAGTTCCCCATGACATTCTTGCAAAGAAACCAGTAAAATGCGGGCTGGACAGGGCTACTGTTAGTTGAATTTGTAATTGGTTGACCAACCGAACCCAAAGAGTGATCATGAATGGCTGCTTCTCATCCTGGAGAGAAGTGACTAGCGGGGTGCCACAGGGTTCTGTCCTGGGCCCAGTGCTGTTCAATATTTTTATCAACGACTTGGATGAAGGAATAGAGGGCATGCTCATCAAATTTGCAGATGACACCAAATTGGGAGGGGTTTCTAATACGCCAGAGGACAGGATCAAAATTCAAAATGACCTGGATAGATTGGGGAGCTGGGCCAAGGCTAACAAAATGAAATTCAACAGAGAGAAGTGTAAGGTCCTACACTTAGGTAGAAAAAATGGAATACAGAAATATAGAATGGGGAACACGTGGCTGGATAGCAGTACGTGTGAAAGGGATCTAGGAGTCTTAATAGACCACAAGCTGAACATGAGTCAGCAGTGTGATGCGGCAGCCAAGAAAGCCAATGCAATTCTCAGCTGCATCAATAGGAGTATAGTGTCTAGATCGAGGGAGGTACTGGTACCACTCTACTCTGCTTTGATTAGACCTCATCTTGAATACTGTGTCCCGTTCTGGGCACCCCAATTCAAGAAGGACATGGTCAAGCAAGTCCAGAGGAGGGCGACCAAAATGGTGAGGGGCCTGGAAGCCATGCCCTATGAGGATAGACTTAGAGAGCTGGGGATGTTTAGTCTGCAGAAGAGAAGGTTAAGAGGGGACATGATAGCCATGTTTAAATATTTGAAGGGATGCCATGTAGAGGAAGGAGAGGGCTTGTTTTCTGCTGCTCCAGAGACCAGGACAAGGAGCAATGGATTCAAGCTGCAGGAAAGGAGGTTCCACCTGAACCTCAGGAAGAACTTCCTGACGGTCAGGGCTGTCCGGCAGTGGAATGTGCTGCCTCGGAGTGTAGTGGAGTCTCCTTCCTTGGATGTTTTTAAGCAGAGGCTGGATGGCCATCTGTCGGGAGTGCTTTGAGGGTGTTCCTGCATGGCAGGGGGTTGGACTGGATGGCCCGTGTGGTCTCTTCCAACTCTACATTTCTATGATTCTATGACCTCCGTGCCAGGACGCCTTGGCCCGTTTTAACAGCCTCGTGCGGAAAGGGCCAGAGAGATGAAGAGACAGAGGGATGATATGTTTGTTTCTTGTCCCTTAGAAATTTTACAAAAGAAGACAAAAAATATACTGTTAGTGGTGATAATACATCATTGATTCATACCCTATTCATATAGAACCGCTGAGACCTTCAACAAATTGTTCACTGTTTGATTCAGCCAGCCATGTCTCGTTCCTTCCATTCTCATTCAGTTTTCTGTGAAATACACTATACCAGTGGTTCTCAACCTGTGGGTCCCCAGATGTTCGTGGACTTCAGCTCCCAGAAGCCCTGAGCATTGACCATAGTGGCTGGAGCTTCTGGGAGCTGAAGTCCACGAACATCTGGGGACCCACAGGTTGAGAACCACTGCACTATACAAATGGTTTAAAAACAATTCCACCGTAGAGAGTATTTACACCACATGGTTAGAGAAGCTAGATACCAGTTTGACTGTCATGACTCCATCCTAAGGAATCCTGGGGTTTGTGGTTTACTGAGGGACTTAGAATTCTCTATTACAGAAACAGTACTGCTCTAGGCTAGAGCTTGCTACTAAAGAGCACAAGAATACTCTAGCTAAGAGTTCTAAGTACCTCATCAAACTATAAATTCCAGAATACCTCAGGATGGAACCCCAATGGTTAAAGTGGTATCAAACTGGTGTAACAATACAATCTAGAGACATTGATTCTCTGCTAGAGTTCTAGTGCACTCTTTTAAACTACAACAGAGAATTCTGAGTCCTTCACCAAACTATAAATTCCAGGATGCAATAAAATGAAGTTACAACTGTTAAAGGTGATACCAATCTGCTATAATTGGGTAGTATGTGGATACACTGGATTTCCTCTCACAATAATCAATATTCCATAGCCACCAAACCCCATCAATCTTTACTGGGTTCTTTGAGGGTGAGGTTTCCTGTTACTTTAGGAATTTTTTCTAACCTATTTTTTTGTGGGGGGATACTTTGAAAATTTTGAAGTTCTCCAAGAGTTTTTATATCTCTCAGGTCTGCATGGGTAGTTTAATGTTTTGGCTACAAAGTTAATGGCATTCATGCTCAAACCTCAAAACAGAGGAAGTAAATTTTATTTATATAGATATAGATATAGATATATATAATCTAATATTACCAGTACACTATATCAGCTAGAACATTAGACAGAAGGTCAGCTTAATTACAGTTTTCAGTCCCAACTAGAATAGGTCCATTGATTCCATAGTTTTATACACATTTGAGATCCATATTCGCTAGAATTAGAGATGCAGAATCTCTGCAAAGGGGAAAAATCACAAATGTCAAAATATGTGTGTGTCTGTCTGTGAGAAGGGGACCGAGACATGGTGGGGAAAACAGGCAGACGGGGTCCAAATCAGGTCAGGGAAAGGAGAGAGAAAGAGGTGGGTTGGCATGGTGCCCTATACTTCCTCCCTCTTGCTTGCCTCCCTCCTTGAGTGGGGAGGGCAGCAGAAGAGGATTTGTGGTGCTGAAAAATCACCTGTGAGCTGTACTGAGCTGGCCAAGCAGAAGCTGGTGGAGGATGAAGGGGACCCGGGTGGATTTTTAAGAGCTGTATTGCCTGATTGGAGATGCTGAGAGGGAAGGCTCTCCTGGAAAAGAAGCACCTGAGTTGAAGGGCAGGGGTTGGAGAAACTCACAAATAAATCCATGAACATGAAACCAACAAATGTTGATTTACCAAGCTCCCATTGAGTCACCTCTAGCTGAGACTAGCAATTGATTTCAGGCCACAGAATATATATTATATTAAATTAGATAAATAATACATGAAATACTCTTCTGGGAGAGAGAGTGTGCTTAAACTAAACTGATTCCTTTTCTCGTTTTCTTCCACTCGGAAGTCCAGGTACGTATGATTAAATTCACCAAAGCACCCAGCATGGCAGCCAAGCAAATACCTGTCTCATTGAAACCCCTTCCACCAGCTGTAGTCACAAGTGGCTTCAAATGTAGATAGGATGGAGCTGGTTCTCCTTTGGAAGAACACCCCCACCACATTGGAGCAAGACTAAGAAAACACTATCCACAAATTAATTTATGCGTGGGAGAAGCCGTCTTCTGTTGGATAAGTGCCATGCTAGATACATGAGCATGAACCAATACTGACCCCCAGTGGTTCACTTCATCACTTTCATGCAACAGATAAGAGAACACCATATTGATAAGGGACAGCCAAAAATTAGCACAGAGGTATGCGAGCTTCTTAGTTCATCAGAACCTTTCTTCATATTGGATATGAAGCAAAAATAATACAAAAGGAAGAGGTGAGACATTGCAGAGAAGGATGAAAGTAATGCAGTCTACTGTTTGTATTAAGATGTATTTAAAGGAATTCTTAAGACTGAGCATCATTTGACAGTCCTAATATACCAAGATGAAGCTAGAAAAATGTAGTCAGGATCATGCGTACCCAGAAGAAAAGTTCACAGCAGAATCACACTGTAACGAAGAAGAGATACGGTAAAAGTTCTGACAGGCATTCCTTCCCAAAGCATTCCACAGCAATACCATGGGCATTCACAGATCAAAGCATTGTGTGCTAACAGTGCTGCCACATTTACCCTTTAGTTCACATCAGTTTAATTGGTCCATTCAGACCATTCAGACCATAACAAAATGACATGACCCTCATTACATGAAGAAATAAAAACTTAACAGGATGCAGTTTCATAAAAGATGAAGTAGAGCTATCTTAGCAATTGTTTCAACCTAAGAGGCTCCATCTTTTCATGTAGCCTTAGGCCATTTCTGCACTAGACTGTTATAGCATTATGATTCCACTTTCAACATCCTAGGGAATCCTGGGCTTTGCAGTTCCGGAAGGGGCCAGTCACTGTCAGTATTACCGCAGTATGTTAAATGTCACATGGCAAACAGAAGCAGAAAAGTAGAAGGGAGGGAAGACAGAATGAAGTAACTTACTTTAGCTGCTGTCTTTGAAAACATCAGTGTGGCAACCTATCCTCACTGACTCAAACTGGAAGAGACAACAATTCTTGGACTTCTTTTTGCCTATAATTACAATAGGATGGATTCTCAAGTCAACCATTTCTCTAGAAAGCTTGTGGATCCTTTAACTTTTTAATTTTCAAAAATTTTGTTTTGATGTTGCCTTTTTTCTCATTCAGACATTATATACAAATGCGGAACACGAGAAAGAAAAATGGAAGAGAAGGGAGGTGGAATGAAGTATGTTAGAGAGGGGCATGCCTAGACAGGAAATGAAGATGCACTGCAAATGCTTTGCTTCAAGCCCCACTTGTAAATTCCTACTTTTAAAAAAAAATTACTAAAGGGTAGATGACGCTTTTTGGATGAACAATGCTAGTAAAAACAGAGAACTGAATTCCCTTTACAAGAATATAGCGATGGGAGACTGAATGTAGTTTACCTCCTAACGTAAGAACAGTCACACAAATGCAACAAGGAATTGCACAGACGAAAAATGTAGAGTATAACACTAGTTCCACTCTGTACAACTAGCATTTCCATTGTATTCTACTTACTTGACCTATAATGACCAAGTAAAAGATTGCTCTGTCCTTGTGTGGCACTGACCCCTGTTTTTCATTTTGAATAACTTGCTTTAAAATCCTTCCTTCTCCATTACAGGCCTCTAGATTGTCCCTGAGCTCTTAAATCCTTTTTCCGACATGGAGGTTTCCAGATGTTTTGGACTACAGTACCCATCATCGCTGACACTCACTGTGTTCTCTTGGTCTGGGAGTGACTTTGATTTGATTTATATACAATACCACGCTTCTCCCATGAGTTATAGCCAAGATATTTCACAACCAAAGTAAACAGCATATGGATTAAAATAGGTACAAGTAAAAACCTTAAAAGATTGTTATGCTATTAAAGACAGTATATACTCTCAGCATCCAGAAACCTACCTGATAGATTTGCCTTAGGGTTGCCATAAGTCGGTAATGACTTGAAGGTACACAACAACAACAACAACATTAAACACTTTTTCACTAAAAACAATTTTAAAAGCTGTAAGTTTAAGGGGAAAGCACCTTGCCAAAAAGCCCTATCAAAAAGTTCTTTCCTCAACAGCCCATTGATAGTCAGATGCCTGCCTGGATGAAAAGGTCTTTCCCTACAGGTGGAAGGATAAACAGGGAGGAAGCCACTCTGGTCTCCCTTGGAAAGTAGCCTAGAAGCAAGCACCAAAAAACAAAAACAAAAAAACATTTCTCACATCTCCATCAAACATACTTCCACAAACATGCATAAACAAGAGCAGGATCTCCTCCTAAGATCTCTGAGCTCAGGCAAAGTCTTATGGGAGAATACAGTCTTTCAGATGGATTGAACCCAAGCCAGATAGGGCTTTATGGCCATACCCTATAAGAGGGGTGTCAAACTCAATTTCATCTTGGGCTGCATCAGCATTATGGTTGCCCTCAAAGGGTCGGTTGTATCTGTAAAACTATATAAATGTATCTACTATTTTATCATATTAAATAATTGCCTCTGCATTTGATTATTACTGGCTTTTAAATTGCCTTCCCTCTGCATCAACTTTTCTTTTCCTAGACATTTTGGGGCTATTTGATTATAGTTTATGGTCTCTATACCTCTGTAAAGTGACATAGAATTGGTCAGTATATCCAAAGTATGCCACTTTCTGCTCCCCATGCCCTCTCTGTGCCTCTTTCTGCCCTTGGGCTCACCAGGCAGGGGGAGTGCCACAGCTGCAGGAGAGGTGTGAGGACCACATGAAATGGCCTGGCAGGCCAGATTCGGCCCACAGGCCTTGTGTTTGACACATATGCCCTATAACCTGGAAACAGACTAGCAGCCAGTGCAGTTGTAATAATCAAGTTATATGCTTCTTGTAACCAGCCCCTGGTTAACAGTCCAATTTCAGCCCTTTGGGCCAGGTGAATGTTTTAAAAAGGCATTTCCAAGTACAGCACGTAACAGTACAATCATCCCTCCACATTTGCACATTTAACTTTCATGGATTTCATTATTTGCAAATTCTTTGCCGCTGCCTCTGCTGCTGCTCTATGCTATTTTTAATAGGGACTTATAAGTCTTGCCTCACATTCACAGTTGGTCTGGAAGCGTGTGCAGAGACAACAAATTCAAGGCAAGGCTTGTGAGTCTCTGTTAAAAATGGCACAGGGCAGCAGCGGAGGTGGCACCAAGCTTCACCAGCTGCCCACTCCTGCCCTCTGAAGGAATCCCAGTGCCTCGAAGGCAGAACTGGGTGGCTGGTGTGCTCCCTGTCATGGATTCCAATGTATTGTGTACTGTACATTTGGATCCATAATGGGCTGAATCCACAGTGTGTACTTTTTTATGTATGTTACAACTGGTTTGGGGGCCTAGAGATATTCACCATTTTTCCATTTTGCAAGGGTCCTGCAATGGTAAACCCCATGAATGTGAAGAGATAACTGTAATCAAAACAGAGTATAACCAAAGTGTTACATCCTGCAGGATGTGCTATTTTCATAATTGAACATATTTACGGCTGAAAAACATGATTAAAGGAACGCTGACCAGAAACCATGTTGCCAGGTCAAACTGACCTGAGACATGGTGAGGTCATAAGTTTAGAAAGGGTTCAGCGGAAACTAGACACTAATGGGTCTATGCTAACCCTTTCAACAGCTCAAACTCTGTGCACACCCAAAAACAATGGAAGGTGAAATTGTCTGGGTGAAGAAATCAGAGACTATCCCTTGATCTTGCCTTTTGGAAATCTTCCCTATACCCTCACCCAACCAAGACGTTAAGAGATTGTCATGACTCCCATCAATGCTTGGTCATCTAGAGTTAAGGCAATCAATCCTATATGAAAGCCATTACCGCTTTGTCTGCATACCCCCTTCAGGGTAGGAAATAGGGTATATAAACCGTAGCTTCGGCCACAGCAAATTGTAGTACATTGGGCATATCACACTACAGGTGGTCCCTCAAACTTCTGCTCCTCTGTACTACCCTCAGACACCGTCTGAGCCACTCCGCTTCAACCTTCTTCACCCTAATTTCTCTCCCTATCCAATCTTTCATACCTTGCTTTCCAACAGCCTTGTATGATTCTCACAGTGTTTGATTTCCTGTGTGTTTGTTAAACCCAAATAAAATATTTTGCTAACTTCAACTGGTATACATAGGTGAAAAGATCCTGCCATTACCCTCCTCTCCCTGGCCTCTTTTGAGCTATAATTCCCCAAAATTCTAAAGAGATGCTGATATGGGTGGACCTCAAGGACCCCTACTTCTTAGGTAATAAAAGCATTTGTAATCACATCAAAATCAAATACCTCTGGGAATGAGTCCTCCTAGTGCACTGATGTTAAGTAGACAGCCAGACTTCTGGCCACTACAGAAACAAGCGCTCAGGGTTCAATCCAAGACTCAACCAAAACTGTACATGTGAATCTTCAGGGAAAATATAACCTCATTCAGCACAAGTTGAATCCCTTTTCCCTTATCTGCCTTTCAACTGAACAGGAGCATGCCTGTCTTCTCTGGAGTAAGTTTCCATTTGTTTGTTCTCATTCAGTGCCTTACTAATACCAGATACTGATTCAGAACTAAAACAACTTCCTTAAACTTAGTTAGAAAGGAGAAATAGTTGAGTGTCATAAGCCTGCTGCTGGCACTATATGCCAAAACTCTGGATTACTTCTCTCTAAGCATCTCAGAAGTATGATTAGAAAGAACAATGAATAATGGACTCTGCCCAAGATGGCCAATCATTAGCACCTTGATTCGTGTGCGGGCTCCAGCTTTGCAAGATTTATTATTATCTTTATACTTATAAAGCAGAATCACAGTCTCCTGAAATGGATATGAGCAAGGGGCTATCTGGTTGAGATGTATGCCTGGAAATGATAACACTTCCCACTGGAAAGCTGAGGAATCATAAAAGGTTCAATAAGGTAGTCTAGTTAGAAGCTTCTCCAAATAAAGATTTACAATATGATTAACAGAACTTCTCATAGCCCATGTGAAGGAAAAACCAGTAAAGGTGGAGAAACCCTCTGTTCACTTGGAGATTTACTATGTTCAAATGAAAACAAACAATTTGCATCATAAATATCCAAAGTCCAGTCTCTATTATTTGTTTGTCAACAGAAATTAGTGCCAAGAAGAGATAGACAGCATAGAGCTCAAAGAACTGAACACTATTTTAAGTGTCAAGTTAGACTGGAAATAAGAAATAGACTCTGCATTTTTAAGATTCAAATAATTAAAAGGCTTATATGGAAGCCACATTTTAGAAAAGGGGAAATAAACATTGCCTCTGATTCTAAAACTCAAGAGAAAGTGTTTTGCAACATTACATAAAAGACATCCAAAAAAAAGGCCACAAAAATACATCCAGAGCTGACTGAGACTGAACTGCTGCTTACAAAAATTCAGATCAATATCTGAGATCTCTAGGGATGGGGAGGGAACGGGGCAGTATGCCCTGGGTGGCACTTTTTTGGGGGGGTGCCACTGCTCCTTGCCTCCTCCCCACACACCATCACTCCCCACACGCCATCACTCCTTGCCATCTCCCCATCCCTGCCCCCGCATCCCATCGCCCCACCCCTGTGTGTCGTCACCCCGGCCCATGTGTCATTGCCCTTCCCCCACCCCTCCTGCTCCACCTGCCCCTGCCCCTCCCCTACTCATGCCAAGCTATGCCACTGACCAGATCTTATATATAAATAAATATGCAACAGAGAGTAAAGTGAGGTTAGAACAAAAGCAAAATTTGAATGGACCTGTGACAACAATGGAGCTTATCACAGCAAAATTAAAGCTGGGAAAGCTCCAGGCCCAGATAGACTATCTGCCATATAAGAAATTTGAAGATGAGTTACTTCAGCCACTGATGATGATGTATGATATTAGGGAAAAGACAGATGGCAGATTCTTGGAGAAATGCTTATGTTACAGTGATTCACAAAGAAGATACAGATGAGACATTAACAAAGAATTATCAACTTATTTCATTCCAAACAATAACTTTAAGATATTTACTACTATTTTGGCAAACAGATCGAAGAAACATACTTCTCAAAATATGCATGAGAATCAGAGGAGATTTTTGCCAAAAAGGCAACTAAGAAATAACATAAGAACCTTATGGATAAAGAATTGGATAATATATTTAGATTACTTCTTTGATATATGGTAACAGCAGCAAGAAAAGGTTTGCTCAAACATGGAAATAGACTGAAGCACTGACAATGGAAGAATGGATTGTTAAGGTTGCTAAGTTAGCCCAAATGGCCAAACTAATGTGGATTTTGAAAGATATGCCAACTGAAGATTTAAAAAAAAAAAAGATTGGGAACTATTTATGGATTTTTTGAGCAATAAGAAATGTAAAAATGCTATAATTGTGGTTATGGTTATTTGTAATTCTAGTAAGATTACATAGTTGGATCTACAATGGTAGAATTTTGTTTTTATTATTCTTTTCATCCATTACAGTTTAGATTGGGGGTTTTAGTAAGTTAGTATTTCAGTGTTTTAGCTTAGTGTGTTAATATTGTGTTTTAGTTTTAGGGATTTTTTTTCTTTCCTTCTTTCTCCTTTCTCTTTTTCTTTTTTATATGTATTTTTATTGCAAATTAGATTGTGTTAAAATTAATAGTTTTTTTAAAAAAAGAAAGAAATATGAATACTTGGCCCACAATAGATTAACTGTACATGAAAAATGAATTAAGCCAAGAACTTCCTATTAAAACAAATGCATCAATAGAGTCAGTCAGTCTAAATCAATTGACAGAAGCACTTTTTTCCTGAGTGCATGAAGGGCAACACCCAGAACCAGTTAAGGCCATTTCTGCACCGTACCTCCTTCTGTTGACCGTTGGAAGGAAGCACGACCATCACACGCCATCCTTCCACAGTGCAGTGAGCCTGTTTCCCATGCTGCACTGGGGAAGGAGTGCATTTTCACACTTCTATCTCTTCCACATGGCTGGCAGTGAAAGGAGCCTCACATAATCACGGATGCTTAATGGATTTTTCCCATGATTTACCCATGATCGCGATGGGTAGAGACACACTGGTTGCAGGACCATGATGATGTTGTGTGAAAGCACAACTCACAGACTGCTGCCAAGGTGTCCCCATCACACCACAGCAATATCATGCAGAAATGGCCTAAGATTTTGGAGCTGCTCAATGTAACTGACATCTTTGAAAATGATGTGGCAACTCATCAACACTGACTGAAACTGAGGAGACAATATTTTTGAACTTTTTTTCCCAACTATAATCACAGTAGAATGGACACCCAAGTGGAACATTTCTCCAGCTGGTAGATCTTTTAAATATTACATGTTTTAAATATCTTTTAAATATTAAATGTTTAAAAATTATTTTGATGTTGTATTTTTCTCCTTCAAAGATTGTGTATAAGCATACTGAACACATGTATCTCTGAAACAAGTCAGTAAAGTTTTTTTAAAAAAACAAAGTGACTGAAGCCTACATCTTTTTAGTAACACTGCATCCACTTCATAAAACCAAGGCAACAAAAGAAAAGAAACCAAGATTTGCCTGATGCAGGATGATGTTAGGCATTTTTCTAAGCACTTTGATGACTCATGAGCAGCTGGGTTGTAAACAAGTTGATCAGCCCCCTCAGTGCTGCCTGTAATGAATGCTGAATGTTCTCTTGGTGAGAGCAGAGTGTACCTCTAGCTCTCTGAACAGCTGATTATCTCTGCAGTGGTTATATCAGCACCATAAAATTTGAGGGTAGGTTGGCTCAAACTGATTCAAACTGGTTGTCTTTCTTCTTAATTCCTATGTCAGATAGTGTGTCCGTACCCTTGACCCTACAAGGTAGGATAGGCTGCATTTGTCTATATTCCAAAGAATATAGCATTCATGTGTTGCCAACAACTCTTAGCCTGCTCATGTAAGACAGAGGCTTATGTAATTGGAGAAGAATGAAGCCCTTTTTCAGATTTTTCTAGAATCTCTGTAAGTGACCGTATGGTAGCTACACAAGTATGTGTATCTCTTAACTACCTAGCAGTCTTCCAGTTTTGTACATGAATGAGGCCAAGAACCAAAGCTTCCAGTTAGTAGAACCAAGCAGAGAGAAGTTGTTGTCTTCCTACAGAATGACTTTTCTTTGGACAATGGTCTAGAGCAGTGGTTCTTAACCTTTGGTCCTCCAGAGGTTTTGGACCGCAGTTTCCAGAATCCATCATCATTGGTCATGCTAGCAGAGGCCTTTAGGATTTGAAATGCAAAACAACTGGAGGATCAGAGGTTGACAGCCCCTGATTTAGATGTTTCCAAGATAAACGTGAGAAAGTTGGAGCCCATGCTACAGAACATGAGTAGCAAGGGCTTTTGGGAGAGATAAAAGTTGATTTATCGACATTCTCCTCTTTGAATGACGAGGTGGCAGAGATTGCCCAGTAGAACACACACACATGAAGATTCAGGCTCAGCTAGCCGGCAGAGCTAGAAGCACCACACCCATGAAGAAGTTCTCTGTGTAAGTAAAAGACTGGTCATGAGTAGGATATTCCTTGGGAATAGACAAATTTCTCAGGTAACACCAATGACATACAGCTTAAAAGCCTTCAGTTCTAGGCACAGGGAGCTGGAAGAATGTCTTTCTCCTGGCCTTCAGTGTGTCTGCCCTGACTGTCTAGAAACAGTGATTCTCAACCTGTGGGTCCCCAGATGTTTTTGGACTTCAGCTCCCAGAAGCCCTGAGTATTGACCATAGTGGCTGGGGCTTCTGGGAGCTGAAGTCCACAAACATCTGGGGACCACAGGTTGAGAACCACTGGTAGAATTTCATAGTGCACACATTTGTGTCTGGACCTAGTTTCTCATGCTGGCCTTGTATTTTAGGCCTTCAGGACTAAAAGCCACTCTCAGACTGTGAATCCAGACTGAGCCATAATTATTTGTAGGTAGTATATTCCATTGTTCTTACGCTTGATGCAGGGCAGAGGCTTGGAAACAGCTGGTGCTGAAGCAGAACAAAAGGTACAGCTAGTTAACTAAAACTAATTAAATTCATCAAATCTGCCTACAAGTGATGAAAAGGATGAGGCTGTTGTACCTTCAATATTTAGCATCCAAAGAAAGTTTCTAGGAGATAACACAAAGAGGAGTGAAAACTGGCCCATCAATATTCTGTGAAGCCCTAGTCTACAACAACAGCCTCAGTTTAATCATTTTGGTTTCTAGGAAGAACTCAGGTTTGATTTGGTCTAGGACCCATTTATTTGTTGTTGTCGTTTTTAGCAGTCCATAGTATTCAGAGAACTCTTCTCCAGTACTACATTTTAAATTAGTTGATTATCAGCTTTCTTCACATTCCAGCTTTCACAGTCATACATAGAAATTGGAAATAAGATGACATAGATCATATTAATTCTAGTATTCAATTATATATTTTTACGCTTTAGGGTGTTATCTAGTTCCTTCATTGCTGCTTTTCGAAGTCCTAGTCTTCTTCTGATTTCTTGACTGAAGTCTGCTTTCTGATTCTGAGTCCACACTGAGCCAAGGTATGGAAAATCTAAAACTATTTCAATATCTTCATCTTCTACTTTAAAATTGTGTAAATCATCTGTGGTCATTATTTTAGTTTTCTTGATGTAAATAAACTGTAAATTTGCCTTTTCACTTTCTTTCTTGACTGTCTTCACTAGTCATTCCAACTCTTTGCTATTTTCTCTTTGCTAGCAGTGTGGTTTCATCTGCATATCTTAAATTGTTGGTGTTCCTTCTTCCAATTTTCATGCTGCTTCCTCTAAGTCTAATCCTGCTTTATAGTCCTCTCTTCTCATTTGTGGGCTTGACCTTCATGAATTTGATTATTTGCAAGGCATCCACTTGTCTCCCCCTCATTCACCCCCCCATTCCCTTGCCTTTTGCTGGGGAACACTGTGCTTTCCTTCTCCATGTCCAGGCAAAGGCAAGTGAGTGGGAGGGGGCAGCCCTGCACACAGAGAAGAAAGGAGCCTTCCCACCCAATTCTCCCCCTCCCATTTGCTTGCCTTTTGCCCAGGCTCATGGAAGGAAAGCTGCCTGGGCAAAAGGCAAGAGGGAAGAATGGGAGGGAAGCCTGCCCATGCCTTCTCTGCATGCAAGGCTCCTTCTCCCATCCACTTACCTTTTGCCCAAGTACGGCATAGAAAAGCAGTGCTTCTGGGCAAAAGGCAAGAGAATTGGGGGGAGAATGGAGGGGTAGGCTCATGTGGGCCTTCTCCACAAGCAAGGCTCCCTCCTCCCATTTGCTTGCCTTTTGCTCAGGCACAGAGATGGAAGGTGCATGCACCCAGGCAAAAGGCAAGCAAATCAGAGGGGGAAGCCCCAGAAGGGAATGGGAGGCAGAGCGCTCACTCAGGCAGGGGGAGTTATTGATCTTTTTTTTTACTTTCATGAGGTTCTATGCCCCACAGCCTCATGAAAGTCAAGGGGCCACTGTACATAGGTTGCGTTCAGCATACAGTTCAAACTGATAGGAGGATAAAATGCAGTCTTGCCAGACCCTCTTGTCAGTTGGAAACCATTCCATTTCTCCATATTCCATTTTGACAGTTTCCTCTTGTCCTAAGAACAGGTTATGCATCAGGACAATCAAACATTGTGGCACAACCATTTATTTAAGAGCAATTCATAGTTTATCATGATCTAGACCAGTGGTTCTCAACCTGTGGGTCCCCAGATGCTTGTGGACTTCAGCTCCCAGAAGCCCCAGCCACTATGGTCAATGCTCAGGGCTTCTGGGAGCTGAAGTCCAAAAACATCTGGGGACCCACAGGTTGAGAACCACTGATCTAGACAGTCAAAGGCTTTGTGCTAATCTATAAAGCATAGGCTTATTTTTTTTTCAAACTCTTTGGTGCGCTCCATAGCCAACATACTTTTGTAATATGATCTCTAGTGCCTCTTCCTTTTCTGAACCCCATTGGACATCTTGTGTTTCTTGCTCCATATATGTTAATGCTCTTTATTCTAGAATTTTGAGCATGACTTTGCTTGCATGAGAAATTAATGCAATGATCCTGTAGTTACTGCAATCCCTAGTGACCCTTTTCTTGGGGATTAGAATGCATATTGAGCATTTTCAATCTGTGGGCCATTTTTTTCCATATTTCTTGACAGATTTTAGTTAGAACTAAAATGGATTCTGTCTCTGTTGCAGCTCAATTGATATACCATCAGTTCCTGGTGATTTATTTCTCCCAAGTGCTCTGAGTGCAACTTCTGCTTCACTTTCTAAAACTGGAGGTTCATCTCCATATGATTCTTCCCAGAATGAGTCTGTCAACATTTGATCTCTTTTATATTGTTCTTCCATGTATCATTTCTATCATATTTTTATTTCTACTTGGTCATGTAATGTGTTCCCCTGCTGGTCATAAGGCATCTGCATTCTTGGTTTAAAATTTCCCTTTGATTTCTCAGATCTTGGGGGAAAGGTCTCTTGTGCTTCCTTTTTTGTTGTCACCTTCTATTTCTCTGCACTGATTATTAAAGTAATTCTCCTCATCTCTGGGCACAAATTGCTGAATAGTTTCGTTCAAGGTTTTGACTCTATTTCTGTCACCTTTTACTTCTGCTTCTTGTCAGGCCTTAACTGCTTGAAAAGTTTAATCTCTTATCCACTAAGATTTCTCTTTCTTTTTAGCCACCTATAATATCTTTTTGCATTCCTCCCTGACAATTGGCTGTAGTTCTTCTGGCTCCTATTCAATTAGGCTTAATAGTGCAAATTTATTTTTCACACTATCTTTAATGTAATGGGGATCTTCTTCAGGTTGTATTTTGACATGATGGGTGGTTTTGTGTTCTTCTTTATCTTTACTCTAGTTTTTGATATTAGTACAGTAGTTCTCAACCTTCCTAATGCCGCGACCCTTTAATACAATACCCCATGCTGTGGTGACCCCCAACCATAAAATTATTTTCGTTGCAACTTCATAACTGTAATTTTGCTACTGTTATGAATCCTAATGTAAATATCTGATATTTAGTCCACCATAAATGATATAAAGTTTGAAGATTTGGTTACACTGCATTCAGACTGAATTAAATCCAAAAATAAATCTGGCATGGGAATAACACTAGATTTTGTAGGCTTATTCCTTACAATTGATGCAACATTCTTGTTTTTATCTATATCTGAAGTGGCACTCTCCAGACTGTCCAGTCCCAGAGTTACCAACACCTTTTTCAGCAAATTTTTAAAAGAATCTGAGGAAAATAATCTCACTTTATTATCATCTTCTGCATCCTCCTCCTCGGAAATAGAACCATCTGATTTAGAGTCATTATCCCCATGAATATCTGCCAAATCTGGTTCCTCATCACTTTCAGATTCAGAGTGTGACAAAGCAGATTCCTCAACTCTAGTCACTTTAGACCTACAGGTAGACTTTTTTGGTAAACACACACCAGCATCATTTGATTCGGCTTGAATAACTTTTGTATCATCAGGAAAATCATGTGAAAACGAAGGATTCATTGAAGTAGTTTGTTGACTGCTTAATAATGACATTACATTCAAATTCAATGAATTGTCGAACTTGCAATACATTTTTTAAACTTGTTATGTATTTTGTGAAATCATTTCACTAATATTGTTTGCCTGTTAACATGCACCTCCATTTCTTCAGCAATCATTTGTCTTATCACCTCCCTACTACACTCAGACACATTCCCCTGGGAAGACATTGAGGACACAGGAGGTTCAAATCTTACTTCTTTGCGTTCCATAGGCATTGCAGTTTGACTCCTAGTGAATAGTGACACCATACACAATGCTCAATTGCCCTGCGATACTGTATTCGCTAATACAGAAGGGCAAGGAACTGCTGGCTGAGAGGCGGCCACTTCTCCTGGCAGAGGCTGCCCACATGCTTGAGTGCGATTGGTTGTGTTGCTAGATAGCTTGGATTGGTCAGGAGAACTCTTTCCTCTCATAGCCCCCTCCCTTGCTTTCTGAACGCCTCTTTTCAACATGGTGACCAGAAGTTAAAGGAACAGTTGGGAGCCCTGCCCCGCCCTTGACAGACTTAACTGCATTACCAGGTAATTTTCCTTTCACCTTCTTTTTAATTCTTGCCTTCTCAGAATTCCTTATACTAGATGTTTTTAGCTTTGTTGGAGCCTCGGAGTGGCTGGTTGGAGGTTGCCCTTCCAACTCACTCTCGCTCGATGCCAAGAAAATTTTCTTTAGTAAGGTACTTCAAAGGGGGCAGGAGGACGCGAGCATGTGGCTCGCGCTTGCGCACCACCACCGAGGAAGGAATGGAAGGAATGGAGCCTAAGACTCTCGGAAATACGTATGAAAGGGTCATTCGATCCCCAAAGGGGTTGTGACCCACAGGTTGAGAACCACTGTATTAGTAGTTCATGGCCTGTACCACAATTTGCTCCTGATCTTGTGTTTGGAGAAAGAATGGAGCTTCTCCACATTCTGCTTCCAATTATGCAATCTATTCAATTTCTATATTGGCCATTAGGTGATGTCTATATATACAGTCCCTCTTGGGTTGCTTGAAGAATGTGTTTGCAATGAACCAACTGTTAGCCTTGCAAAATTCAGACAATCACTGTCCTGTTTCATTTCTTGATCCTAGGCCAAATTTTCCTCCAGTTTTTCATTCTGCTCTTTTTCTTGCTTTTGCATTTCCCCAGCAAACAACTCTATTGATCCAATCCTGTGATCCCTGGCTCTGCTGTGTGTTTGTAAATACTTTCCAGACAGCTGCTGACTTGTGGCCACCTAATCAATTTCCATAGTTTCTTAGGCAAGGACTATTCAGAGGTAGTTTGCTGTTTCCCTCCTCTCAAATACAGGCTACAGCACCTGGTATTCCTTGGCAGTCTCCAGTCAAAGTACTAACCAGAGCTGATCTTGCTTGACTTCCATGTTCATATGGGATCTGTTGCTTCAGAGTATTTAGTCCTTCCTGGTTCTACTACATCACTGATTGTAGCTCAAGCCATCTGGAAGACTCCAGTTTGGTCAAGGCTGCTCTCAATATTTTTTATTAACCCCCAAATACCAGAGCCCAGACAAGTGAGCAGTCAGAAGCCAGTGCTAGATCTTGGCCAACAGATGCTGAGTTGCCACAAAGAGCTTGGAAAAGTTCATTTCTTGAACTACAACTCCCAGTTTTTACCATGGTTAGTGGCGATCATGGCTGCAGTATTCTGGGAATAGTGCAGAAAACTACTGCCACAGGCTCTCAGGAGAATACAGATAAGGCCTCAGCAGAATGCTTCTGCCGTGCCTTATTCATTCTAGACTTTAAAATGACCAACAAGCAATACAGTAAACTCCCAAAGCTAATCACTGGCTGTTCAGTCACTGTCACACTATAGCTTCTTAAACCACAGAACTGACTGAAAAAAGAAAAATCTGCTTTAAATGGGTATCACATGACTGTTTTGATGTTAGCAGAACTATTACAATAGACAGGCATGGCTGTCATGAGCCTTCCTCTTGTCCTGCCAACACTGTAAATGTGTCATACCCTGAATACATCATGTACAGGCTTACCCCTCTTATCTGACAGCTTAAAGACCAGAGCACTGTCAGAAAGTGGAATCCATCTATTGTAGGGGACATGAAGAACTTACAGAGGCTCCCTTGGGACTGACCATGCATGTGCACACTGCTTGTAAAGTCTCTCAGCTGGCTTGGCACCTTTTTCTTTACCTCTGAGCTCACTTTGCAAGCAGCACACACACAGTCCCAAACAAGTCTCCACAGGCAAGAAGAATTGGTGGAAGCCCCCTGTTCCAATGCTTGCATTGCACACAAGTTCCATTAATTCAACCAGAGGATTTGTACTTTCCATAGGCAAGACTTGGGACTATGCACACATGCAAGTGATCTCAAGCAAGCCTCTGTAAGCAACAAGAATTGATGAAAGAGCACATCCCATGTCAAATCAATTAGTTTGGAGGCAGCAAAAGAGAGAGTCATCAGATAACAGGGCATTGAAAGGCAGGGTTTTCCTGTAATTATGTCCTGCACTCAGGGCCTTAGGTGCACAAAAGAGTTGCCAGCAGCCTTTTTCTGACCCAGATATTTTTGAGCTACAGTCCTCATCAACCCTGGCCATTGGCCAGATTGGCCAGCAGAAGTTGAGATGGTAACATAACAATATCAGATAAACAAAGGTTAGGAAAGACCCATTTACTTTTAACAGCAAGAACGTGTGCTTGAAAATATTACTTCTAAAAAAAATTTTATCTGTAAAATCTTTTGGCTTTATCTTTCATGGTTATTTCCACAGCTCCTCTTGAGGTCTGGTATTGTCTTTATGTCAATGCCATGACAAATCAAGTAACTAGGTCTCCAAGTAGGGAAGCCAAATGCCTAAGAATCATGAGGAGGAAAAGATGCTGTCAGGAGCAGAGGATGGTCGTGGTTCCTTCTTGTGGAATCCAGGGATTGGCTGTCTCAGCTTTCCTGAATGACAGGGCTAGGAGCTCTCTTCCATAGAATTCTAAGGAGCTTTCAACAGTCTGTAAATCCCAGGTTTCCATAGGATGAATTCATGGCAATTAAAGTGGAATCATAGCACTATAATCATGTAGAACAGACACACTCTTGTACTAGGAGGTGGGAACTGATAGTTTCTGGTGTGAACTTTCTGTCTGAAACACAGAGAGGAAGAGACAAGAAAGGCCACAACAGGGACCAAGAGTGCAGGCTGAAGGTTTCAGAAGAAACTTCATTAATTACAATAAACCTTCCAGACTGCAGGAAATTTCAATAGCACAGGAAGCTTACCTCTGAGTAAATCCCCACAGGATCAGGATTTATGGCTGTGATCATAAGAATATTTGCATAGAAGTTAATAAGCTCCTGTATTTCCAAGGAATACATTCAAAAGCAGTGTCTACAGATAATGACTTGACCTGTATAGATTCTCTGTGCAAACTATTATGTGGATATTTCGTTAGCAACATAAAATCTTATCAAGAATAAGAGAGATTTATTCCTAGAGTAGGCAATGGAGGTGAAACAAATGCAATGGAAAAAGCTACACTTTACACTCAGAAGTGCTGTAAGGGACTACTGGAAATGGGGCTTAGCTTACCCTCCTCCCTAAGCACTTCTGGAAAAGTGTGGAGAACACATTGCAGAGCAGCAGGAGGGTCTTGGCTACCTGGAATCTATTCAAAATGTAGGCATGTATGGCTGAGTTATTAATTCAAATAAATATCAGCATGCCTCTGCCTCCTGAGAATTAATCATCTATGAATGTGTGTGGCTCTTCTTGTTGTTATTAGATGCTGCTTCAACAAGTGCCATAAAAATGAAGAGAATGTTTAGGGTAAAGTCCCAAATACATTGAAATTGATGAGAACTCTATGCTGTTGTTATGTGCTTTCAAGTTATTTCTGACTTATGGTGACCCTAGGGTGAAACTATCACAGGATTTTTTTGTCAGAATTTGTTCAGAGGGAGTTTGCCTTTGCCTTTCTCTTAGGGTGAAGGTGATTTTCCCAAGGTTGCCATGCTGGCTGTCACTAGAATCTTACATAGATTGTAATAATGCCATTGACTGGGCCTCTGGGAGACCAGGGTTCCTATCTGCAGTCAGCCAAGAAAATCCACTGGATGGCCTTGGTCAAGTCACACACTCTCAGCCTCAGAGGAAGGCAATGGCAACTTCCTCTGAATAAATCTTGACAAGAAACCCCTAAGAATCATACCTAGCCAAGGAATTGAAAGCAGGTAAAGAGAACAATATTCCTTAAAGATCCACTGACATCTGCCCCCTCAGTGACTGCCATAGACTAATAAGACCTACTGAGAGTTGGGGGGGCACAGCAGTTTCAGCAGCAGACTGCAGCCCTAGGGACCAGGGTTTGATTCCCCTTGGAGCATGGAAACCCACTAGGTGACCTTGGCCACTTTACACACTCTCAGCCCCAGAAAACTCCGTGATAGGGTCACCTTAGGGTCCCTGTAAGTGGGAAATGACTTGAGGGCACACAACAACAACAACAACAACAGTAACAACAAGATCTACTACGAGCCTTCTTGCCTTCTGATTGGGATCTGGATAGAATGCAACCACGTCCTAGATGTCTAAATCGGAGGCACACTGTGCAGAATGTAGTTAAATCTCGTGTAAAAGTGTTCTTGTCTTCTCAGTTGCTGGGAAGAATTAACCTTTGCAGGTCGACCGCGCAGCTGAAGAGGTCTGACAAAAGAGCCACTGTGCCCTTTACTCCAGAATCGAGGGGAAAAACAACAACAGGATTTGTTCTGGAGTTGGGGAGGCGAAAGAAGATGCACTTCCGTCTTCCGCGGAAGTTGGGAGAAAGGATCACTTTCCTCGCAGCGCGATCTAAATGCCAGATAAAGATGAAAGACCTGAATTGCAGATGACCCATTCTGGCTGCAGTTCTCATTATTCGTAAGCTGGGGCGGAAAAAAAGACGAAGAGACCCCCCCTCCGCAAAAAAAAAAAAAGGACTTCTCACTCGCACACACTCCCCGCCTTTCTGGACTGCTGCCTGGCTTTTCACTTATGCAAATATATTATTGATACATTCTCAATTTGGATTACTCAGGGGTGACTAAAATACCTTGCCCCAATCCCCTTCTCTCAGTCCCACAGTTTGTTTGTTTGCTTAATGACACTGGAGTTTGCCACCGATCTGGGAGATGGCTTGCCCAGCTAAAAATGGACTTTATACTGTAACTCCTGGCCCTCTTTTTCTTCTCTTGCCGCCACCACAACTGAGCAAAACACAAGAGAGAGAATTACTTTCGGGGATACATTTGAAGCGTCTAATGTGGGGAAAGGGGCGTAATGAATTCCGAGTTCTTCCTCCGAATCAAGGTGAATTCACACAATTCGAACTCTGTACCCAAGGTGACTTTTTTAAAAAAATAAAAAGCTTGCCACGCAGCGCTGAATTAAATTCCGATCCCATCCTCTTGCAGAGGTGCTTCCCTCGTCCTCCCTCTCGTCCCTCTGTCCTCCCGGGGCCCCGTTCTTCCTTTATTCAGTCTCAACGCAGCTTCTCTCGCCAATTCCGATGTTCGGGGGCATTTGACGTGGCCACGGCAACAACAACTCCAACCTGATTGTTTGTGCGTGTCCCGGGATGCGAAAGGTCCTCCAACGCGACGCTTTTTGAGGAGAAAAATATGTGTAAAGGGGCTGCAGGGAGAGTGAAAAGTTCGAAAAAGGTACCTGACTGAAGCTGAAGGGGTGCCACGTGGAAAGGTGGAGCGAAAATTGCTTCCTGTTGACAAGATCATAAGCCAATGGGTTCAAATTACAACAAAAGAGATCCCACCTAAACAAGAAGAGCTGTTTGGCGGTGAAACAGACTGCCGGCGGAGGGCAGGGTCGGCCTTTCTTTGGAGGTCTTTAGGAGAGGCTGGACGAGCATCTTCCGGGAGTGCCTTCCTGCGTGGCAGGGGGTTGGACTAGGTCACTTTGTGGCCCTTTCCAGCTCTAAGATTCTGAGATTCCAAGATTTCCTCCCTTTCCCCACGAGCTCCGTTTCTGGTATTCAGGTCAGGGAGGAACATTCCACAAGAAGGTTCAAAGCCCCGCAGACTAGATTCAGTTGCGGGAGAGCAAGGGAAAGAAACGATTCCCAGACCGTTCCTTGTGGCTCGTTTTTTGTCGACTGCGTTGTGAACCTGAGGGGCCCAGGCAAACTGTCCCGGGCCTCTCCCTGAACTTGCTGCTCCCACGCTTCTCTCTTCACAACTATAGCAGAAGCGGCCGTTTGCAAACCCCGCCGAGGAAAGGTCCCTACAGAGGCCCGAAAGAGACTCCTGGGTGTCTTGATACGCGGGTGCCGTCTTCAGCTAGCGGGAGGAGCTGAGGTGGCTGCAGGTGCCTTTTGCTGGCAATCGGAGCCTCACTACTAAATCGCCCCGGAGGGCGGCCACTCAGTCCAATAGTTTGATCCTCTTCTGAAACGCAACAGGGTCTCGTATTAACGCTGAAGGCTCTGCTTTTCATGTTATTAATTCTTGTTATGCACCTTAAAGGAAGCACACAGAGAGATGGGTTTCCCCCCCCCCCCCGGAATAGTTTTTCACAACAGCAACTTGCCTGCCGTTAAGGCGCTGTTGCAACAAGTCGGTTCAGCCACGCAGGTATGTCTCTTTCTTCTGAGGATTGCAGGCGTTGTGGTCTAAGCGCGCTGTTGCGGCTTTTAATTACTGCTTTGCTGCGTTAAGCGGTTGAAGTGCTTGGCGCCTCGGTGCGATTACACACCGTCTCTCCTTCCTGGCTTCGGAAACTTCGTGGGAGACTTTTCCACACCAGGTGGCGCTAAAAGGCAGGTTCACAAACCTGTTCAGAAGCTGTTTTCCTTCCGCCTCCTTTCCCTTTCTTTAAGGCCATTTCCGGACTCGCCTGTTACAGCGCGATGATTCCACTTTCAGCATCCTCTGGGCCCCTCCCGAAACTGCAAACCCAGGATTCCAGAAGATGTTGAAAGCGGAATCATCGCGCTATAACAGGCTAGTGCGGAAATGGAGGGGTTGCACTATAACGACCTAAGAAACATCGCCTGAAACGTAGGCAGACCTTGCACTTAGCCTACCTCAAAATTTGACAAGACGGGAAACATCTGACTGGAAGTTTTACAGTTATGACATACCATGGCTACCTATTATCCGATTTTAATAATGCCTGTTCAATATTCTAGTCATTCTTTGTGGACAACCTAGCAGTTGCTGCTAATTTATACCTTTTTCCCCCTGCTCTAGACCTTACCATTCGTTCGCACCTTCAGCAACCCTGCTAGCTTGAAAAGAGGTTGACTTCTTTAAGGACACACTGGCAAAAGTTTTTACGACACACACATACACAGGTTCTGTAGTGTCACAGCAGTCCATTATTCTGAAAAGAAAGTGGGGAATATGTGCGACACTTGCAAATCATTTGAGGCTGCCCCGTTCAGAGATGGAAGGGCTAAAGCGCTAGGGCAACTCCTTTTCAACAAAGCGCTCACGTTTGCTTTCTCGGTCCTCGTTTTCGCCTCATCCGTCACCTTTTGCATCTAGGCAGCTCTAACTTTGCAAGTTTATAAATAGCACTTTACTCTTGGAATGCATGTAATACGCTCCTAAAATGATTCCGTTCATGCAGAAGGTACATAAACCCTAAAGGCATTAGATCCCCTCTGATCTTGGAAACTAAACAAGGTCAGCCTCGGTTACTAATTGGATGGGAAACGGCCAGCGAATCCCAAGTTCTCTAGGTTGTATTTCAGAGAAAGAAACTGGCAAAACGAACTCTGATTATTCCTTGCCTAAGAAAATTGTGAAATTAATGATGTCACCATAAATCAACCGGCAGCCTGAAGACACACATACACACACAAGCACGAAGTCAAGTCCACAGGTGACTTGAAAGCACAAGCACACGTACAAGGCAACCAATACCTGCTGCGTTTCCTTTTGTGTGATTATTATGACTTTTTTCCCCGGACAACATTGTTTTATGTATGATTTCAAAAGGTTGTTTAGTAGATGATTGTGTACGTTCCTAGACCATGGCTGCACTTGTAAGTAAACCGCATTGTTCAGAGGGGGATTTTCTTTCTATTAAGCCTCCACAGGATTCCACTGTGTGACTTGGTCCTAAACGAAATCTTTGCGGGTGGAGAAAGCCAGAAGGAAAAAAAAAGAAACAAGAAGAAACAAACAGAGGCGTACAGTCGTGTAACTGGTCCGTTTCATGCGTTTTTTCACGCGCAAAGGCAACCCACACTCCCTACAAAAGGAAGACTGAATCAACGCCACCCGGCGCTCTCCGTGGGTTGTTTTATTGCTGTTTTCATGACTCCGTTCAGCGATCAGGCCCGCACCCCCACACCTGGGCCGCTGTCTTCTCCTCTTTCCCCCGGGCGCGGTGCCCCCCGCCTTCCCTCCGCCGGCCGGGGGTCCCCGCCTTCCCAGCGCGTGTCATCTGCGAGGCGCCTCCGCGGCCCGGGAGGCGAAGAGGAGACGGAGCGGCGGGAGGGAAGGGGGCGGCGGGGGGGGCGGCGGGGCCCAGCGGAAAGAAAGGGAGAGAAACACGAGGCGGCCCGGCCCGCGGATTGGCTGTTGCTAGGTGACGTGGCCTCTTCTCACGTGACTGGTGTTAAATGCCCGCCTGGCAGCGTCCTGGAGCTGCAGACAATCGTAAAGCCGCGGCTGGGGCGGCCGGGCTGGGGGAGAGAGGGAGAGGGAGAGGGGCTGCTCCGGCTCCTGCGACGAGTTGCTCCCCGCAGAGGTGGCCAAGGAGACCGCCCTGGGGAACGGTCTTTCCGCAGAGAGAGGGGGGGAGAAAAGGCGGACCGAAAGGAAGCAGAACGAAAAGCGTTCCTGCGTGGACCGGGCGACGATGGAGACCTCCCGACCTCTGGCTCCGGCCGCAGGAGCTCCTGCTCTGGCCGCGGCAGTGGCGACCTCAGCGGCTGCACAAAGCCGCCCCCAGTAAAGCCCTCTCTCTCTCGCTCCCGCTCCCTCTTTCCCCTTCCGGCTTGGAGGTCCCAGCTTGACCGAGGAGGAAGGGGAGCGGCCAAAACTTTTTCCTCCTTGCCACCGCCTCCCCTGGCAACAAAAAGAGGCGAGCCGGTCTGCTTTCCCTCCCGGCTTCACTTCTGAGTCCGGACTCCTCGGAGAGGAGGGGGGAGAGAAAGGGAGGGAAGGAAGGAGCGGGGAGATTGTGGGGCGGGGAGAGAGGATCGTCAGGATGACTGGAGTCTTTGACAGCCTTGCCTCCGACATGCATTCCAGCCAGATTACCTCCAGCAGTTACCACCAGCACCACCACCACAGCTTGCACAAGCCCCAGGAGTCGCCCACTCTGCCCGTGTCCACGGCCACGGACAGCAGCTACTACACCAACCAGCCGCAGCAGCAGCAGCAGCAGCAGCAGCAGCAGCACGGAGGCGGCGGCGGCAACGGAAGCAGCGGGTCCCCCTACCCCCCCATGGGCTCTTACCAGTACCACCCCGGCGCCGGCCTCAGCACGGTGCCCTACTCCGCCAAAGCCAGCAGCTACGACCTGGGCTACTCCGCCTCTTACAGCCCCTACGCAGCCTACGGGACCAGGACGTCCCCGGTCAGCAACGACCCCGGTAAGACTCCGCGCGCCGTAGGGGACGCGGGGTGGGCGGGAGGGAGCGAAGGGGGGGTTGCTTCATTCGCTGCTTCTCTGCCGCCTGATCAAGCCGAGCCTGCTTCCCTTGGACCTCGGGGGGGGGAGAGCAGCACGTGGTTCCCCGACCTGCCTCCCCCGCCTTTGCGTTCTCTGGGACTCAGCGGGGGACCGGGGTGACTTTTAGTGGGATTCATCCTCAGTGCTCCGCCACATGATTCAGGAGAGGCCTTAAACGCCCTTTTTGTGGCTGCTGTTCCCCAATTGCTGCTCACCGCGGTCTTCCTTCGTAGCAGCAGAGAAAGAAGAAGGGGAGCCCGAGATCCGCATCGTCAATGGGAAGCCAAAGAAAGTGCGGAAGCCGAGGACCATCTACTCCAGCTTCCAGCTGGCAGCCTTGCAGCGGCGCTTCCAGAAGACCCAGTACCTGGCCCTGCCCGAGAGAGCCGAGCTGGCCGCCTCGCTAGGCCTCACCCAAACTCAGGTAAGGAGCAGGCGGGGAAGAGGAGGACTGGCCCCCGGCGGCCCCCCAAGTAGCCCTACCGCCAAGCGCCTCCAAGTTTGTACCCCTACCGGCTGGCTGCTAGCCTCTTTGCCATCAATGAGAACCAGGGGAGCTGAGTCCAGGGGCCGATCTCCGTTTGTGAATACAGAAACTGGCTTTCCCGGGAGGCCTTCATCAACCACTCCCTCTCAGGACACCCAGGTCCATAGCACCCCGCCCCCCCATAAGTGAGCAGCCCCCAGGCAAGATCGCTCTGCCAACAAACGTGTGGAAACTCTGAACAGAACAGTATTTGTGTGTGTACCATGTAGAAAAATGCATGGATACGACCCAAGTGGTATCGAATAATCCCTTCGATTTCCGTGCAAAGTACTCGATCACGCATTTTAACTTTTCATCGGAAGTAATGGGACCCGAAAGGGACGTAGGCCGGTCTATGCCTCCAGTGATGCATTCGCAGAAAAGTTGCGAGAGCTCTGGTTTTCAGGGAATTACACACACTATAATCCTTTGCCAGCTTCTCTTCAGCATGTCTAGTTATAGGCATATCCCACACAGACGCACACACTGTGGAAAACCGTTTACTGCAGTCTAAGAAAATGGACTCCCTGTGTCCTTCCGTTGAAAGACTCCTCTGCCTTTCTCTGGGCAAAATAACTAAATCAGATGGCATTTTCTTTCCATTCGGACGGCCCTCCGGTGTTCGACTCCTCACTCCTCCAACCACAGCGCCCCCAATTCTCTTGAGCTATTCTGTGTGTATTTGGGGGCAGCCCCGCACAAATTCCACGCCCGCCTTTAGAGTGGAGAAACCAGCAATAAAACGGCGGGAAACAAAAGGACGCCCGCCCTTAAAAGCATTCCCCTGGCCCAGCACGCCCCAAGTGTGCCAGTGAGAGGCCTGGTCTGAGTAAGCGCCCTTGAAGACCGCGTTGGCAGAAATCGATTAACGCCCTTTTTCCCCGAAAGAAAACGCTGGCGCCTAAGCCCTCTTTCCCAGGGCCGCCTTCCTACGGGAATCCTCTGTCGGGGTTATTGAAAAGGCCCGCGGTGGAACTGGAAGAAAGGGTTTTTCCCAGCCCTTCGCTCCACACCCAGAAAACAGTTTAACTGAGAAGTTCCCAAACACCATCCCCGCGTGCAGGGCGCTCAGGAAAGCGCGCGCGCGAGAGAGAGAGAGAGACACACACACACAGACACCCCCAAGAAACCTGTTATTAATCCCTCCACCTCCTCCATGTTTCCAAACCGAAGCCACATCCGGACTCAATCAAGACAAGCCGCAAGCAGCTGGCTGGTTTGGGAGTCTGCCCCAGCCAGGAAGCATGTGAGGGGAATTTTGGGAGGCGGAAAAAACTACCGAGGCCGCGGCTCTTCGTGGTCTCCTCAGCAGTGGGCGCTTGGGTACAAGCGCTTCCGGCCTGGCAATGAGGTTCTGTGACATGCAGTGGGTCTCTGAGCGAGCCCCCGCTTGCTTTAAAGGAAATAAAACGGCGGGAATTTGCTCAGAAGTCACAGTGGGGCGGAGGGGCGGAAGAGATCTGTGAATGAAGAAGGGCGAGAGGGAAAGAGGGCGGATTGTTACGGGTGGGAGGGTTCTGGTTGTGTGAACTCTCCCTTCCCGTCGCCATATGTCTGGGGAACGCGGCCCTGTTGTTGCTGTTGTTGTTGCTGTTGTTGCTGTTATTGTTTTGTCGTGATCTTGGCCGCCCGCTCATTCCCGCCTTTTCTCCTCCCAGGTGAAGATCTGGTTCCAGAACCGCAGGTCCAAGTTCAAGAAGATGTGGAAGAGCGGCGAGATCCCTGCGGATCAGCACCCGGGCGCCAGCTCCCCGCCGCCTTGCTCCTCGCCTCCGGCTTCAGCCACCCTGGCCTGGGACTTTGCTCCCCACCCGCAGCGAATCGGCAACGGAGGGGCCACCGGCGGCGGCGGCGGCGGCGGCGGCGGCGGGAGCAGCAGCAGCGCGGGGTCGAGCCCCGGGGCTCCTAGCGGGGCGGCGGCGGCGGCGGCGGCAGCGGCGGCGGCGGCTTTCCTCGGCAACTACTCGTGGTACCACCAAGCCTCGAGCGCCGCGGCTTCCCACTTGCAAAGCGCTTCTCCGATCCTGCAGCAGGGGCAGTCTCACCAGCACCACCCCCACCCCCACCTCCATCACCACCACCACCACCACAGCGCCGCCGTCAGCGCAGGGACGATTTTCTAACTCCCTCAGAGGTGACCGAAGGTGGAGAGAGTAACGGGGTGAGACGCACACCCCCTTTAAAATCCATTCGCCTTTCCAGTCCCCGACAGACCTAGGTACGTCCCCCTGGTGCTTTGCTGAATGATCTCATCCGTCCTTCTCCACTCCGGAGTAACTCAGCAGCTGCTTCGGACTTGATAGTACTTCGTGGGGGGTGCTTGCGACCTTTCTCTAAGGATTTGGACCCTATTCAGGGTCCCCTTAACGCCCTGCTCCTTCCCCTGACCCATACACCCAGCTTGAAATCAGAACAAACCAAATCCAGTTAGTGATTTTTCCCGTGTCTGATAACATTTCCATTATCAGCAGGATAAACCCGTGTGCAAACGCTTTCCCCAAAAACTCAACGGGTTCCTCTCTCTTTCAGAGCTATCCTAATTCCCCTCCACCTGTCTATATCCGTTCTTTTCCTGTCGCCTTTAGTCCGCTATTTTCAGGAGTGAGCCCCGTTTAGTTCTATGGAACTTGCTTCGCCGTGGACACGGACAGGGTGCCAGTCACCCACTCCGCCCAGTCTTCAGCAAATATTACCCTTTTTTAACGTGGAAGAAAAAGTTAATGCAAATTCACTCTTCTCCCATTTCCCATCAAATCACCAGTGCAGAATTTCTTATTTAATTTTGTTTATTTTTGTAAACGTTTTTATAGGTGCCTTTGCAGATGACCTCATTTTGATGTTGGGGGAAAAAAGAGAAATAATTTTTATATGTAGATATTTAAAATGAAAAAAAAACCCAGCTGTGTTTAAATTATCTTTTTTTAAATGTTTGCAGGACTTTTCTTCACAAGGAAAAATACGTTTGTAATAAAGCTGTTTTGTGCCATCCACCCCAGTTCTTTGTATAAAAATGTGGGGGGTGGGTAGGAAATGTTCCATTGGACAGCCTGTATTTCTTTCCTTTTTTTGTGAACCGAGATTTGTTGATGGCATAATTTTTCTCCCTTTTTCTCTCTGGGCAGCCCCCATAAATACTTTCTTATTCTGTTTCATGCCTTTTCTCTTCGATGTCAAAAAAGAATCAGTTCCTGGATTTTCCTAGTTCGTGGTTTAAACTTTTAACATGCCACAAAAAAAAGGTATTTTCTTGTTTTATTTATTACAAACAGGCACACACACAAAAAAAATCCCTCAATGTTACTTTTACAATATTAAGAGAGTATTTAAATAAATTATTGTTTGCACCATAGTTTGTTCCACGACAACGACCTTTCTTTTTCTTCGGGCCGTTTCTCTCAGCCAGTTTTGCAAGTTTGATGACGCGGGTAGGAAACTAAGATGTTTTACTGTCTGCCCCCTCCTTCCTTTAATCGCATTTTATTTCTTCCTAGCCTTTTTCAGAATTCTTTCTCTCTCTCTCTCCTTCTTTCGTCCTCTTCTTGAAAAAGCGCTGCGTCAATCCCTCCAGTCGAACTGAAACGCCTTTTAGCCTGTCTGTGCCAGTTTACTGTCGTCGCTCAGGGGCTCTGGGCGGGCATATTGGGAGAGGGCTCAGGTCTTCGTCGCTTCTGTCACAGCAGTTGTTGACCCAACAGTGCTGAGCCATCCTTGCCTTTGGGGGAGAGGGGGAAGGAGGTTAGCGGAGCTCCCCGGCCTCTCGCGGGCTCCTCTTCCCCAGCGAGCCCCCATCCAGAAGGAAGCAAAGAGATGCCTCAGCGGCCCCGGGCCCCGTCTCTTCCCCGCCCCGCCCCGCCCCGCGCCCAGCCGCCGCCGCCCGGACCTGGGCCAAGCATGAGTCACTCAACACGCTCCCCTCGGCTGCGCTGCCTCGCCTCGCCCCCCCCCGCCCCGCGCTGGCGCCACAGACAGACGAGGAGCCCCGGATCGTCTCCTGGCGGCTTCCCGCGCCCGAACGCAGGAGCGAGGGGCGAGGCGAGGCGGCCGCCGGGCTTGGCGGTGGTAAGTGACCCCGATGGGAAAGAGTCTCCGCTGCATACACACACACACACACATAGACACGGGACTCTGTCGAGGATCACACAGTCGCCACAGAAAGAGAACGAGAGAAAGAAAACAATCCCCAAAGCCTTCTGTGGGGTGTTGTTAGCTGTTTTCTGCTCTAGGAATAAGTGGCTCTTCGGGAACTGCTGTTTGATTTATGAATTTGTCACAGTTTCTTAAGTTAGTCACGTCTCTTGCATACACAGACACACACACACACGGGATAGTGATTTGCAATAGATATGGAGGCATGGGATTCATTCTCTTTCGTGAAAAAAAAAATCCCTCTTCTTGCCGTGGTAACCCCCTTCAAACGTTCTGCGTGAATGTGGTAGACGGTTCAGACGTTTGTAGATATGACCGTAACCAAGTTTACAGCCATCCTCCCCAGACACCTATTAGGCCAGGGGGTGGGGGGTGTTATGGAAAGGGTAGCTTGTTTTAATTGTTTCCACAAACAACCGAGAGTCTTGCGGCATCCTTGAAGATCCGCAGATTTATTGTGACTTAAGCCATAATGAATCTGTCAGTCTTTAAGAAGCCACAATACGTTGTTGTCGTTGTTTAGATAAAGGAAACAGCACAAAGAGTGAATAAGGGAAAGGTGGGGGGAGGAGAATTGCTGAGCCCGGAGAAAGCTATTTACTTCGTCGAGGCTCGATCTTGGCAACGCGGGGCAAGGGCCCACACGCCCCCTTCGCGCATCTGGCCAAGCAGGCGGTCCTCGCCCGCGAAAGCCCCTGCCCGAGATAATGCCCTGCTAACCTCTACCATAGTGTGCTGGTTTGAGCGTTGTACTACATTCTGGAGACCTGGATTTGAATGCTCGCTCAGCCATGGAAAGGCTTGTGCAAGTCACACTCTCTCAGCCTCAGCAGGAGGCAAGGCAAAGGCAACCCAAGGAACAAATCTTGCCAAGAAAACTCCATGATAGGGTCTCTTTTGGGTAGCCATAAGTCGGAAACTATTTGGAGGCAGACATACAACAACAGGCCTCCATGGGAGCCGCATCCCGCTGCTACAAGCGCGCAAGTGAAAAGTTATCATCCAGGGCGACAAGTCAGTTCCTCTCTGGTCTCCGCGAGATCCGCTCGCAAATCCTAAATCCACTGATCTGTTTAAAATCCAGACTGCTTTCGTAGCCCCCTTCCCACGATATACAATTTTGGAAGCCGCTAAAACCCTTTGCTAAGCGAATGACCAGGGCACACAGCTACCCCACAGGCCTCCCTTGTTACTTCTCTCTATTCGCTTTCTGTACATGTGCGGTGTAGCGGTTTGAATGTCGACTGGGAGTCTGAGACACTAGGGTTCGAATCCCGCTCCGCCATGGAAACCAACTAGGTGATTTTGGGAAAACTACGTTCTCTCAGCCTCAGAAGAAAGCCCTGGCAAACCTCCTTTGAACTAATCTTGCCAAGAAAAGGCCTCAATTTGATTTACTTAAGAGTCACTATAAGTCTGAAACGACTTGAAAGTACACAGTTAACACGCGGATACTCTCCTAAAGCTACAGCAAAATGCTGGCCCGTTAGATAAATTGCTCCTGGTTTTTAAAAGGAAACTTGGTCTGCCTTTTCTGTCTTTTCTCAAAGTCTGCTAGGCTTCTTTAGGCCCCTACCGCAACGCTCAAGAGTGTTGGCGGTGGTGTTGTGTGCCTCCGTTTCCGACATATGGCGACCCTAAAGCGAACCTATCATTACGGGTTCTTCTGGGGCTGAGAGTGTGTGACGCGCCCAAGCTCACCCAGTGCATTTCCAGGGCGGAGCGGGAAATCGAACCCTGGTCTCCGAGCTCGTAGTCCAGCGCTCAAACCATTACACCACACTGGGTCTCTACTCAGAGGGTTGGCTTTTTAAAAAACCCTCAATGTACCTTACAATTAACCGGAGAGTGCTTCGGGTGTATCAATATGGCTTAAGATGTGTATATATATATTAGGCGCCAGAGAAGAGGAGCTGGACCATATCCTGGCCTCCCTAATTCCTTGGTTGTCTCTGATTTTACCTCCCTGCTTTTGCCAAGGTACTTTGGCGCCGTCATCCCAGTGAAATATTCAGAGTTTTCTTTCCCCAGCTGGGCGACGGCCCTTCAGTGCCCCGGAGGGAGGTTGAAGGTATTGCCAGCAAGATGAGAGGATTTCTTTCCTCTCCCCATTTTTAAATACATTTCTGCCACATCTTTGGATGTCTGCCTGGTGCCCGAGAGGTAAAAGGTTTCTCCGGGCCCTACGTGCCAGAGGGTAAGAGAGAGAGCCCGGTTGCTTTCAGGGCCTCTTTGGCTGCGGCTGGCGAGATGGCAACCGCTGTCTGGCTGCGAGCTGGAGGGCCAAACCCAGGACGACCCTTGGGGGCCAGAGGGAACGTGTGGCCCTCCTTGCTCTCTTTCTCTCAGCAGCAGCGCGCAGAGCGCACGGGGATGAAATGCCAGCAGGCCCTTGGCTCGCTCTCGCCCTCCGGAGAAGAAAGAGAAGGGAGAGCGAGGAGGTGGCCGAGGCGGTTGCCCACAGGCAGAATGATTACAATGATTACGAGGCCTAAACCCCAACGCTCCCGAGGTGAGGAAGGTGCAGCCTGGGCTGAAATCGCGCAACAAGTCTTGGCACGAAAGGGCGCCAGGAGGAGCGGGGAAACCTCTCTGGACTGGGAGAGAGGGAGTCCATTTCTCCCCCTCCAAACTCATAGCCTTGTCCTCTTTGTTGTTATTGTCCCGCTTGCTGGTGCTGGTGCTGTTATACAGCTTTCTTAAATCGTCCCTGTTTTTATGGTCATTATCTGTCATCCTTCCAACAACCCTGCAAGGTAGACCAGCCCGACTCATCTTTCAAAGTGGAGAAAAAGCGGCCCCTGCAACTAAAGCAAGGGAGAAGAGAGCTAGCGAGGCCCAAAGCTCTACATTTACCCAGACCTCTTCCCCTCCCTGGGACAACTGAGCTCTTGCAAGGGAGGTGGGCAAACCACACACACACACACACACACACACACACACAACGGGGAGGAAAGGAGGCGAGGGCGGGAGATGGCAGGTAGCAACACACGCGCACACTTCGCAACTCAAAAGGGCCAGGAGAAGAACAAAGGGGGCTGAGAGGATGAGAAGGGGAGACAGAGGGGAAGAAGACCATCGTGCCGGGATGATGGTGGCGGGGAAGTGGAAAAGGGAACAGAGGAAACGGACAACTGGGGAAAGGTGGAGGGGGGGGAGGACGAACCCTTCTGCCCGGGGAAGGAAAAAAAGCGGGAGAGCGGAAGGGGGCCGGGCGGGGCCGGGCCGGGCCGGGCGAGTCTCCTCAGCCGCCCCAGAGACGGTTTCCCACACACTTCGGCTCCCTCGGAGACAAGGAGGCCCCTTGTGGGACCGTCTCCGTCCCGGCGAGCGCAGGGGCCCGATGGGAAGAAAAATGGGAATGGGAAGCAGGGAAAACTCTGCCTCTGGCCCTTCCGCTCCGCGCAAAGGATTCTGCTCTCCTTTTCCCGCGAGTCCCAGGCGGAGGGTCGGGGAGGGCGAGAGGTAGGCAGGCAGACCGGCCGCCAAAGCGCAGGACGAACACCCACCCGGAACCCGAGCAGGGCGCCGGCCCCCTTTCTGGTCGGCCAGCCTCCTCAGACACTGGGAAGCTAGGAAAGTCCTACACGAGTCACACAGTCGGACGTCTGAATGAGTTGCCGGTGTCACTCAGAAGCACGAGCACCTTTCGGTGTAACAAGCAAGTCTCAGCTCCCCCTCAGACCTATTTATTGAGAAACTCTTACCCTTCCAAGTAAACAGAGAGGAGAATTGGTAGCCGGGAAAACATAAGGCCCTTTCGCACTACAATGTTATAGTGCTCTTATTCCACTTCCAACATCCTGTGGAATTCTGAGAGCTGTAGTTTACTGAGACCCAAAAGCTCTCCGGCTGAGAATTCTAAATACCCCCCATAAACTGCAAACTCCAGGATTCCACAGGATGTTGGAAGTGGAATAATAGCACTGTAATAACGTGGTGCGGAAAAGGCCCGTGCACTCGTCTAAAAATTCCACATTCATATTTACCATGCACAACTTGGACCACGTCCACAGAGACAGGCTTAATATGTATTCACGAGATGCATGCACACCCACGGGCAGCCACAGCCTCCTTCGCTGGAAACGGGAGAAGAGGATAAACAATTATATTTAAACCTTTCACGTTCCTGGTATCACTGGGGAAAGAATTTGTAAAAATGGAAGCTAGTCATCCGTGTAACTACAACCCAAATTTCTCCCAACCAGGTTCAAAAAACGCCCACGATGTTAAAATAGACAGAAACGCCCACCGCGTCCTATCAGAGCCTATTTTGCATGGATCAGAGCAAGATCAAGAACCCTCGGGGGACCTGGAAAAAGACGCAGGCGTATATTTTCATTTATTTTTTTAAAAAAAGGATATCAGACTCTAAGAAGTCCTGTTTCTCAAAGTGCGTTCCTAGAGAGGAAAAAAAGGGGGAAGTCCAAAGCTTTCTTGCGCTATTAAAACGCTTCCACAGTTTCCAAAAATGGAGTCAAGGCCTATTACTGTTAAGATACGCCGCCTTGGGTCCCACTTTGGGGGAAAAGGCGACGTACACAATAAATAAATAAATAAGATACTGCCTTTCTGACAATGGAAATCAGGGCAATTTACAATATAAAGAAATAACACTTCTTTAAAAAGAGGGATTTATATCTATTAGGACGGAAACCGGGGACTAGTTTAAAAATTAGCCTTCTTTTAGCCGCACTAGGATCATGGCTTTCTGATCAAGGAGGAGTTCAGACCTAGAAAGAGAGCTAGTTTTCAGCGGCCATCATAAAAGAGTTGCATCATAGGTCAAGGGTGGAACAGGTTTCTGGATCCAAAGGATGTGAGGTTGAAATTTCAAAGGGTCAATTAGGCTGTACCATTTAGCGAACCGTCAGATGGGCCTGGCCCCGAACTTTATAGGCTATCCAAAATTTATCTGTGCGCTAGAAGTCATAGTCCGAGGGTAGGAGTGGGGTTATCTATAAATCTGTCTATTTGGTTCATCTCGCTTCCCTCCGCCCATGTGAGACCCAAGGGGGCTTGGTGCTCAGAAAACACCGACAGTAGGTAACACGCTACAGTAGCCAACGCTCTCTCTATTTCCGGATTACTCTGCAGCTTCCAGAAAATTAAATTTGCACCATTCGAAACGTTCCCTGCGGCACCATTGCGTTTCATCATCTGTCGCGTATTTTAATAAGCATTTCCTCTAAAAACCAAGCCTGGTGTAGCGGTTTGGACTAAGATTCCTGGAGATCTGGGTTCGAATTCCTCCTCAGCGAGTGACCTTGGGCAAGTCACTCTCTCAGCCTCGGAGGAAAGCAATGGCAAACCTCTTCTGACGAAATCTTACAAGAACACGTCGGAACTGATCTGAACACCACCAACCACATTTTCCCTCGCAAACACTTTGTAACATCTTGCCTTTGGAAGAGACCCGGAGATCTCGAAAGTCTGCAGACCCTTCTTCGCCTTTTTAGTTGGTGTAATAAAGGTATCACACTGAGAAGAGTTTTGAGGTCTTTCTTACGGCTCAGAAGGCCACCTGAGGGCTGGCTGCTGCGTGACCCAAGAAGGTGCCATCGTCTTTTTCAGGGCGGAGGGAGGCCGAGGAGCGGCCTCTCCCCCTCCCACTCCCCTCTCCCCCCCTCCTCCTCCGGGGGCTCGGAGTCCGCTGAAACAGAGGTCAGACGCCTCAGGAATCAGGATGCTTGTAAACGGGCATGTTCCTCTGGCCACAACGGGCACGTTACAAGGCATTAAATTTCTCCCTGGGGCTGTTAGAAAGAAACCCTCCTTTTAAGCCGTCCCACTGGGATCTGGCAAGGCGGACGGAGAGAGCGGGAAGAAGCTCGCAGCTGGAAGACAGGCCCGCCTGGTCTCCGGGAGTGGGGAGGCGGGCACCTATTGTACCTGGATAGATCTGCACATGTGGATGTCAAGAAGGCCGATGCGCTTCGGGGTGGGTGCGGAGGCGCCCCAGGTTTTCTTCCTTCCTTCGTCCTCGTTCTTGTAGGTCCTGGGGAGGCAGTGGGGAGGGACTCGTATCGGTTCCAAAAGGGACGGGATGGACCGCCACCTCCCTCGCCCACCCCACCCCCAGTCCTTGTGGTGATGGTGGTAGTGTTGCATTTGAACCTACAGAATTCAAGAGAGAGAGAGAGAGAGGAGCCTTCGGCAGCATAGAATTTATTTCAAACCTCTTGCTGAGTTTGTCTTTAAATTATTTCGATGGGGAGGGGGAAATGACGGGGGAAGGGAACCTTATATGGCCAGGAAATGCTAATTGTGGCTGCTGCTATTATTATTATTATTATTATTATTATTATTATTATTATTATTATTATTTGTTCTAAAACGACTCCAGGGAGGGGGAAGGGGGAGAGAGAGAAAGGGAGATGGTGGGTAAGAAAAAGGCTTCACTTTTACAATCACACACACACGTACACACACACATACAAAGACAGAGAGAGAGACTGAGACAGAGCAGACCAGTGGTTCTGGGGAAAGCAGAGCGTGACGATAATGGCTGATTCATTTCCTCGGTCTCTCTCTCACGCACGCACACACAAATACATAAATGCACGACCTGGTTGTTTCTCCAGAGTAATCCGTTCCGTGTAATTTTCCGTGCTGGTGCACCCCCACCAACCCCCTCCCTACCTCTTCTTCAGATGCACCCCATTTCCTGGCCTATTACGCCGACCTGCCCCCCCGTTCTCCCGTTGTTCCCCCCGCCCCGGTTTCCAGTAGCAGCAGAGCTTCTGGCGCGGCTGCGGCTCGCATCCCAGCGACTCTAAGGGGAGGGAATGGGAACACGGGGTTGAAGGAGGGGGGGGAATGCTGTGCAATTAAACCCCCGTCTCTTTCCCCCCAAAAGGTTAGGGGGGTCCACCCTGGAATGCAACCTGAGCAAAGGGAATAATTTGGGGGGGAGGTGGCCGACAAGGGAGAGATCCGGGGGTACTGGTAAAATGTGCCATAGGGCAGGTAATTTCCTCATTTGGCCCTATTAAAGCGGGGTGGGGGGAGAGAACACCCAAGAAATTCAATTAAATCCGCTCCGGCCAAAGAGCTATTTGAGGCATGAATATCTCCCCTAAAGCTGTAGCAATCATGTGGCATTAGACACTTCCGGAATCCTATAGCCAACTTGAAAAATCCCAGACCCCCTTTTCCCCTAATTTTTGCTCTGATCTGTAATTTTATCCACATTTGCACTAGTTTGAGCATTCTGGCTCTCCCATCTGAAAGCCTGCAATTACTATATAATTCTTCGCAATTTCACATGTCCTAATATGGACTGTAATTTTTGCGCAAGACAATTTCCTGCTATTTCAAGCATCAACATTGTCAAAGTTGTATGTACATAATAAATGGGAATATCAATGCATAGTTTTTAGCATAACATCTTGACTCCTCGATAATTATATCCGTTCGGAGCCTACGCAGAATTAGCCTGAATTGCACGGCAACTGCTGCTGCTTTAAAATTTTTAAAAATTACTCATAATTTTCCCAAAGATTACCAAGATCTCGAGTGCACAATGTCATCAGCGTAATGAAGAGTAAACATTTATGCTAATAATCTGCAATTTTTTTCCCATCAGCTATAAAGACAGAGGCTATATAGCAGAAATTTTCAGTGATATTCTGCAGGCGCGGGGCGGCGAAAAACCCGCTGGGCGCTCCGAGGCACACTTCGGCTCCCGAGGACCTCCGGCTCCCATTTTTGGGGGGGACTGTGGGGTGTTTTCTGGATTCTCATTCTCGTGGCATGGCTATTTCTTCCCCTTTGCGACCCCACCGCAACCTCCAGCCTCGGTTCCCGTTCTCGGGGCAACTTGGGCGACCAGCTGCCTGCGTTCGAATCTTGCGCCAAAGGCAGCAGCGACGCGGCTCCGGGTTGAGGCAACGCTGCTACCCTCAAGGTAAGCCAGGGCGGTGGCCACGCGGCTTCTCTTTGGGGCTACTGTCTTCCCGCCGCCCCCCCCCACCCTCCGCTCTGCTTTGCTGGGGATGCATTTGGTCCCTAGATTTTGGAGGGGGGCGAGAATAAAGAGAGAGAGAAGGCGTTGCTCTATGCCTTCGCGGATTCTTCCATCAGCAAAACTTCGCGTCAGTGGTGGCAGGATTATTCAAAAGTGTGTGTGCGTGTGTGTGCGAACGAGAGACAGAGAAAGACAGAGAAGGAGGGGTGACTGATGCTCGAAGCCTCAAGATTTATAGTACGATGGGAGAAACGGGGAGGGAGGCAAGCCTGGCTCCGAAGACTCTGCTAGGGAAGGGCAGTGTCAACCGAATCCAGCTTGCGGGTCTCCTCTGGATCAACTTTATTCGAGACTGTGGGAAAGAGAGAGAGAAGGGGGGATTGTGCTCTCCGCGGTGTGTAACTGTGTGAAGCGCACCGACTGAGTGCTGACCGGGAGAGGGGGTGGATTTGAACTCCGTTCCCAATTGACCTGCCCTCCCTCTTCCCCCTTCATCTGATTTTAACTGGGGAGGGGGAGGAGAGGATGTAAAGTTGAGATGGAAGCAAAGCCCAGCGAGGACGAAGCCCCTTTAAGTTTCGCCGGCCCCTTCTCTCCTCTTTGATCAATTCGGGGGTGGGGGCAGGCTAAAAAGCTTTGTATTGCGACACGACTTGTGTGGCCTTTTTCGGGGAAAAAATAAAATAGGAGAGGTGAGAAAGGTTCCACGAGCGTGGACAGATTGAAAAGGATAAAACTCGTGCCCCCCACCAACACAGCCCCATTATAGTTTTAAAACAGACACACAGAAAAGGCAAGAAACCTGTCCGCGGATAAATAAGAGAAATTTCACGAGAAATAGGCGACGCGCGGGGATCGCGCAAAGAAAGTAGCTGGATGTCATCGAGATGGGACTGGGTTTAACTGTTTTAGAACTCTTTCAAAATGCAGCGAGGCAGCGGAGCTTTGCTGGGCGAGACTGACGCCGTTCGCAGCCACGGAGGGGGCTCTTGAATAGCAAGGGGGGAGCTATTTGGTGCTGCCTTTTTGTGATAGCGGAGGGGGGCGACGAGTAGGACGTATGAAAGAGGTATCTGTTGTTTGGCAATTTTGCGAAGTCTGTCTTCATTACTTCAACATTGTGCCTTGGCTAATGGGGAAGCCCCCTCGGCTTTTGACAGCCCCGGGTCCATACACCTGCAAGCAATTTGCCGCGCTCCGACGTCGAGAGAATGGCCCAGAGAGAGAGAGAGAGCGAGCGAGCGAGCGAGCGATGGCAGCTCGCACCTATTTTATTGCTTTCCCTTTTTCTCTCTCTTTCTCTCTCTCTCTCTCCTCCCTTCTTCTCCCCATTCTCAATGCACAGCAAATTTGGCTTTCAGTGCGTTATCTCTTTTGTTAATGCAAAAAGATTCCCTGGGCGAAAAAATTGCTCATAATTACCCGAGAGATGGGGAAACTGCATTAGAATAAATAAACCTGAAATTACTGTAATTATGTTGTGTTTGATGGGCTCGGCTTGTAATCAAGAAGAGAATACAGTGAAATGATGCTGACCCTCTTGGGTTCTGCAGCTGTACGCGCACTTTGGGGTCTTTTTTAGCGGGGGGGGGAGAACCATTTTGATGATCGTTAGGCTATGTGCAACCTATTGCAGAAGTGTGGGGAGATGAGGGGTAGGCGCTCTGTCCCCCCTTCGCCGCCACCTAAACAAAGCGGGCAAAATACCTACCCCCAAATTGCATTTTGTCATTGACGGATTTATCTGGTAAAGCTGTGTATCTGCGGAGAGACAACGCGGAAAAGGCGTAATATTCGAAATCAGTTTTTAATCATTGTAATGAGGTATTGTTTCAATAGAAGCCCCTTTGGATGATTCAGAGTTTAATTAATATCCTCATTATGAACATCTTCGAATCAGATATTTGATGAACTACTTGTCAGGGACATGGCAGAATTAATTAGGTCTGCGGTGAGATTAACATTTGCAAATAGTGTAGTTCTAATAGGCGCTAACTCAAGCCCGCCTTCCTCGCGAGAAAACTAATAATTTCTCCATTTGGACGAGTTGGCAAGACCTGATTGAATTAAGAGAAGCCGAAGGGGCCGGGAGCGTCCCAGCCTCGGCCTTGCTCGTCCACTTGGGGCTTTCTTTAACAAGAATTGTTAAAAATTCTGGATTCGGTTTGCTTCGGTTTGGCGGCGAGCCAAGGAGCAGCCACCGACTCCGGCCAAAGCGGGGTTCGGCAGAGGTGGGCGGCCAGCTCTCGGCTCCAGGGAAATCCACGGCTCCCGGCCGGTCCGGAGGCGTCTGGAGACATTCTTTGCCTGTTCTGGGAACCAGGAGGCTGGGAGACTTCTCCCACGGCCTGCCTGGTTTCTTTCCTCCCTCCCGGCTGCTCCTGTCATTCCCCCTCCCGTCCCAGCCACCCACCCAGCCACCCACCCACGCGCAGAGACGCGCGCGCGCGCGCGCGCGCGCACACGGTGGTGCCTTCTCTCTCCCTGCAAGTGCATTAGCCAGAGGGCCGCATCATTTGATCACTCATCGCCCAGAATTGAAAAATGGGTGCATGTCAAAACAAAAATCGATACAATTTATCATTCGCTTCCTCCTCCAGGAGCCTCCCGGAAATTCACTCTTCCTTCCTACCCCCCCCAGCTTCTATACCCACCCCTTTTGCCTCCCCCTCCTCGGCACCTTTCTCCACCCACCCACCCACCCACCTCCCACACACACCGGGGACTTGCCGGCAGATAGAAACCCTGGAACAACCGAGGAAGCAAAAGCAAAAGCGGGCGCCTTTTCCTCGTTCAGAGCCACAAAACCGAGCCGGTTAGGACAGGAGGCGCTCTCTGACCCTGGGATCTTGTGATCCCAGGATCGAGCGATCCATCTACCCGCCTTCGGCTTGGCAGGACAAGATCGATCTTACCCGAGCGGCACCTAACGTTTCGCCTCAAACTAGACTGTAGGCCCGCTCGCTCGACTGTGCAGGGTCCACCTCGCTTTCCCGGAGGGAAATGTGGAAGATGCCCTGTTTTGGGTGGCTGGGGCTTCTCAGGATCATTCTCATTATCCTCCTCATCATCACATCCTGCTGTTGACTAAACGATGGCGGTCAACGGAATAAAATTCATCCTTCAAAGCCTTTAAGTGGTTTTCCTTAGAAATCCTATCTTCTGCCCCAGTGAGAAGGAAGGGGAAGCCCTCGCCACCTCCCTTTTCCCGGGGGCTGGTTCTTTGATCCGCTAACAGGTTGGGAAACCAGATGCTAAGAACAGCCCTGTTCCCTCCACTCCTCCCTTGGTTTCCGATCTCCCACCCCCCATCCCCTAAACCCTTCCAGTGGCCAAGATCTCACCACCAAACCACCCACTGCTTTCCGGACCCCAGGTCTTTCCCTCCCTGTCGGCTTTCTCTACCCCATTCCCCGTCTTCCTGGTCGCCCCCCTCCCGCAGATTTCTTTCCTCCACGCGCGCGCACACACACACGCACCCTGGTCGCATGGCCCGTCCCCGCCCCAGGGCGCTCACCCGGTGAAACCTGCCCTCCCTGGTCCCCCTTCTTTTCTTTTCCTTCTTCCCCGGCGGAACCGTCGCTATCCAAACCCGCCTTCCCTTGGAGCCGCCGCTCCTAATCGGCGGAGACTGAGGCATCAAGCTTCAGGACTTGGAAACTCGTGTAGTAGCCAATTTCCTCCCCGGAAAGTTTGGCTTTGACAAACTGGGCAGGAGGGGGTGACAAGCGGCGGGGAGTCTGGAGGCTTCTGGAGTGAGGAGGGGGCGAGAAGACGAGCCAGTGGCGGGGGGTGAATAAAGCCGCCCGGGAGGCAGGGAAACGTGTTCCCTCTCCCACGAGCTCCCCACTCGGCGCTTGGCCCGAATGGTGCTGGTTTTGAAAGAACCCTGATCTATGCACAGTGAGAGGCCTCCGGATTTCCGACCTCTTTTCCAAATCCCGGTAGGCCTCAACTTCAGATTCAGGCCTCTTTGAAGCCGGCATGCCCACCTCCTCTGCCAGCCCCTGCTCGCTTTCCTCTGTAGCGCCTTTTCTGGCTTCTCCTAAAGACTGATCGGGCTACTGCCAAATTCCAAAGAAAGTAAAGAACCAAGGATAGGGTGAGGTTGAAGAGACCACCTTTATTCTGGGCAAAAAAAAGGGGGGGAATCTCGAATAGGGCAAGAGGAAGGATGGGATCTAGTGGCAGATCTCTAATTTCCTGGAAATTGGCAGAATTTTGGTTCCCAACGAACTAGAAAACTCACCACCGCACCTACGACTAAGTTGTTTTAAAAGACCGGACAGGAAGAGGAAAGAAGAGTGGGATTTTGTGTTCTGGTCACAAATTCTAGAGCTGAGTAGGTATGCTCAGAGGCACCCTGTTCCTTAATTCACGTCCGTCTGGCTCTTCCACTCTTCTGCAAGTGAGCGGTAGACTTCGGAGATCCGGTTTCAAAACAAACCAAAACCAAATAGATCTCACAAAGCTCAAGTCTGGCCCTCTCCTGAGCTAGTGTGGATCCTGGTCTCCGCATGCAGTCACGCACACGCTTACCTGAGAGTAAGCCCGGTGGCACTCAGGAGGGTCTATACTTCTGAGCAGGCGTCCACGGGACGCAGAAGGAGCCGTAACTCAAGGTGGCAGGGAGCTGGCAAGCGGTCAAAGAAACCCCCCTACTAGCTTCTAATCAAGATTAAACTAAGGATTGGTTTCTTGCCCCCGCCCCCGCCGTGGGCTCCCGGGAGCAGTCCCTTCGCCACAACCTTCTTTAGACCTCGCTTTTGAGAAACGAGAGAGGGGTCCAAGAATGGTCCTTATTCCTCGGCCGCTCAGCAGCACCAGTTCAAGGCTGAGGGATTCTCGGCTGGAGAAGGTCGCAGCTACCTGGAGATGCCTGGAGTGGAACCTTTCTTTGCTGTGTTTGCTTCTTTTCAATCCGGACTCTAGGCTCTGTCGAGTTCAAAGCCTACTAGAGAGACCAATAGTAAAAGATGCGCCGGATTTCTTCCCTGAAACCCTCGCACCCAACCCAAACCCATAGTAACTCCAGCGCGGTCAGGGCTTTCTTACCGTTTGCAAGAGCGATCCAGCATTTTTCATTGCCGAATCTTCCTTTCCGACAGATCCCTGCCAGGGAAAATAATACGTGCATGCGTTTCCCTCACCCCTCTTTTCTTTCCATCTCACAATTTTACTGTTTTTTTACTTTTTTAAAAAAATACAACTGTTGTACCAATGTTTTTAAACGGCTGTCCTAGGAGCTGCGCACGTCCATTTTAAAGCATGTCTGCAATAAATAGATAAATAGATAGATAGATAAAATAGCTGTTTAGGATTTCCCTCTTTTTAAGTGTTCCTCTTTTTCCTCAAGTTATAAACTTATGAATTAACATCTAAATATAAAACTAAAGTTCGGCACAGACGGAACTAAAATAGCAGAGGATTCCCAGTGTAACACGTCTTGTGATGAGGTCGTTGTTTCTGCTGCCACAAATAGCATCGCCAAGGATCTGAGCTTTCACAAAGGGTCTTGCTATTATGGTCACACTCGATAAAAATTGTAGTGGAGGAGAATGAAAGAAAAATGGGGAGGACATCCTGACCGCTTTTCTTAAAAATACTAAAATATGTGAAACGTTATTAATCGGAATTAGTGGGGAAAATATGTACACGCAATGATCAGGCTCTGAAGAACGGGTGCGGGATGGGTGTCACACTAGCAATGATATGCCAAAGGTGGGGTGTAAAGAAACCGAGTTTTAAACTAGCCTGAAGCCAAATTGCCGTCTTGGCTCCTTTCCTGCTTTGAGTTACTGCTTTACCAGAAATAACGGTGATCCCTAAGTAAAGGACACGATCTCTCTTCCTTTCCGTTTCCTTTCCTCTCTTTTCACTGAAATAACGCTCGACAGCGTCTCCTCACAAAGAAATTCCCAGACAAGTTTCTCTAGGACCGCAGAGCTAGAGGTGCAGGGGAAATACATTTATATCTGCGTGCGCTTGTGCTTGCGTGTGTGTGCGCGGCAAAGGGCAACGTAGGTATTCCAATCCACTAATTCTCAGAACGGAAAAGAGAACGCTGGGATGGGAGGGGAAAGGCCCCCTCGCCTCCGTAATCGTGGGCGGCTGGTTTGGAACAAACGGCGTGAAAACAGCGTCACTTTTGCAAAACAGATCTGCCCGTACGTTTATTTCTTTTTTCTCCTTTTATAAAAAAAAAAATTAGGACTCTCATAGTGGCAGGTTTAAGTCAATAAATAATAATAATTTAAGAAATCCCCCTTTCCCCTTTGACAAAAATAGACAAAAAATGTACACCGAGGACTACAATGAACGTTGTGCGGAGGAGGGAGGGAAGAAAACTGGAAGGAAAGAAAGAAAGAAAGAGAGAGACGAGACGGAAAGAAAGAAAGAAAGAAAGAAAGAAAGAAAGAGACAGACAGACAGACAGACGGACGGACGGACATAAAGAACGAAAAAGGAAGGAAGGAAGGAAAGAAAAGTAAAAGGGAGGGAAGGAAGGAAGGAAGGAAGGAAGGAAAGAGAGAAGAAAATAAAAAGAGGAAAGGAAGAATGTTTTCCCCTTATCGGAGGCCAAAGGAGTAGAACTGGGGAGGAAATGACCTACATTTTATCAGGACAGACACAACAGACAGACAGACCGACGGACCAGAGAGTGAGAGAGAGAGAGAGAGAGAGAGAGAGAGAAGAGCCCTCCCCCCTCCCCTTTCTTTTTCTTTTTTACAAACAGATGTGTTCCTGCGGTGCCGGCGGCGGCTCTCCCGATTGTCCGGCCCAGGCGAGGGGGCGAGTCCCGCGGCGGCAGGCTGTCGTCCGGCTGCTCTCGGGCTCGTCGGGGGCCGCCGCGGCAGCTGTCTGCGGTGGGAACCAGCCCCGCGTCGCATCTGTCTGGGCTAGTCTCCGAGCCGCGCTCGGGAGCTTCCGCCGCTCTCCGTCAAACACGGGGGTCCGCTCGGGCAGGAGACCCCAGCGGGCGCCATTTCCCACCCCGCTTCCCTCTTTCCCACCCAAACACGCCCCCGTCCCTCCCCCTCCGGCTCTGGGTTGGCGCCTAGCTCCGCTTTCGAGAACGAGAGTGCCTTCGTGGGCGCGATCGCCCGCTCCAAAACCAATGACCAGGAGTGTGTGCGTGCTTTCGTTCGAGTTCGTTCTCTTGTTTAAAAAAAACATTGTCCTTGCCACCGAAGGGGCGATCGGCTTGTCGGTTCAAAGTTGCAATTAAAATAAAATAATAATAATAATAATAATTCAAAAAAATAATTAAAAGAACAGAAAGGAAAAACCGAGAGCAGGACAAAACGAGGCCAGCCCAGCTCCATCACATTAGCTGCGGCTGCTGCATAGTCTCCTGGTGGGCCGACGGGTACCAAGACGTGTAGCTGGGGATGTAGGTGCCGGCGGTGCCCGCGGAGCTCTTGCCCGACGACGAGGAGGTGTTCCAGACCGGCGGCACCGGCGGCGAGCTGGCCGACAGGGACCTGCCGTTGGCCAGGGCGCTGTTTTCCAAGGCCGCCCCGCCTTGCTTCATCAGTTTCTTGAATTTGGAGCGCTTGTTCTGGAACCAGATCTTGACCTGGAAGCCGCCACCCCCGGTCGAAAAAGGCACCAAACACAGAGAGAGGGAGAGAGAGAAAGAAAGAGACAAGCAGCGCTGTGAGTCAAGGCAGGCAGGCAGAGAAGGGCCAAACTCACGTTCGATTCCCTGGGGAATAAGGCAGGGGCTAATAAAAACGAGGCGGGGGCTCTCCTCGGGGAAATAGGATAGGCAGCTCCAAGGCGCCGGGCAGCTTTTGGCCCTGGAGAGACCCTGCTTGGCGACCAAGGGGCCTCTGCCGCGCGGGAGGAGGCCGCGTTTCTGGCAATGGAGGCTCCTGCGCCACCGCCATGCCCAGACTTCTTTTAGAGGAAGACGGACCACTGAGTAGTCCCTTGACTATGGAACCTTTTCAAATGGCCAGTGGGGATTTTTCTCCCCTCTTTTTCTCTTACGTAACCCCACACTAAAAACCACGGCAGCTCCTTCCAAGACCAAGGGGCCCCCGCGCCAATGGAGCCACGAGCCCTCTGCTTCTACGCCTGGACCGGGAACGGAAGCAGGCCCCCTTGTTTCCACTGTCAACACCCGGATAAAATAGGCGAAAGACCTCATCCCCGTCCCGGAGGCTTTTGGGGCCCTGAACTAAATTACTAAATTGCGGGGTCCCCTTACCCGCTCCCCCTAGTCAGCCCCTACGGGGAAAGCAATGGCAACAGCCGCCGCGCCTCCGTTTTTCCTGCAGTCCAAACGAGATGAGGGGCAATAAAACACTTAATCGAGGGGGTGGTTAAGTATTTTGTTTCAAACGACCTAAAATGTCGTCTCGAACAAGAGAGGCTGGCTCTAACCATCTTTTCCCGTTTGCTTTTCTAACGCATACATTTCCTTCGATCAAGAAACGACTGGGATTTGGGGGTGACGGTTGAGGTAGTTTGGGAGGTGGAAGCGCGCCGGCTCGCTGGCGTCTGTTTGACGTGGGAAGGGAAGGTGCTTTTGTGTGGCTGAGTCTATTATTCCTCCAAGGCCTGGGAAGGAGGAAGTGTAAGCCTCTCGAGGAGATGAGATCCACCAACAGCAGCCCTCCGAAATTAAGATCTAAACACTCTGATCCCTGAGGCAGTTTTTTGCCTGGCTGGGTGGGGGGTAGATTAAGACCTTCGGGGTAAACCAAGCAGAGCGCAGGAGAGTGGGAACCAGTCTCGCGGGGCCCATTCTGGCCTTTCTAAAGGCCATGTTAACCAACATTTCACCTGCTTGGGCAATTTTTAAAAATAAAGAAAAGAACAATATCGACTTTTTAAAAAAAGGCTATTTGGGAGATGTAAATAGTTCATACACTGTATATAACAAAACGTTTCCTTAAATATGTATGTGTATTTCGACTTATGGAGACCTCATGAATTTGATAGGATTTTCTTAGACAAGGAATATTCAAGAGTTGGCTTTGCCACTTCCTTCCTACAGCCCCTGATTAGTCCTTGGCGGTCTCCCATCCAAGTACTATCCAAAGCTGACCTTACTTAGCTTCCAAGATCAGACAGGCTCGGGTGCCGTAAGGGTAGATATGGCAGTGAGAGGTAGTTGAGATGGGAAGAGGAAGGCGCTTGAAGGCTCTGGAGACCCTTTTGTTCTGGGAGCCGGGCCACGCGTGTTTCTCTCCCCGCCCCCGCTTCCCCGGCTCTCACCCTCCAGGACCAGCCCCTGAGACTCCCTCTTCCGCGCCAGACGCTGAAAGGCCGCGAAAAAAAAAGGCCTGGGGAGCGCGCGGGGTCTTGGAGGCCAGGGAGGGCTTTGCGCGCCGGGGATCGGTGGGTCTTGGGTCGGTTCGGCGGCGGCGGCGGCGGCCTACCTGAGTCTGGGTGAGTCCCAAGGAGGCGGCCAGCTCGGCTCTTTCGGGCAAAGCCAGGTACTGGGTCTGCTGGAACCGCCGGTTCAAAGCCTGGAGCTGCAGACTGGAGTAGATGGTCCGGGGCTTCCGGATTTCTTCCCTTTCCCGTTGAAGCGCACCTCGCCCCCTTCCACGACGGTGCTCTTCTCCGCCTCGGCCCCTGCGGGGAGAGACCCAGGGAGCCCGGGTGAGTGGGGCCGGGGGAGGACGCAACCAGCGCTCACGGAGAGGTGGATGGGCAGCCCGAGCAAGGGCTGGGGCGAAGGGGAACTACGGGCCGGTCATCATCCCGATAAACAAGAAGAGGAGGAAGAGAGGGCTGTCTAACTCAAACTAGCGGCCTCCAGTCCACGGCAGCATTTCTCCCATAGAAATCCGGCTCCCTTTGGCAGAAGAGTCCAGAGAGGGATCTCGCCTTGACGTCTCCTCCTCGCCCCCTTCGTCCCTTTTCATGAGTCCCGGAGTTCCAACGGCGGCGGCGGCGGCGGCGGCGCCTTGGAAGCGGCTTGGGCCGCGGCTGCTGCTGCTCCGCTGGCATCTCCAGGGAGGGAACGCGAAAAAAGAGCGAGGGAGAGCCGGGCTGCCAGTCCCGGAGCTCCGTCGCCCGAGGAGAAAGAGAGAGGGGGAAAAAAGTTTGCTATTTTTACAGGCGGAGGCACTTTAGGTTTAATTACCCTTAATTGCATACATTGTTTATAGCGCTACGCAATAAATAATTGCTGAGCCTAATAGGCGCACATCTGGGGGGGTGGCTGTGGAGGAGAGGAATTTTCTTTCTGGGTTTTGCCAGCCGGGCACGGCGTGGCTTTGTGTGCAAACTCCAGAGATCTTGGAGGGAATCGGGCTGCAGGAATTTACTCTCTCTCTCTCTCTCTCAGTCTCTCTGGAGGACGGGACGGCCGTGGGGAGGAGGAAGAAAGCGAAAGTTTCCGTCATTTTTATTTGGGGCTTTGTTTGCTAGTGGCTCGGCTTCCCCAGCGTTCGGAGTTCTGGTCTGGGTCTTCTGTTCTTTCGGGGGGTCCTTTGGGGCTCCCCCTCCCCTGCCTTTCCCCCATCGCTCCCCCCTCCTCCCTGTCCCCTTCCCCACATTCCTCTGATCCCCTCCCCCCTTGCCTTCCCCTCCCCTCCCCCCTCTCCCTCTCCCCCCTCCGGTCTGCAGGCGAACGGCACACGTACCTGTCTCCTCTAACCGGGTCTGAGCCAAGCTGGTGCTGTTGGGGTAGGACTGGACTGAGCTCATGTAGGGGTTGGCCGCGTGGCTGCTGACCGAGTTGACATAGGGGTAGCCCAGCGGTCTAGAGAAGGACGAAGCTGTGCTGTACGAGCTGTCCGGCTGCGAGTGGCCGGCCGAGTGTAAACAGTGCATGGAATAGTGTCCATGGGACATGGGCGAGGGAGGCATTTGCTGCCCGGGCGGCCCAAACTCCATGAAGACCGCCTTGCCTGAGACGGGGCTGTTTAGGCTCTCTGGCATGGTGGTCATGGTCATTGCTCGCCGCTGCCTTGGGTGCCTCTCTCCCTCTCTCCCTCTCAAGCCCTCTCTCTCTCTCTCTCTTTCTCTTCCTTCAGCCTGCCTTCTTTGGGGGGCTCTCTCTTTCTCTCTTTTTCTCAGGACCCAATTTAAGAAGCCCGGGGCTTTTCACTTTCCATTCATAAGAAAATGGAGTTTGCCTCTTTGAAAAAGTCGCAGGCATGGATGCTGGAGATCTACACAAACTCGCCTAAAAGCTTTGACTCAGCCAAAAGCTATGAATATGCATGAGCCCGGCGAGCTGATTGGCCCGCCGTCTGGCATAATCGCTCGCGATTGGCCGGAGACGTTTTTCGGGGGCTCGCCGGCTGGACCAGGGCGAGCGAGAGACGCCGCCGCCGCCGCCGCTCCTGCCGGAGGAGGACCGCTCGCCTTGGCCAACGCCGAGGAGCCTCAGCCTCCGGACCCCACCCAGCCACGGCCTGGAGGGGAGAGGGGGCAGAGACAAGGGGGCGCCCCCTTTCTCAGCGCAGCTCTACCAAGGGGAGGTGGGATCTGAGAATCCAGGGCGCCTCCTCCGCCCCGGGAGGCCTCTTGGCGACTTTGCCCCTAAAGCCCCACGAGTCGGACTTGCCATTCACGTGAACTGACAGGAAACGAGCTGGAGAGGGCAGGGAGGCCGAGGCGCGCGCACTCCCTCCCCGAAAGACCACCACTCGTAATACTTCCCCCTCACCCCGAGAGATTGCATCTATGGATGGATCAGGGGCTTTGTAATAAATGTGAAGACTCCGCGCGTGTGTGTGCTTGCGTGCGTGGGCGCGCCCGAGTGTCCAAGAGGCCGGTTTGGGCGAAGGGTTCCCCCTGCCCCGTCCTGACTCCGCATCGAGCAAAGTCAGCGGGGTGTTTGCCCTCGGTGGTCGCGAGGTTAGAGGTCTCCGTGGGAGGCACCTGGATTTGGGGGCGCCGCGTGCCGGCGAGCGGAGTGCGCGCGCCCCTTGTGCAAAAAAGGGAAAAACAGCGGCGACTTCGTCCTACTCTATGAGCGCTTCCTATTGCCCTTTGTAATTTGTCTAATTAAAAAAAAAAGTCCCTAAACTTTACCTAAAATTTGGCTTCTCTTATTTAAGGACCTGGCGAATCTTCTAGTTTGCAAACGTTTATTTATGAGAATAGAATCTACTCGTTGTGGGGAGACCAAATGGTTTGTTTTATTGATTTTGACCAAACTTTGGAATTAAATTCATGCACACTTAACTGTTATGCCAAACTCTTCATCAGACTATTATGGAAAGCCCTCCGATTTTGACTTGCTGAGTCCAATCTGTTTTTGGCTGTCTTGGCATTCCTGCTTAAAGTTAACCTAGTGTGGATCAGTCAATTCAAAATTCAATCACTTTTTGGTATACACAATCTAGATGTAGCTGCTAGCCTTCCAGTATATCTGTGTGTGTGAGAGAGAGGGGGGAGGTGAGTCTCCAAAATCTCCAAGCAGTGGGAAACTTGGAATTGTACATTCTTTCACGTTAAGATCTGGAAGACAGCCTTGATGGTGTTTTAAGAAGAAGCACTCTTTTATCTTTAACGAAGGATTCTGCCTAACTGGAAACTTTGCTATGCTGTTAACACCAGAACTGCTTTCTCCTTCCAACAATCTCAGTTTGGAGGCAAGGTCAATAGAAATGGCGGGGGGGGTCTTTCGAGAAGACATAGCCACCACAAACAGTAGCGGCTGAAGTGACCCGTGTTGGCGTGATCCTGTTTTCGCATGGCACCCCTCTCCCCCCTGACGCGTCAAAGTTGCGATGGGCTGAAGCCTCCAAAAAGGCGGTTTAGCCTCCCCAGAATGGCCGTCGGGGGCTTCAGACGCGCTCCTGGGCCAGACCTTCGGGGCTGAATCCCAACTGACTTTCCGGCTAATAATTAGAAAGTGCCGGCTAATTATGTCTCTCGTCATTTAGACCTCTGTGTGTGCGCGCGTGTGCTTGTGCTCCGAGGGAGGGAAGAGAAAACGAAGTCGAACCGGGGGGGGAGGTGATGATCTTGCGGAAAGTTCACACGTGCAGCTGTATTAGTTACTGATTCATGTGATTAAATGCTAGTCTCAAGTGCTCTGATCCACAGCTGAAGGCGGCTCCATTAGCATAACACTGATGTTTAATTTTCATACGCATAATTAGCCATATATTTAACACTAATAGCGACGCGCTCAGCCCTTTGCCGCCTTTAAACAGCCTGGGGAAGGAATATATGTGCGTGTGCGTGCTCGCGCGCGCGTGTGTAAATTATCTCTTCTTCCCCCCCCCAGGTTTGGCCTGAGCTGAACTTCTTCTCTCCCCCATCCCGCCCCGCTTTTCCCTCGGTTACACCTCGATTCATCGAGGGCGCGCGCGGAACCCAATCTGTGTAATCAAGCCCACATTTTGGCAAACGGAGAACACCAATAAAAAATGAACATTCAACACAAATTGCACGGCTGATGGCGTTACAGATATTAGTGGGGAAGGCCGCGCCGCGCCTCCCCTCCCTGCTCGCTCTGCTCTGCTCTGCTCATTTCCAGGCGCCTATGAACCGCTCGCTCCCTCGCTCGCTTGCTGGCGGACGGCGGCGGCGGCGGCGGCGGTCCGGGGAGGCAGATAACGGAGTCACACTGACTGCCTTTCCCCTCCTCTCCCCATAAGGCACCCCTTAGTTGTAAAACTCCTTCGGGACGCCTGATCCGAGCCCGAAACGGAGCCACGAAGCCTCCCTCCCGTCCGTAGCCCTTCCTCCGAGGGCGATCAGACCTTCCTCTGCACCCCTCCGGACCACATCTAGATTCGGGCTTTCCTCCACCACCGCGACCGCTGGCGCAGCCCACCTGGAGACGCAGCTTCTTTTTCTGCCGAGAGCCGAGAGCCCCGAGCCCGTAAGTGACCGGCGACCAAAACCCGAGGAGACAGCGGGGTTTCAGGGGCGGGTGACTGGGCTGGCGGGGTTGGTGGTTGTCTCGAATTTCTCGGGCGTCCCGGTCCTTAGAAATAACTCAGCGGGCTTAAATATCCGGTCTTTCAGCGATCCAGAACCGGAGGGAAAGGCCGGAGTTAACGGTAACGTCTGGAGGGCAGAGGAAGGGGGAGATAAAAGGAGAGGAGGAGGCAGAGCAGCAGCAGGAGTTACTTCTACGTTTTGTTAGATGACGGGAGCATTCCGATTCTTGGTCCTATTGCGGCTGATTCGGATCCATTTTTTTTTTTTTGGCCGCGGTGGAAACGATCCCAGCAGGAAGCACGCTCTCCAGAGGCGTGTAAGGTGTACCAAGTTGGTCTGTGCCAACTTGTATAGGTGGGGTGTGAGTGAGGGGGTTATTATGCCCCCAGTCCAAGTGTCTACCTCGCATCTTTTTCCTTCTGTCTCCCTCTCTCTCTGTCTCTTAAAAACACACAGCCAGGGCTTCTGAAGATTCGCTCGTTGGCTAGGTCCGAATTAAAACAGTAGGAATTCGATCTAATTTTAACTTGGCCTTGGGGATCCTTAAGGTAGTCAGTCGCGGTAACGAGAGGAAGGAATATATCGAGTGGAAGAACTGAAGGGGAAAGTGCACGTGGGGGCAGGGGGGCCGCTAAAACGTTCGCCCCAGACGCTACACTTCAGGCAGGGAACTTGTGAAGCGTTTCTCAATAACGCTTCCAAACGAAACATCCCGTTCACTGTCTTACCCGTCGAGGCTGAGATGAAGCTTATTTGCGCCCCTATCCCCACTTCCGTGGGAGTGAAACCCATTCAGCTCAATGGGACCTCCTTTTCAATTCATATGTATAGGATTGCCCCGTTAGTTAGTTTTCATTGTGCGATCCAGTTATCAGTTTGTGAAAAGTGTCCTTCATTTACGCAACTGCGGGCGCCCAGAAATGTTGGGGGAGGGACTGGGAACACAGAGGTCTTGCTCCCTATTCTCATGTACCCTTTTGTGGTTCTCAAGGCGCTTAAGCCATCGCATCGTGGGTTCAGATCGCTTCCCTTCTGTTCAAGTTTAGCCCTGCAAACTTCGACAATCTGAGCCGGAAGTAAATCGCAGCCGTTTGGGACTTCTTAAGTAAACAAGTTTAGGGACTGCACTTAATTTTGGAAAAAGCAAACCTGGCAAACACTGCGGGACCTACTGCTGAATAATACACCTCTTCGGTGTCCGACCAGGATCGCACTAAAAGTCCTTGGACTTGAGCCAGATCGGTTGTAGGCCGGGCTTCAAATGCCCGAGATCCAGGGTCATTTGGAAGGCTGCCTGCGCGCCACGCAAACTATCATGTGTATGTGCGTTCAAATCGCCTATCGACTTAAGTCCACTCCATTCATTTCAAAGGCTTTTCCTTGAGCAAGGAATCGTGGTGATTTTGCCAGTTGCTTCTTCTGAAATATAGTCCACAGCACTTGGTATTCCTTGGCGGTCTCCCATCCAAGCACCAACCAGGGTTGACCCTGCTTAACTTCCACGATCAGACCGGATCTGGTGCCTTTAGGGTATTTAGGCTCGTCACGGCCTTCTGAGGAAAGGGCGAGAGCCTTCCTCCTGAAACTTAAGGGGGTGTGCGGGCCAGGCCTTCCTCAAGATGGACAGACTTCGGGAGACTTGGCAATCTCTCTCGCTCGGAGTCTCTCCGTAAGGGCAGCTTCACAGTAGAGACTCTCTCGTTCTCTCCCTCAACCTTTCGGCAATCACCTTTATAATTAGGATTATAAATGTGTACCACAAATGCCACCACCCCGGTCTAATTGCTACGCAAACAGCTTGTTACCACAGCAGTTGGTAAAAATCCTGCGGTCCTAATAAAATTAACCTGGGGTGGAGAGGGGGAAACCTCCGCCAAGGCTCATAAACGCCAGAGAGATGTTCGCTCGATCCGAAGAAGGCAGGAGGCATCTGCGGCGGGTCTACTCGGAAGTAAGCCTCCACAAGGCCAACAGGGGCTTTTCCACAGGGAAGTGGGTAGGATGGCAGGGTGAAGTCGAAACACTAACTAGGACAGGTGAACGAAGGGACCGCTTGGTTGCTGGGCCTCCTCCGAAACAGCCCCGAGGACTCAGGACAGAAGGCAGCTCTCTGGGTTCCTGGTTTGTTTGGGGTTCTTGGCCGTGTCTAACCGGATCTCAATGCCTTCTCCGTCTTGGTTCCTCCCTCCCCGCACAGCAGCTCATCTTGACAGCAGGAATTAAAAAAAATAAAAAATAAAAAAGCGGTGCCTGGCAGAGAGCGATCCTGTCAACTGAGGATGGGGAGCAGTAAAGCACGACTGAACTGATCCTGACGTTCCCCATTTACTTAGCATGGTGAAGTCCAGTTGCATCTAACGGGGTAGTTCGTCCCTCCGAAGCATAGGGAGAATGAGAGCCAGGGTAGTGCAGTGGTTTGAGTGTCAGATTAGAACACAGAGAGACCAGGATTTGAATCCCCACTGGGCCATAGAGCCCTACTTCGGCAAGTCACACTCTCTCAACCTCAGAGGAAGGCAAAGGAAAAGCCCCTCTGAACTCATTCTGCCAAGAAAACCCTGTGGTAGGGTTGCCTTAGGGTAGCCGTAAGTCAAAAATGACCTGAACAACAAATGGGGAGAGCAGCACCTTCCCATGAGCCTGGGAAAATGCTAGATGGGAGTTCAGCATTATCAGCTTTTGTGGATAAGTTTGCTGTAGGGACTTTGGGCCAGGATCGGGAAGAGGTTTTCTTTTCCGGGAGGGGGAGTCCCCTTCCACTTTTTTCCTCCCATATTGCGCACTTTAAGAAAGTCCTGGCGTGTAGGTCTCCCTTCCTCCGGCTGTGTAAAATGGAAATGCTCCTGGCCTGCTTCCTGGGGTTGGAGGCAAAGACAGAAAGAAGATGGCAAAATGACTTTGTCCAAACATTTGGACTTGAGTTTCCGTGAGATTGCAGTGCACTTTTACCCAGTACCACTAAGGTTGCAACTCCGAAGTGCTGTACGGATCCGCCCCGAATCGAGCAGATTTAAGGATTTGAACGACCAGCACTTATTGCAGATGGGATGCTTAGACTGGGCTTTTAGGTTATAGCCCCATAACTCCCATGCTCAGTTGTCTTGGGCTAAGATCCAGTGAATTCATTGGAGCACTCAGCACTGCTGAGCTGAGATGTACTGTCTTGAGTTCCCCAAATGCTGGACTAACTGCTGGATAGCACGTCACTGAAAGCCTAGGAGAGAAGCACCAGGAAAGTAGGTCTCACGGATTTCAGATTTGTGAGTCGGATTATCAAAGAGCCTCTTCTCTCTCAAGTCGCATCTTTCAGAGTAATGTTTAAATAGCCATCCTTGTCCCTAAACGTTCAACACATGAGGTGACTGGGGAAACTACAGCCAAATCGAAGTGATCTTACTGGAACGGGTGAATAGGTAGAATTACAGAGTCGGAGGGGACCACAAGACCCATCTAGTCCCATCTCCTGCCAGGCAGGAATGTGGGTCACGCCAGATGCCTCCTTGACGAAGGAAGCGTTCCCTCGTGTTCCCTCCCACCATCCTTTCCTGGGGCGTAGGGTAACAGGACCGCCCAAGGTTTAGAGGATCACAGCCACACACGTTATCTAGCTTTACTCCTAAGGAAAACTAACACCTTCGGCGCAACTTCCCATCACGTATCTCCATCCTTAAGAAGCAGCATCGTCACGACTTTTCTCAACGAACCGCTTTGGTACAACAGACTGGTGACTGTTTCGCTGTGTCTGCTCCCGGCCAAGGCTTTTCACCTAATCTTGTTTTTCAAACCCGGTGGACGATGAAAACCGTAGAACTGACCTCCTTCTTTTGGGCAAACACCTTTCCCTAGCCCATTCCCGCTCCAGGCCTGTAGCTGCCACACGCACACACGCCCGCCAAAAAGGCGAAATGAGGGAAGGAAAGGTCGCCGGCTTCCCAAACCCCGTCGAAAGGAGGCGCGGAGGAAACGTGCAGCAGGCACCCGACGCCCGCCACTCCATTCGACACGGGGCGGACAGCTGGCTAGAGCCCAGCCGGAATACCGTTTCCATGAAGCGGCCCTCACCGTCGCCCACCAGGAGCTGTCAGGCAGCACTGTCTGCAGGGGCGGCCGCCTGTGTGCGGGTAAAGGAGGGAAACAATTGACTCTTTTGACTCCGGTCTGAATCTCGACGGCTTCCTCTTCGGCGCTGAGGCCGCGTGATTGAGGAAGCGCCTAATTGCCGATCATCATCAGCTCTTTTCCTTCCTTCTCCGGGGGCCCCTCTCGGTTTGGGATTAGGGGCAGCTGGAGATTGGACTCCTGGTCGGGGAGATCAGAGGAACCTGCCTGCCCCCCACCTCTCCCAAATCCCATCTAGCCAGGCCAAATTAGAAATAAAATGCAACCCAACTCCGCCTCTGTCCGAGAAACGGCACTCGTCCATTCAGCCAGGAGTCCTTTTTCAACCAGAACAGAAACCCAAAACACTCCTCGTTCACCAACCTTCCTACAATGTCTTCTCAAAGCAGCAGTAGCCGCAACAACAACATGAAAGGGGGCGGGTGAAACGGGGAAAGTATGTTCACAAGCAACAGCGCGAAGTCTTTAGAGAGAGCGAGATGAGCCGATCAATTGCTCTCCACTCTCTGGCGCATCGATCGGGGAACGTTTTTATAGATCGCTCCGAAAAAGTTAGGCCAGCCGTTAGAAAGCCACCGAGCCAAATAGGCGGAGGAAGGACGGAGCGAAAAGAACAAGGTGTCGGCCTTCCTTTATTTGGTGTAGAAGGGGCTTCGGAACCCAGGTTTTCACTCTCCGGCGCTCTTTCCCCCTCCCTTCGTGGTATATCTTTACAGACATCTATACACACGTCAAAAAAGCACCAGAGGCGCAGAAGGAAAAACAAAAGCCTGGAAGAAGAAAAGGGGATTTCTGCGCGCCCTACCTCGCATCGCTTCTACGGGGGTGGAAAAAAGGAGGAATCATGTTCTGCTGTGGCTTCCACGTTTTGCCTTGTGAAGGTAAAGCAAAACAAAAGAAAATGGAGGAGAGGGGATTTATACTCCACGGCCCCATCACTTAAGCGCCAAAGGGGTGCCACCAATTCTGAGCTGGGCCACTGAATTTAAGAAACAGACTCTCGGCAGGTCGTTCCCTGAGCCAGAGTCCCTGCCAGGAAGAAAGGCGAAAGCGCCTTCCTCCTCCTCCTCCTCCTCCTCCTCCAGACAAGAAACTTCCTTCTGGCCTACTAAGATTTCACCGAATTCGCCCAGTCCATGGCGCACAGATCTGGGAAAATAAATCTGTGCCCCTCACGAGGTGAGCCTCTCCCACTGGGCTCCAGCCCCGCTCCAGGTCTTGAGACCAGACGAAGGCGGAACTCTTTCTTTCCTCCTTCTCGTTTTGGGTGGATCTCCGCCAGTCCGCCCCCACGCCAGGCGTCGCCTCTTCTAAGCCTCCTCTTCGGCCAGGCGGGTCAGGATCTCGGCTCCGCTTGAAGTAATTACGATGGTATGTTCGAACTGGGCCGATCTGGAAGACACCGATAGAGAGGCGGTGATTAGCAAGGGGGCAAAGGTGACCCGGGAGCGGAGGTCCGTTTGTTTATTTTGGGGAAGGAAAGAAGAAAGGGAGGGAGGGGAGAAAGCCCCCTCAGCAAACCGCCACCCCAACAATGGCCCCTCAGTTCCTCCTCGCGTCGCCCACAGTTAAATCCAAGCTGATTAAAATCCGACGTCCAGCGACAGCAGTAAGGGCGGGCACCTTTTATTGTCCAAAGATACGGCCGTCCACTTGTCCTCCAGGATTTTAAATTCAGACGTCCCTTCCATGACGATGGGTTCTGTCGGACCAAAACAGCACAAAACAAAAGCGTTGGTGGCGCGGTGGCAGAAAGGCCTCCGTTTCCTGTCCCTAAAGCGTCAGCTTGTCCAGGTGAAACTTACGATCCTCAACTTTCCCCCCTTTGTTTCAAGCTGTTGAACTGAGGAGGCGAAAGTGACAACCTTCTAAGCTTGAACTTGGGTGTCTTCTCGTTTTGAAGACGGAAGAAGGGCATTTTAATCAAGCTCTAATTGAGATCCCCATGGATCATAACAACCCAAACACCAGCCACTTTCCTCCAAACAGCAGACGGGATGAAAATATTTGATTTTTTTTTATATAAAAAAGCAGGCTTTAAAATGTTCATTAAATGAGCAAAACAACAATTTTCTTATTTTCCTCTAATTGCCGCGCCATTTAGGCACGCCGTGAGCGAGGAATACATTTTTCCCCACCCCCTTACAAGCGCTCGATGATTGGTACTTCGCCCGTTCAATCTTGCCGGCGGGGGCGCAGGACTGGCTACTCCTGGGAGCGCGGGAAACCCCAGGAGAGGCTCCCGGGCTCTCGTGGGGCAAAGAGCAGGCTTGGTTTTTGAGAAGCGTTTTTGGCGGGGTACGGGGGCGGAAGGTAACCCGCCTTGGGAAAGAGCACAGGCTTGAAACTGGCCTCTGGCTGGAAGCCTCGCTCTCTCCAAAGAGCTTACTTCTAGTTCGTCATCAGGCTCAAAAGACTGAGGGCCTTTCCGCACTACACAGTTATAGCGCTATTATTCCACTTTCAACATCCTGTGGAATCCTGGGGTTTGTAGTTTAGGGAGGCGTCTTTAGAATTCCCAGCCAGAGAGTTCTTTGGCCTTAGGAAACTACAAACCTCAAGACTTCCACAGGGATGTTAAAAGTGGAATAGTAGCACTATAACAGTGTCATGCGCAAAGGCCCTGAGATATTGTCACCTCTTGATTCCTTATTTGTGGGAAGGGCTCCGCTTCAGCTGCCGCTTTCAAGTGGCCTACCCCACCGGGCCGTTGTGAAGACGGACTCTGGTATAAACAGTGTGCCGCGCGCCCTTTGTAAAACCGCCTCAGCCCCTTATGCCTGAATAACAGAAATGCTAGCCATCAGGGGTCCCTTACTTCAGCATTTCTGAGATCGTTAAAAACTAACTTTGGTTGGATAGGGGACGGGGAGTCAGACGACATAATTACTACCAATAAATAAAATGCACACATTCCTGCTGGTTCATTAAACAAAACATCAAAATATGCAAACGGGAAGACTATCCTAAAAACTTCATCAGGAAGAACTCTCCTGTCAAGGTTCTAAGCAAAGTATTCCAAGATTACTTCCATGTCATGTAGTACAAAACGTTAACTAACCTATAGTGAACGCCATGCCTTCTTGCATTAACAAATCGCTTTCGTTTTCTAAAAAATAAAATAAAAAAACAGATTTTATTGAGAAAAGATAAGCATGGATGGAGACGCCCGAAATAATTCGCCGTCTCTCGCAGCGCCGCACGCAAGCCGTTTTTCTCCCACATATTCGAGAGATATTTAGGAGACAGTATAGGGGCTAAAAACGACAGTCGCCTCCCACAATCGCTTTCCTCCGAAAGTGCCACGGCGGAAAAATCAGGGGCGCCCACTCGCCCGCGGCTACGGCGTCCGAAGGCAAAACCATGCCGCCGCCGCCCCCCCTTCCAGCTCGGAAGGCCGCTTGCTCCTCTCACGTCCACCCCAGAGGAGCCCTGGCTGAAAAGGAGGACAAAGGAGGGAAAAACGCACACTTTACGAATTAAGTTCTGTGGTAGTTAAAAGGGGGCGGGACGGAGAAACAGCTGGAGAAACTAGATTTTAATTTTAAATGCTTAAAAAACACCTCTAGTCTAGTCGACAGCGAAACAAAACCGAGATTACAGTTCTAGCGGGAGGCACAAAAGTGCATCCCTCATTCTCCCTCAACATTTTCCTTGGAAACTAGTAATAAACGGGATTGACTTCCAAGTAGATGTATAAAAATGCTAAATTGACAACGCCTATCTTTTTTGGGGGGAGGGAATGAAGTCAAATTCCAAGGAGTCATTTGGGTTTTGTTTTTTAATTCATGTTCCTTTCTGCCCCAGCTCCTTGCATCAAATCCCCTAAAAGGTCTGTGAGGTTAACCTATTGCCTTTCAATATTATTAGTTAGGGTCAGAGGCTCCAGCCATTTCACAGTTCCCCATAAGAAGGAAACCAGATAAAGGAGGGAGGGTGCTATTCAGTATCATATGAGGCTTCGGACACTAAGGCTACTGTCAAAGGGCCCGCCCATTCTTTCTGGGCTGACTGGGTTTTTTGAGGGGAGGAGGTTGCAATAAAAACACTAAGAGTCTTGTTGCTCCATAAAAACCGGCAAGTTTGATTTGTCACCTGCTTTTAATGGCTTGCGGCCCACTTCATCCTATGCTTGAGCCAATGATCCATGAGCCACAGCCCAGGAAAGCTTATGTCAAGTAGAACTTGCTAGCCTTCCAGATTCCACAAGACTGCTATACTCTCTCCAGTGAGAGTGAACAAGTCCTGTGTGTTCCTTTCTCAGTCTTCCTCAAAAGTTAATGCAACAGCGAGAGCTGTCCACACAAATGTCTGCTAAGAGAGGAGGCAAGATTTCTAAATCATGCCTGCTATTTTTTAAGCCACTTTGACTTACTAGGGTACCATACGGGCTCAGTCCAAACTCACCGCATCCCACTTGGATTTCAGAGAGACTGCTGATAATCTGAAGCGGGGGCGGGGGAGGCCAGTGATCGTGCCATGCAGGCTCTGGCACCCTGAAGTTCAGAGGATCTGTGGTGGCATGAGTTGTTTTGTAGGCAACAGGTTACTTAAGTAGATGTAGCAGTAAGAGTCGAAATACTTCAACTGACACAACAGGACATACTCCATGTTTTCTGGCCCTAGCACTCAAAGGTCTCATCTGGAGAAACAGGCTGATTCACACAATGCATGTGCTCATTTGATATGTTATTCTGCCACAGCTTAATAGTTAAAATAAGGAAACAACCCCATTAAAAGATAATCACATTGGAAGCAACAGAAAAACTGAGAGCAGAATTCCATGTTTTGAGAGCAGAGCTGTGACAGATGTTTCATCTGTCAAAGGCATCCTTTAATAATGTGGTTAGCTCGTATCAATAAGTTTCCCCCTCCCCAGAAGACAATATTATAGGTTGAAATGATAAAGTTGACCTGAGGCTTACTTCAGTAGGAAGATAGATTATGGAAGGACAGTTCAGAAGAAAGCGAAAAGTAAAGAGGTTAGCACCATCTTATGCCTAAATCCACATTTTAAAAATTTCCTAGGAGGTTGTGGCTCTTGTTGACCTTCTCAAAACAAGGGGGGTGGGGAGCAAGGACAGCACCTGGTACAGCAGGCCAGAGAGAGAAGGGAGAGAGAGAGAAATCTGGCACTGACTGAAAAGATTTTAATGCTAGTTTATAAAT